>JANAVB010042420.1:6048286-6608286 GCA_029216955.1 Iris pallida | reverse complement strand
ACAGGAACTCAGGCTTCAAGAAGGTCACTTTATCAGATGTGGCAGATTTCAAAACTCCACGCTCCATCATCCGTTTGAGGAATCCATACTGTTGTTCCCGGATTTGAGTCATTCTCTCGGGATGCTGGTCCAGCGTAATAGCGGCTTGAGCAGGGTTTATCACTTCCTCGTTATAATCTACTCCCGTCTGGCAGAGGGTAGTGTCCAAGAGCACTTCACTCAAGAGTGGGATAGGCATCGACACTAGCAAAGATTCAAAAAAATGTTAGAAATAACAAAAGAATCTGGGTCTTATCAAGAGTGCATAGCGCGTCCGAGAGCCTCGACGCATCATCAGGGTCTAAACCCAGGCGCATCAGCAGCGGAGCTTCGGCGCATCATCAGGGCGTGTGCCCATGCACGTCAGCAGTAGAGCCTCGGCACATCATCAGGGTTTAAACCCATGCGCGTCAGCAGTAGAGCCTCGACGCATCTTCAGGGCTTAAACCCATGTGCGTCGGCGGCAAAAACCTCGACATATCATCAAAAGACTCAAGGTCTATGTGTGTTGGTGTAACTTACCAACCACCTCCGGTCGAACTTCGACAGGACGACGAGGAACATCGACCGCTGCAGCTATCACAGGTTCTTTTCCTTTGCCCTTGCCGGCACCGCCGCGGGGAGTCTTAGGAGCCATTTCCTTGAGAGAAGAAAAGTTAGGGTTTTTGAACAAGAACTCTAAAGAAAGCAAAAGCAAGGAGAAGAAGAACTCTCTCTTGCCTATTTATAGGGCTTGGTCGCACGCGTGAACCGATGACGAGTGATCTCAGCCGTCGCCTCGGGTTCTATGAAGGATAACCACAAATAAAACCAACAGATCATCATTAATTTTTTCGATTACCGAGGCATCATCATCATCATCATTTAACTGAGAGGAGCATGCGCCCGAACAGGCATGCACCCCAACAGTCATGTGCCCTGACCTCCATGCTTCTTATTCAAAGTATTCCAAAACTCATCCAAATATTTTGAAAACTTTGAAGGGGGTCTTGTAGAAGCATGGAATTTCACAACCAGAAAGCTCATGTACCAGACACTACATACGCCAGAGCTCGGACAAAATACTTCACAGTAAAAATAACAGATATAGACATAGAAAGAGAACTTTTTTCACATATAAAAGTCTATTACATGTCTAGTGAAGGTTGTACAAAGGAGAATTTCTACAAAGGAAAGATCCTAAGTCTACGACCAGCAGCCACCATGCGCCTCCAGTCAGGCGTAGCAGCCATCATGCGCCTCCAGTCAGTCAGGCGCAGCAGCCACCATGCGCCTCCAGTCAGTCAGGCGCAGCAGTCACCATGCGCCTTCAACCAGGCACATCCTACCATGCGCCCTCAGCAAGGTGCATCCTTTTCAGCAGCTCAGTTATGTGCATCCCCAGTTATGTGCATCCCTTCAGCAGCCCAGTTATGTACCGCTCTTCCAGCCAGGCTCACCTGATAAATGCTTCGACTAATGAAGCATTTAACCCTCTGGCTGGAACCGAGGAAGAGAAGAGCACCGCAAATCTGTGGCCAGGGGAGGCTTCGAAAGAGCCTCCAAACACCAAGGAAGACCGTAATCGAAACACGGCTAAAGGAGCAGCTTTCAACACAACCAGAGTGGGCAACACCCACTTTGAAGGAAGAAAGAGCCTAGCACCGCTATTCCGATCTACGGCCCTTCCGGAACAACGGAGACGAGACCCGAGCATCCCTATCTTTGGATGCAACAGGCACCTTCCGTCTGCCTCGGAAGCCCTCGACTCCATCTTTTGGATGTAACAGTCACCTTCAAGTGCATCTATGACGACATGGCGTCTCATCTTCACCCTCGGGAGCACTTCGTCAACAGAGTGCACTCGAGTACCCAAGTTCATGTTGGAAGTATGTGAGAGAACGAGAAGCAAACCTTCTCTCCATGCCACTATTTATAGGTCGGGCAGATCAAACCCACGCGCCAAGTGGATGGCTCTCCGAATTCTGTGCAATGAACTTACATTTAATGGATGAACCGAACGCCTCGAATTCAGCCAAACGGCTATTTAAAGCACTCGAGGAACGAAACAGCCGCACACGTCCTTCGACTTCAGGCGCATTACACAGACGCGCCCTTCAGAACCGAGCACATCACAGAGGATGTGCCCCCATGCGTCCCCATACCCAGTGGAACGCCAATCGATGTGCCCCCTCAGCTGTCCATCGAATGTCAGAAACATTAAATGCTGAACTGACAGAGTTGGAAGCACACATCCTAAAGTCTGAACGGTTGACAGCTTTTTCAGAAAATGAAGCGTCGACAACGTCAGCATCATCATGACTTTACTCCGACGGCTACTGCCACGTGGCCACTCAACCACCCGCATGCGCCTCTGCAGCCATGCGTCCAGATCTGCATGCGCCTCAAAAGCCATGCGCCCCAGACTGTTCTCTGATCCCAAAAGACAGAAGAAAAGTCGCATGCATGCGCCTCAAAAGCCATGCGCCCAGAATGGTTCGTGACTCCTAAAGGTTACGAGCTAAAGTATCCTCATGCGCCCAATCCAAGGCACATTCTACCAGATCATCCCCCCCACCAAATCCGAGATCTCCGAGCCATGGGTCGATGACACGTGTCCTTTGACTCAACTCATCCGAGATCTCAGCAACAGAAAGATCTTCTTCTCTGCTACGTGTCGGCTCACAACAGCAACATGAAGAAGTTAACCCCTCAATCAGGGCGCATCACCCGTGCGCCTCCATCAGCAATCTCCACGTGGCGTCCCCACGCACCGGCGCATCCTACATATGCGCGCATGAGCAGCCAGCCTGTAAAGCTATAAATAGAGGGATCATTTCTTTCTGACCTACGGACACACACACACCTATCTACAACGAACACACAGAGACTTCGCACCACCAGAGAGGCAGATACAGACACTCAACGTCTTCTTCCTCTCAGCCAGCTCCAGCACCCAGAGCAATCTAAACCTTCAGAGAACCGATAACCGTCGTCAGCTCGTCAATGGAGTCAACGTATTACCACTCGCTCCATCGGCACAAGGGACCCAGATTAAACAAAAGTGTACTCCTAGGACTACGTCTAAGTCCTATATTGTAACACTGTTCTGTTTGTATTGAAATTTAATCAAAGAATTTTAATGGCAAATAATATCTACTATAAGTACAGAGCTAACAGTGACTAGTGATGTAGAGTATAAGATAGACATGTGAACAGCTTGATAATAAACATAAAAGTTTGCACATGACTACACTACTTTGGAATTGTTTACATGACCATTTATACTTTCCCGTACCCCCAATCAATACACAAGGATCCAGACAGATTATATTATTGCACATAATATCACATGGGGGCCCATAAATGGGTGCACATGAATATAAATATGGGGCTCCATGAACATGAGAGGACATGAATCACGAGAGTGCACATGAATGGTAAAAGCACAGGAATACATGATGAAAGTGAAACGCACATGACATGATGTATCCGATGCTCCCGAGGGGGATAACATCTCATGACGGGATCCATATAGTACCAATTCGTGTTAACAACGTGACAGCATCAAGTAAAGTAATCTAGAGCGTAAATGTAAATCCTATCAAGTATGAAACGGTCAGAGGATGTACTCGCCTGATATCCTGAACAGCTGATATGAAAAGATGGCCAACGGGAGCCACAGACTCCTAGTTAGAGCAACACAGGTTATAAAGAGTTCAATTTATATGGTAATTGAAATTATAATGCAATCTACATGAGTCTAAGTCAATCTAGGTCAAAGTCAACTCTTGGTCAACTCTGATCAACTATAAAGTCAAACTAGGTCAACTCTAGTCAACTATGGTCAAACTAGTTAGGGTTGGGTCAACAATGGTCAACTAGTCTAGGTTAGTCAATTCTAGGTCTAAACAAACTAAGTCTATGCAAATCAAGTATCCAAGATAGCTACTAACTCATAGCCTAAGTCACTTGCTAAACCAAGCACAAAACTAAACCATATGCTAACAAGGCACACAAACTTAGTCATATAATGTCTATATATTGTTCACATTCATATATTCATATACTTAGATATATATATAGGAAAGCTATATATATAGGCATATATATATATATATATATATATATATATATATATATATATATTTATATATATATATATATATATATATATATATATATATATATAAGAAGAGGTAAAAGAGTAATTGAGTGTGTGTGTGTGTATTTGGCATGTGTGTGAAAGGATATGTGTTAATGTTCTCAGATTTAGTGATAGGTAGGTGTATGTGACATGTAATACATGGTGTCAAATGGTGTATGAACGCATGTGTGTAAAAGGTTATAGGTTAACTCAGTTTATAGAAATGCATACATACATACTTACATTGCATACATGCATACATACATATCATGTATACATACATACATTGCATACATGCCTACATATATATCATATATGCATACTTGCATTCATTCATGCACCTATACATACATACATAGATGCATACATACATATTTGAATACATTATATACTTGTATACATTATATTCATATATACATACTCTATATTATATTACATTCATTCCTGCATACATGCATACATATAATATATGCATACAAACTCATATATCGAACTCGAAATATATGTGAATACATACATTACATTACCTTAACACATATATATATCATTCATTCATATCCCATATACATGCATACTTCAGTTCAGACATTATATCCATTCACATATCATTAAGTTGTATACATATACTTATTTTCATTACATACATGTCATTCATGCATATTACATACTTACATGCATCTATACATTATATACATTGTATACAATATGCAAAAATAGAAGAAAAAAAAAGGGGAAAAATAAAATAGAAAAGGAAGGGAAGAAAAAATATAAGGAAAAGAGAAAACAGTGGACATATAAATGCTTGTATCATATATTCTACATTACCATACATACTATCATTATATATTGTATTACATTATTTATACATTATTCATTCATATCTATCATTACATGTATACCTTGCATTCATATCTAGCATTCATTATATACTTTCATGCATACATTGTATATCATTCTTTCATTCATGCATTTATGCATTACTTACTACATGCTTGCATTCAACCATATATATACATTAATGTAAAGAGGATACATATCATATACATATCATTTTATTCATCTAACATATCATGTATTACATACTCTACATTCATTTAATATCCATACTACATAGGCTCATAGGTTACACAAAATGCCTATGTCGTATAGTCACTCTTCTACTTAAAATTAATACTGTACCAATTAGGCCTTCACTAAATTCTATGATTAAAGTATGTCGTAGTCCTTCATGTTAGCTTTCCAAAAATTCAAACGGATCGTATTTTCGTGTCCAAAAGCTCCCGAAATCGCGAAAACATCGAAACGTATTTGTCTTTCGGACAGCTGACACTCAAATAGTTTTACAGAAAGTTTCAGAATGATTTTGGCTTATTACAATATATATTTGGAAAGCTAACTTCGATACGGTTCTTTTAAAAAAATAGGAGATTAATAGGAGATCTAAGCTAAAAGTTATAACATTTCTAAGTTGTTTTGGTTAATAAAAACGTGAATGAATATTATGACGAATTTGAGTTGTTTTGGACAAAAGAAACACATGTAGGCCAAGATACTTGGATACCAACTTAGGTATCCAAATAAAACTCATTCTAACCATCCTAACTAAGATCAATCCACTCTCTAACCATTCTAAAACTGAATTTAAATATCTATTTAAACTATTATCATACATACATATACATGGGGTGTCCTAATTTGGGATCTATCAAGTAGGACACAAGACACATATCTAAAATCCTCTAGAGAGCTCCAAATGGCCTCAAATTTGAATCTAAATGGGGTACACGCTTGGGGGTGGATCCTATGGATTCAAAACTAACTAATATGCATAGAAAATCAATTCAGAGGGTTGGTTTTACCTATTGGGAGTGGAATCCTAATGATACTCCTAAGGACATGGCTCCGACATGAAGATCTTCACACTCCTCCTTGCACTTTGCTCCAAATCTTTCCTAGCACCCTCCTTTGGTAGTATGAGAAGGTTGGATGGAAGTTTTGGTGGAGGGATGTAAGGATTTGGAGATCAAATCAAAGAGGGAAGCTCTCTAATTTGGAGAAGAACACTTTGTGATGGAAAAGAGGCAAGATGGAATGAAATAAAAGGAAGGGAGGCTAACCTAGCTATAGTGGCTGCCATTAAACCCTATTTGGGCCTTAGAGGATAGTCCAATATGGTCTCAACTAGTCCTCTTGGTTAATTTTAAGTTAGGTTCAAGTTTGGGATCAAAAGGGTTAAATTTAAGCCTCTAACTTAACCAATCTAACAAGTGGGATTAGTCTAAACTAACTAAATTAATTAGTGGGATTTGTGGGCCATAACTAACTAATCTTGGGATCCCGTCTACAGTCTAAGCTACCCGGGTCACTAACACAAGTCAGAACGAAACGAAACTCAAATCCGACTAAACAAATCCCGTAAAATCAATATTAAAATATAAAAATTTCTAAAATATTAAAATATAAAAAATGACCAAAATTATAATACATCAATTTAAATATTATTAAAATAATCTAAAATTTACCAATTAATCAAAATCCTAAATAATTCAAAAGTCACAAAATGACCAAAATATCCTTAGCCTAAAAAGTTGTAATTAGTCATTCTAATCACATGGTTAGGTCCCCATGGTCATGGTTAGTCTCTATGCTCAACAGTTCTAGGGTTCACTAGCTAACACATCAAAATTATAATTCACCAATTTTAAATAATATTAAATTAATTAAAAATTCCCATAAATCATAAATCCTATTATTAAATAATAAATTTTTACAAAAGTTCAAAATTACCCTCATTTTAGAAAAGTGGGTGTTACAAGTCTACCCTCCTTAGAAAATTTTATCCTCAAAATTAAGATGGTCGTACTTCTTCTAGAGTCTCGTCCCCAACAATCATGGTCTCAGAACTTACCTTAATCATACAATTTAAAAGAATGGCATACAGGGTCATGGCATACGGTGGCAGTTGAAAGTCTCATCTAGGTATACTAGTCATGCTAAACCAAAACGGTCATAGAGTATTAAAACATACAAGCAATCTGGGGTGCTAAACTGGAAAAGTTATAGAAACAACAAATTATCAAGGCTGTAAGGCACTCTACCATCCTATATAAAACTGGTAATTATCAAAAATAAAATAAAGATAACTAGTAATTATCTATAAAGGGGTATTATTAAAAAAAATTAAAATCAAAAGTTTAAAGAACGAAAGTCAATAGCATTGAAATCCAATCACAATATATATTAAGAAAATTTAGTCTCAATACGATCTAAGTTGATCAATTCTGGGTAATCAAGATTTGGACAATATGGAGGACAAGGTCATCGAAGTCTGAGCACGAGCATACACTACTAAAATATGCTATATTAGCGACGTTGTTTAGCGACGGAATAAAATACCGTCGCTAAATATGTAATATAGCGACTCGCTTCTATTGACATCGCAAAACGTCGCTGAATAGCGACGTTCAACGACAATAGATAAATTATATCGCGAAATAGCGACGTTTAGTGACATATTATATTAATATGTCGCCATATATTAAATGGTTGCGACGTTTAGCGACGTCGACTGTTGACGTCGCTAACTTTTTTACTTATGGCACAGTCTGTTTCCTTTTTCTCCCTCACTCAAAAATTTCATAATTTTCCTTCGATCTCCCTCCCCCCCGGCGACTCCCTCTCCCCCGGCGACTCTCTTTCCCCCCGGACGACTCCCTCCCCCCCCGGCGACCCCTATCCCCCCCGTCGAGCTCCTTCTCCTCGAGCTCCTCCTCCCCCAATCCGAGTTACTCCTCATCTCCGGTAAACCCTAACCTAACTCCTCCTCCTCCTTCTTCCCCCCCACACACACAGACACACACACACACACAGACACACACGAACACACACACAGCTATTGTGTGTGTTTGAGTAGGGATGGCAACTTCTTCCGAACCCGACGGGGACCCAAATTTTTTTTCCCGATGGGGACGGGTTTGGGGATATAGAAACGGGGATGGGGACGGGAATGGGGATTAAACAAAATCCCTGATAACAGTAACAACAAGGCTCATGTATCCGAGCATGTACCTACCCTGCATATAGGAAGGCCACAGACTAGTGCAAACCAGGTGGGGATTTCGAAGGCATGTTAGGCATGAACTCCTCTTTGATACCCATTAGACAATAATAGGTGAACTTCCCTTTATATTCAAACTGATACCAAGTCAATGCAAGAGTGTCCATGTCATGTTATAAGATTTTTACCTAGATATCAGATTTGACTAGCATATCTAGGTAGCAATTGGTACCAGAGAGTGCTGATACCAAGTCACTGCAAGAGTGCACATAACTTAGGGCTATGTACTAGCAAACCTGTAAATAGGTGCCTGTGTGAGTAGAAGGGTCTGTAGCAATTTGAGGGATAAGTAGGATTTAATTCATTCCTTTGTATATTCACTTGTAGAAAATTTGCCATGGTGATGTTCCTAGTTCTAGTTAGGAACCTCATATGGGGCTCTGATACCTGGTAATGCCTAGGGACAGGTTAAGCCTCAGGATATTAGGCACTAGAGTAGGCTTATGCATAATGTTTTAAAGTACATGATAGTATCTGATTTGAGATACTTGCTGCAGACAGTTAGTAAGGAGTGGTTTACAGTCATAGAGTATATGGGTATTTAGGTATGGGCTCGAACAAGAGTGGGTAAGTTGGTATCAGGACATCAAAGGCTTGTGTATTAACAAATAGGCTTAGAGGGTACGTGCTTGTACCCACTATTATGCTCGAATACATGAGTACATTGTTAAACGGAGACGGGAATGAGGATAAAAATTTATACCGGATCAGGAATGGAGTACATTGTTAGATCATTAGCTAGTATTAGAGAAAGAATTATTTTAATTACCAAGTGTAGGTAAGGATTGGGCATCTCAAGATACTAAGTTATAAGGTAAATATAGCTACACATATGTGTGTGTGTGTAGAGTTGAGAGTAATTGATTAGTATGTGATACTAAATATATATGGGGATATAGATATTAGTGTGTGTATGCATTAGCTATAGGTTTGTGTAGTGTTTGAAAGTGTGTAAGTGTGTGTAATATTAAGGTATATATATATATATATATATATATATATATATATATATATATATATATATATATATATATATATATATATATATATATATATATAATAAGGTAACAATTATGTGTGTCTATGTGAGTATAGTAGAGTGGTGTGTGAGTGTGTAGTATAGGCTTGAGTATGTGTCCAGAGGGTGTTCAGTCGAGTGTCAGTCAATCTAGTATACTATTTATTTACCTCTATATCATACTAGGAGACTTATTTAGTAATAGTTGTGGTTGTAATTAGTTGATATTATATTCAAGACTTGTCAATAATGTCTTTGACTTTGTCATGGGGTCTTAGATATCGGTTGTAGGTGACATTATATATATATATGGTCTGGCGATATCGAAATGAATCTAGTGTGTCTGAATGAGATATCGGTTGTTGGTGACATTATATTCATGGGGTCTTTGACTTTGTCATGGGGTCTTAGATATCAGTTGTAGGTGACATTATATTCAAGTCTTGAAAATTGATGTTAAGACAATTTTCAACTTGACCCTGGTGATATCGAAACGAATCTAGTGTGTCTGAATGAGATTGGCATCAGTAAGAATCGATAGCGTATGTGTACATATTGGATGCACAAGAACTTATATGTGATATAGCATGGTTATTAGTAACTGTCCACTACTAATGTGTGTCCCATTAGAAGAAAGACAATTCCAAGGCCAGGTTGGACTTAAGAAATATGCAAACACCCTGCGTTGCATTTGATAGAGGTGAATGGAAAACAGTTCCTGCCGAAGTCAATTTTCTCACTGGACAAGGAGGATAAAGTGTCTGCCTCACTCACTCAGGAGCTGATGAGTCTGCAGCAGGCTACAGCTGCCAGCTTGCACACGTTCATTGAGTCTACGCAGCGCACAGAGCGTAGACAGGTCGAGCTGGAGGTATCGCAGAGGACCATGTCTGCCTCACTTACTCAGGTACAAACTTCGATTAAGGAGAGTACTCAGAGGATGGTGAGTACCCTTGCTGCGCATGGTGAGCGACTGCGAGAGCTGGAGCAGATACGTCCTCCCGGTCCATCGACGGTACCGACTCCAGACATTATACTGCCTCCTACTGTCCCTACGGTGCAGCTCACACAGGAGCAGTATGAGTACATGCTATCCCAGATGCGCGGTAGGGTTCCTCAGTGATCCAGTAGATTTTTTTATCATCTTTGTATGTATTGGCCCTATGGGCCCATTGACCGTTCTGTACACTAATTTTCATTATTATTTGACTCTGTTGGACATGTATGTTTGTTGGACATGTATGTTTGTGAAAATTAATTTGTTGGTATTTTCATTGAGTACATGTATGATATTTAGTTGTAGACTGTTATGATGGGTGACTGTTATTCATCTATTAGTTGTAGAATGTTATGATGGGAGACTGTTAATTATATATGATGATTTCTGCGGCGGGGATAACAAATATACCTACGCTGGGTTATAAGCGATGATCTGATATACAAAGGAGGTGCTGCCCAAATTTTAAAAAAATATAATGTGTATTTTTGTGATGATGTGTGTCTGTGTTTACAGTGTATGTGAAATACAGTGTTCGGAACCATCGATAGTTTCGATTACTGTTGTATGTTTTATCTTGGACAGAAAGAGCAACTGTTCAGGGTATACTTCTGAGAGCTTTATTTTCACATCCTTCACTCTCTCGGGACGTCGTACAGGATCCCGAGAAGGTGAAGGACGTGAAGAAGAAGCTCTGAGAAGTGCACCCTGAACTGTTGCTCTTTCTGTCCAAGATAAAATATAGAACAGTAAGCGAAACTGTCGATGGTTCGAACACTGTACTTCACACACACTGTAAACACAGACACACAGTATAACAAAAATACACATCATATTTTTTTTAAAAAATTTAGTATTCTGCGACGGATAGCGACGGATCTGCGACGCATAGCGACGTACGGGGACGTCGCTAATACTTCGCTAATTAGCGACGTTACGTCGCTGTACATCGCTACTTTGCTGACGTGGCAGGCATGCCATGTCATCACATGGCATGCAATGAACGTCGCTAAGTAGTCGCACTACGTCGCTAATTTGGCGACGTAATATTTTAGTCGCTCTCCATCGCTAACTTTGCGACGACCCAGCGACACGGAAGTGACGTCGCAAACAGCGACGTAGGGCGACGAATTTGTCATCTGTGACTAGCTTTTTTGCGACCTTCATTTTCTATCGCTAAAGTCGGCACTAATTACGATTAGCGACATATTTTCCATAATTAGCGACGTATCTGGACATCGCTAATCTGCCTTATTTTAGTAGTGATATAAGGATGGAGATTCAGGTCACAATTAAATTTAATTCAATTGAGTACGACCCAAGATATTAATATGATAAGAAAAGATGATCAAAGTCGATTGATCGTAATTAAGGGAGCTAGGATTCAATGATATTGAAAACTTTTAAAGAGTGATTCAAAGATATAGAATAAGTCAAATTTCTCCTTTTAAAGGAAAAACAAGAGAAAAGATTTCGTAGGAAAGTCAAGTTAATCATCTTTCTCTGATACTATCAAGTTTATCATTTGCCAATCATATTTTTATCTCACAAGTCCCAATATAAAAATCAACCTTTATATGACTACCATCAAAATTATAACCTTCCGTCATAAAGATTTGACCTTGCCATGATCACCATAGGCTAAATTTTTAAGTTCCGAAATATTATTCATGAAGCATACCCTTCTTACTAGGAATCAAAACTGACCACTTAATCATCATAAATCTAAATTCTTCTACCTTGTCCTAAATTGGATCCGAAGCCTCTAAATCAAGTTTTATGTAATCCTTGAACTTATTCAATTTACTCTCCTTGTATTATTTAAATCTAAACCCACTAGGCCTTACAAAACTTATTCTTCATTATAAATTCAACCTTCATATTTTCTTCAACGTACACCTTCAATATTATTCTCCTAAAATTTAAAATTTTCACAAAATCTCTATATTTTATATAACTCAAATTCCTTACGTTCTTTCTGTTTCTAGCCATTTCTTACAATATCTTATTCAATTTTGTATCATCATTGCATATAGTTAAAATCTCTTCTCTATTACTAAATTCCTAAATTTAACATCATAGCCTTAAAGTGTAACGTCTCAAGAATCAATAACCAAAATTTATCCAAGTTCTCGAAACTAAGTTGACCTCGAATATCCTCATCAGTTATGAAATACATCCATGAATTATTTATACCCAAAAGATTTCTCTAAGTATGATTGTTCCTAAATTGATAATATAACTCTCTTGATTTCATCCTCAAATTCAGTCGCATCTCTATCCCAAACCTATATCAAGGTCCATCATAATTATACCCCTAGCAAGATTTTCACAAGATAACAAATCAAGTCTTTTCTGAGTTAGATGATTTACGTTACTTCTTCGACCTTTCGAAGGTGAAAAGAAATGGAGATTCAAGGGTTTCAAGGTATAGCTGACAGAATTAGATACGAGACAGATGATTGATGTAATCAGGACAGTTTTATTTTATTTTATTTTTAAATGGTAATACAAAAATTAATGGCAAGAAAGAAATAATGATAAAATTTGTTCTTGATCAACTGTTAAAAAGAAATGAACTTATTTAAGATAAAATCTGATACCATACACGTCTTCCTGAAATCAGGTTGTCAGAATTTTGCCACGCCAGTAAGCATAGCTGCAATAAACAATAGAGTCCATAACGAAGGTATACACCCTATAGTCATGTTATCTAGAATTCTTACCACGCCGTCCGGTATGGCTGCAAAAAAATCTAGATTTCATAACTAGGATAAGTATATCTAAATCAGGCTCTACGTCCTTGTCATGCTAGCAAATATGACTGCGATAAATTCTAAACTCCATAAATAAAGTAGACTTTTACCTTTCATACTGTCCTTATTAAGTATATTATCAGGTTATACCTTAATTCCAAAAAGATGTATATATATATATATATATATATATATATATATATAATAAAGTAAAAAAATAAAATATATATATATATATATATATACGAACTCAAATTCAACAACTAACATCAAGATTTAAAATTCAACAATAATCCATCAAAAATCAAATTCAATAACAGGAAGTAAGGATGAATCAAATCAAGGAAAAAAGAGATTTCAAATCGAAGTTAAAATAAGATTCTCAAGGGTCGTCCCAGGAATCTCTCAAGAAATTCTAACAGTGATTGAGTATCCTCTCATTCTAACACCTAATCGCAGGTGCGCAGCAGTACAACTAATCGTCGTACTACCACGACTTCGCACAAATACGAATCTCGACCTGCATGGGCCACTACTAAAAATGTGTCACGACCCGCACCCAGTGTAGGGTACGAGAAGTGGGTACGTCCAGCCTATGCTGCAGTGTCGACGGTAGAACGCTGTTCTAGGTCACAACTAAAACTAAATAAAATATGATATACTCTCCGTATGGAGGATAATTACAGCAGGATATAACTCAATCACCAAAATTAGAAGTAGCACGATAAGATAACTATGAATCCATAAGAGTACAACAGAGAGAAATAAATCTCGGTGTTATCAACACCAACTCAAACAAGCATAAAATAAATACAACTCAAGACAACTGAAAATAAAATAAGAAAAACTCTAGCCATCTACTCCAACCTCTACTGTGTCTCCTCTAGGCTAACAGGTAACCTCTAAGCTATCTGTAAAATTTGTCAACAGGTCCAGTCAGGACGGGAGCGAGCACAATACATCTTACGCAGTTCATAATATGACAGTATATGTAAATATGCTATAGATAAGATACATGAAACGCTAGAAAATATATGAATTAAAAGAGATAACTCTAAGGAAATATCTACTATAAGTAAAGAGCAAACAGTGACTAGTGATGTAGAGTACAAGATAGACATGTGAACGGCTTGATAATAAATATGAAAGTTTGCACATGACTACACTACTTTGGAATTATTTACATGACCATCTATACTTCCTCGTACCCCAATCAATACACAAGGATCCAGACAGGTTATGTTATTGCACATGATATCACATGGGGGCCCATAAATAGGTGCACATGAATGTAAACATGGGGGCTCCGTGAACATAAGAGTACATGAATCACGAGAGTGCACATGAATGGTGAAAGCACAGGAATACATGATGAAAGAGAAACGCACATGACATGATGTATCTGATGCTCCTGAGGGGGATAACATTTCATGAAGGGATCCATATAGTACCAATCCGTGTTAACAACGTGACAGCATCAAATAAAGTAATCTAGAACGTAAATGTAAATCCTATCAAGTATAAAACGGTCAGAGAATGTACTCACCTGATATCCTGAACAGCTGATATGAAAAGATGGCCAACTGGAGTCACAGAGTCCTAGTTAGAGCAACACAGGTTATAAAGAGTTCAATTTATATGGTAATTGAAATTATAATACAATCTACATGAGTCTAAGTTAATCTAGGTCAAATTCAACTCTTGGTCATCTCTGGTCAACTATAAAGTCAAACTAGGTCAACTCTAGTCAATTGTGGTCAAACTAGCTAGGGTTGGGTCAACAATGGTCAACTAGTCTAGGTTAGTCAATTCTAGGTACTCTAAACAAACTACGTCTATGCAAATCAAGTATCCAAGATAGCTACTAACTCATATCCTAAGTCACTTGCTAAACCAAGCACAAAACTAAACCATAAGCTAACAAGGCACACAAACTTAGTCATATAATGTATATATATTGTTCACATTCATATATTCATATACATAGATATATATAGGAAAGCTATATATATAAGCTATATTTTTTTCTATATATATATATATATATATATATATATATATATATATATATATATATATATAGAGAGAGAGGAGAGGTAAAAGAGTAAGTGAGTGTGTGTGTGTGTGTGTGTATTTGGCATGTGTGTGAAAGAATATGTGTTAATATTCTCAGATTTAGTGATAGGTAGGTGTATATGACATGGGATACATGGTGTCAAATGGTGTATGAATGCATGTGTGTAAAAGGTTATAGTTAACTCGGTTTATAGAAATACATACATACATACTTACATTGCATACATGCATACATACATATCATGTATACATACATACATTGCATACATGCCTACATACATATCATATATGCATATTTGCATTCATTCATGCATCTATACATATATACATAGATGCATACATACATATTTGAATACATTATATACTTGTATACATTATATTCATATATGCATACTCTATATTATATTACATTCATTCCTGCATAGATTCATACATATAATATATGCATACAAACTCATATATTTAACTCGAAATATATGTGAATACATATATTACATTACCTTAACACACATATATATATATCATTCATTCATATCGCATATACATGCATACTTCAGTTCAGGCATTATATCCATTCACATATCATTAAGTTGTATACATATACTTATTTTCATTACATACATGTCATTCATGCATATTACATACTTACATGCATCTATAAATTATATGCATTATATACAACATGTAAAAATAGAAAAGGAAAAAAGGAGAAAAAACTAAAATGGAAAGGGAAGGAAAGAAAAAATGTAAAAAAAAGAGAAAACAGTGGACATATACATATTTGCATCATATATTCTATATTGCCATACATGCTATCATTATATATTGTATTACATTATGTATACATTATGCATTCATATCTATCATTACATGTATACCTTGCATTCATATGTAGCATTCATTATATACTTTCATGCATACATTGTATATCATTCTTTCATTCATGCATTTATGTATTACTTACATACATTACATTGATTTCACTCCTACATGCTTGCATTCAACCATATATATACATTAATGTAAAGAGGATACATATCATATATATATATTATTTCATTCATCTAACATACAATGTATTACATACTCTATATTTATTTAATATCCATACTACATAGGCTCATAGATTACACAAAATGCCTATGTCGTATAGTCACTCTTCTACTTAAAACTAATACTGTACCAATTGGGCTTTCACCAAATTCTAGGATTAAAGTATGTCGTAGCCCTTCATGTTAGCTTTTTGAAACTTCAAACGGATTACATTTTCGTGTCCGGAAGCTCCCGGAATCGCGAAAATACCAAAACGCGTTTGTCTTTCGGACAGCTGACACTCAAATAGTTTTACAGAAAGTTCCAGAAAGATTTTGGCTTATTAAAATATATATTTGGAAAACTAACTTCGATACGGTTCTTTAAAAAAATGGAAGATTAATCGGAGCTCTAAGCTAAAAGTTATGACATTTCTAAGTTGCTTTGGTTAATAAAAACGTGGATGAATATTATGACGAATTTGAGTTGTTTTGAACAAAAGAAACACATGTAGGCCAAGATACTTGGATACCAACATAGGTATCCAAATGAAACTTATTCTAACCAACCTAACTAAGATCAATCCACTCTCTAACCATTCTAAAACTGAATTTAAATATCTATTTAAACTATTATCATACATACATATACATGGGGCATCCTAATTTGGGATCTATCAAGTAGGACACAAGACACATATCTAAAATCCCCAAGAGAGCTCCAAATGGCCTCAAATTTGAATCTAAATTCATGCATGGAGGTGGATCCTATGGATTCAAAACTAACTAATATGCATAGAAAAATAATTTAGAGGGTTGGTTTTACCTATTGGGAGTGGAATCCTAATGATACTCCCAAGGACACGGCTCTGACACGAAGATCTTCCAAAAAAGACACTCCTTTTTGTACTTTGCTCCAAATCTTTGCTAGCACCCTCCCTTGGTAGTATGAGAAGGTTGGATGAAAGTTTTGGAGGAGGGATGTAAGGATTTGGAGATCAAATCAAAGAGGGAAGCTCTCTAATTTGGGAAAGAACACTTTGTGAAGGAAAAGAGGCAAGATGGAATGAAACGAAAGGAAGGGAGGCTAACCTAGCTATAGTGGCTGCCATTAAACCCTATTTAGGCCTTAGAGGAAAGCCCAATAAGGCCTCAACTAGTCCTCTTTGTTAATTTTAAGTTAGGTTCAAGTTTGGGATCAAAAGGGTTAAATTTAAGCCTCTAACTTAACCAATCTAACAAGTGGGATTAGTCTAAACTCACTAACTTAATTAGTGGGGTTTGTGGGCCATAACTAACTAATCTTGGGATCCCGTCTATAGTCTAAGCTACCCTGGTCACTAATACAAGTCAGAACGAAACGAAATTCAAACCCGACTAAATAAATCTCGTAAAATCAATATTAAAATATAAAAATTCCCAAAATATTAAAATATAAAAAATGACCAAAATCATAATACATCAATTTAAATATTATTAAAATAATCTAAAATTTACCAATTAATCAAAATTCTAAATAATTCAAAAGTCACAAAATGACCAAAATATCATTAGCCGAAAAAGTTGTAAATAGTCATTCTAATCACATGGTTAGGTCCCCATGGTCATGGTTAGTCTCTAGGCTCAACAGTTCTAGGGTTCACTAGCTAACACATCAAAATTATAATTTACCAATTTTAAATAGTATTAAATTAATTAAAAATTCCCATAAATCATAAATCCTATTATTAAATAATAAACTTTTACAAAAGTTTAAAATTACCTACATTTTAGAAAAGTGGGTGTTACAGCACACCCCTAATGACCATACCTATTTGTGACCAATTCAAGGCACATATCGAACAAAGAGAAGAGGATCGAATGATGCAATTCTCTATGGGTCTCAATGACGTTTTTAAAGCATTGTACTCGGAGCAATATTCTTATGATGTCACTGTTGTCCAACGTTCACGAAGCCTATTCTTTTGTTTCTCAAGATGAAACTCAACGACAAATGACATATGAGGCCACATAAAATTTCTCCATTGAAGTAGCCTTTCAAAGTTGCCAAAGAAATTACAACAACAAATCTAAGGACAAATATTGTGATCATTACAATTGGGATGGTCACACGATTGAAACATGTCGCAATTTAAAGTTCTATCGCAAATATTGTAATCGAAAGGGACTACCGAAGAACGATAAAAGCTCAAGAATGATACATGAACTTCTAACAATCAAGGAGGGCAAGGAAGTCGTAATAGATTTTGTAGTGCCCTGTTCCTACATCGTGTCCCATTTTCGTCCACGGGGTGCGCGAGAAAGGAACACTGTCGCTACCGATTAAGTCGGGACCGATAGATCGAGATCGGTTGAATCGGTCGAACGGGAACGATTGAATTAAGATCCTTTTCTCACTATAGAAAGGATTCTTCGGAATCAAGTTCCATATTCAGCAGGTTGTGCCTCAAGGATTGGCTCTGCGGCTGAGTCGGGAGCGACCTCCCGTTGCTCTGGTTTTCATGCCGCACTTGATTTGGCTTTGGTTTGGATTTTCATAAATACGTTTTCGTGAATATTTTCGATAGTTTTTATGCCTTGTATTTTCAAACTTCGCATTCGTATCGAACTTCTTAAATAGTGCAGTATTCTAATCAGTTGCTTATGCGATTTCAGGTGATCACGTAGGCGACGTCTAAGTGCAGCAAACCAGTCCCTCGCCTGAAGCAAAGACTAAGGTGAGTGGCTGACCTTCTTCGCCTCGACCCTCTATTTCAGAATCAAATATAAAAAATAATGCTTGTCGCCATAGTGTAGAATCAATAAAATCATGGCACAATTCTTCACGAAACACTTGCTATCGAACTGCTTTACATAAAAAACTGATGCCTTCTTTCTTATGCCTTATTTACTTAGCATATACAAACCAAAGGATGAATCGATTAACGTTTATCGCAACGATATGGTTAAAGTGCATAAATGACTAAGTTCAAAGAAAGGGTTAGTTTCACACCAAAAGAAAAAGTTAAAGGTTCTAGTAAAAAGA
The DNA here is from genome assembly GCA_029216955.1 of Iris pallida. Lineage (NCBI taxonomy): Eukaryota > Viridiplantae > Streptophyta > Magnoliopsida > Asparagales > Iridaceae > Iris > Iris pallida. The sequence continues at coordinate 6,589,101 of JANAVB010042420.1, read as the reverse complement.
TAGAATATTTTATGAATCTGCAAAATGGTCATTGTACAACTTATGCATAAGGAGTAGTTTTCTCGAACGGTTGCCTAGGCCAAGGAACCGATTCTGCCAGGGAGGAACGAATATAGCAAGCGCCAGCCATGAATCGGCGTTGGTGATTCGGGAACTTTTGCACAGGGCTCGCTACCCGCCGCGAAAGGGTCGCCGTCTAACCCAGCTATAGTCCATGATGGCTTGACATTGCCAGTGACCTTCACTTCCCTTTCACTGCTTCAACTAACACACGTGACACGGGATGATTATGATAACTGCTCAATGTATACAATTTTATATGCTTGCCTCAAAACATGTTAACATGTAAATCAATCAGGATGACTAGAAAGTTCATAAAAATAGCTAACGTGTTTTATAAAACTACTTGAACCAAATACAGAGCTTGGGTTTAATTAGCCACTCGCCAGTACATGTGATCGTACTGACCCTCGCTCTTTACAGGTGCCAGGAATCAGGAAGAACATGCCAACTATATAGGCGACGTTCGTGCTTTTGAAGACTCTCTGCAAGTCCAAGGAACATGTCTCGGCATCCCTCGCATCCAGGTGGCTGGAATACTTTTGTTGTAAATGAGGGATGTTTATATGGAACAGTTATCTCATCGACACTCCTTTTGTAATCGAGTCATGTTGTAAAGCTTGTGCGACACGATTGTAATAGAGTCTGTAAATGATGTCTATTATTAATAAAGTGCAAAGTTTCTCTGTCTCAATGTGTTGTTCAATTTGTCTGCGCTCTCTCTTAGTTGACGTGTTTCAGATTACCATATGACTATGTCTTGTGCGATCGCAACCTAGGTTCGCATGGCATCATGCCCAGGTGACGACTATCAATTTTTCGGAATCGGGGCATAACATAATGGTATCAGAGCACGGCTTTATATCCTTAGCCTCCAGTCTCGAGTCTCTAGTCTCGAACCGTTGATCTCGTGTCGATGAGATGAGTTATTCCGTACGCTGATTCCAAGATATTTTTTGAAACTAACGAGAGTTGTCTTTTTCCCAGGAGTTGCGGGACCTCGGGCAGAGGGTGAAGCGAGCGCTTCCAGCGGCTCGAGTAACTCCGAAGTCGAGCCTTCTGTCAACCCAATGGAGAGGATGCCTACCGAAGTCGGACCATCCGGCAGTCCTATGGAGCGGATGCTGCATATGCTCAAAATATAGTAGAGGCAGGTCGCATCATTCCAACAAGAAAGTGAGAAGCTGAGCCTGCAGTCCAAAAGACGACATGCCCAATTTGAAGCCCGATTTAAAGCGCAGTTCGAGATGCAGCAAGGGCAACTTGACACGCTACGGCAGTTGGTGCAAACAGTCTTGACCAACAGGAATTCTGTAACCCGTACTGTTGAACCCGTAAACCGTCACATCCAAGTCGCACCCGGGGAGCCTTCGTCTCAGCTTGCGTTGCCAGAGAATAATGCCTTCCACTATACCATATTCAAGAAGGCATTTTGTACTTCCTTCTCCGGCATCGAAGACCCTTCCCTTGTGATCGACTGGTTAGACGAGATCGAGGACAACTTCGAGCTCCTCGGCATCGATAAGACAAAGAAAGTTGCATGCGCCTAACTTCAACTTCGGTTGAACGTGCACGACTAGTAGGTGGTACAAAAGCAGGCTATTCATCGCGATGACTCCACCGTGCCGATCTCCTAGGCTACGTTCCGTAAGGCCTTCGAAGTCGAGTACTTACCTGCTGCGGTCCTCCAGGCGAAGAAGAACAATCGTTCATGCAGCTGAAACAAGGAAACATGACAGTGCACGTGTATGCTGCAGAATTCAATAAGTTGGCTCGATTTGCTGGTGTCTACCTACCGACGGTGGCGAATCGAGCACGGAGATTCGAAGTGGGCCTGAGGCCTTCAATTTTTGCCTATGTGACTGTGCCCGAGTATCAAATAATGGACGAGTCAGTCAACCATGCCCTCCGTTTCAAGCCTCAATATCCTCCGGTCGCTACCGGCACTGTGCATACTTATAATCACAAGCGCCATAGCCATGCAGGAGGGAACAACATGCATAAGCGTCCAAACTACGATAACAAAGGCAGCAACCAGGGGAGGAACCAAGTAGTTTGTAATCATTGCCATAAGGTGGGACACGTGGCTAACGAATGCTTAATGAAAATTGGAGCATGCTTCGGGTGCGGTCGAGTATGGCACGTCGCACGCAACTGCCCTGAAGGTGGGTCAAACCAACGCCTCCCGCAACACCAATAGAACCGAGGCCAAGCACCTCGGTCTCTATAGACCATGCCACAAAATGGCCAAGACAGTCTCCCCAAAGCCCAGGGCCGCATCTACGCCATTGTAATGCCCCGCTCCGTACGGTGCATTATGCTGAGACCTTGACTCAAAGAGTTGCGTTGACCGAATGAAATATATCAATTTAAATCGATACGAGAGTTACGTTGTCCCGAGGAATGCATCGAGCTAAGTCAATGCTAAGAGTTGCATTGTTCCAAAGAATGCATCGAGTTGAATCGATGCGAAGCGCAGTATTGTTCCAAAGGATAAGTGCGTTGAGTCGGCTAGAAGATTCTAAGAAGTCGAATCGGCCCAAGACGCAAGTCCGAATCGATGTAAGTATTGACTTTAGTTGGTTTCATGTGCAGGATATCCGTTTACGCCGAAATGTTAGAGGTCAGCATTTTGCCTCATTCGCAACGGTCCATAAAACCCAAATTATCGCCTCGCAATGGGCTAGGACTTGGGCACGGTAGGCCAAAATCGATCGAGTAGTTCAATAAAACAAGAAGTGCTCGAATGGCTAAGTCCGAAGATTTGACCGTACATCAAAGTTATGAAATCGAGCCGCATCGGCTCGACAAACAACAAGACATATAGGCTTAAGGTGGGAGGAGTGACTCTTTTTTTTACTCTTTCATGCCTAAGTAAGAATGTATCATTGCATGCTACCTATCGACGCCACGGGCGTGGTCCGATCGGAAAATAAATATAGTGTGCGTCGAACACTAGTTAGAACAATTGAAATAAAACATGCATCAAATGTACGAGTCGCTATAGAATATTGGATATCGTAAAGGCGAGTGCCTCGGTGCGCAAGCCACAAGAACATGGGATAACTATATTCGGCGAGTGCCATCGTGCACGAGCCATTCCGTGCCTTCGCGCACGAGTTAGAAAGGCTAGCACATTAAAATATTATGAAAGTGAGCATCCTAGCGTGCAAGCCACGAACATTGAACATTAAGGCTAAGAATATGGAATTATGGTATCGAGGCGTACATCACATGCACGACTCGAAAAAATGAGAACAATCGTGTCAAAGCGTGCCTACGTGCATGAGAATCATAAAAGATGGCTTCATTGCGAAGAGAACAATTGTGGCATGTAGGTGACGGAACTGTCAGATGTGGCATGATACCTCAAAAAATGTTCGGGACCTTCGGGTCATTCGGTTGACGAACATTGAGTTGAGGCATGATGCCATTGAACATTGAAACAAAGTATGTAATGTGAGAATATAGAAAGTAAATGTGAGAAATACGAGATGATACGAAGTCTGAGTCGCGGACTCAAGACTATGCTTGGTTGTTTGAATAAGACGCACATTGTATGGTCGAATGGACTTAAGAAATGGATTGAGAGCCCGTGCACGGGTGTTCCCTCGAACGAGTTAAATATCGGGGTGCCGGGACCGTTCGACCTAGGAGGGATATTAATCATTGTTGGTGCACATCTTTTGGGCATGACTTACGATCTGCTACTGATGTGATAAGCCACAATTGATGATAAGTTCGACGTCCTTCGGTTATTGGGCTAGCAACCCGAGCGGAAAGGACGCCGGGTTATCCAATTTAAGAAAGATGTAAGAGAAAGAAAGAAAAAGGAAAGATAATAAAAGAGATGAGAAACACTTTAGTCCATTATGGCACGGATCGCCAATAACCTTTATATAGTTAAGAAATGATGGATTGAAGGTACAGGCACGTATGTATCCTGTACACACATAGATCCTGCATAGAGAGCACTTATAACATGATAAGGAAGGAATGGGGCGTATTCACCTTGCATCGGAGCAAGGGCAAGTGCGTCTATGCTGGTAAGAAGTTGCACCACAAAACAAACACGAGATTGCTTGCCTACTCAACTCGAATAACATGCTTTCCATGATAACATGCTTTACACTTTTGAATATGCCATAAAATCGACCCTAAGGAGAATATAGCAAGATCATAAGCTAAGTTGCATGATTCAACATAAATACTAAATGTCGATTTAGAAAGTGGGTCTTTTTATCAGTACATGCGAGGATGAACGTACTGATCCCCGACCAGCTTTCATGCAGGGAATGGATTGCTCGTGGTGAAGCATTGCTTGATCGTACAGAGGCATGGAATGTCGTAGCGTTTGAAGCGTACGATCGCATTGACGCTCGGACTTGCAACATGATTGATGCTGTTGAGAAATAGAAGGCATGATGTATGGAATGATGAAATCCATTGTGGACAAGAGAGAACTTGAGTGTTGTAGCCAATCTGGTAAATTCAGTTGGGCTATTGAAAGCCTTTGTAATCTCAGTTCATTATCAATAAAAAGAATTATTTCGTATACTCTGCTTTCTTCTGTTTACTAATATCAAATCAAAGATAACCATTTTGAGAACTTGTCATCTTGTCTTGCACGAGCGCAACTCCAGGCTCGTACGGCATCACGCCTCCTGCGAGGATGATGATTCGGGTGATTCCGGGTCGGGGCGTGACAGCCATGACCCGGGACAAAGCGTTCGTATTTGACACAGTCATGGCAGGTATACTGTATTTAAATAATAAACCTGCTCATGTACTATTTGATTCAGGTGCCACACATAGCTTTATATCGGCAGATTTTGTCGCCGAACACAAATTCTCTGTGACACCGTTATGCCTGAATCTTAGCGTCAACATACCGTCGGACACGTCATTCCTTGCAAACTTAGCCTGTGAAGACGGAATCATCTATATAGAAGGTCAAAAGGTAGGTCTTGATACGATAGTCCTAGACATTAAGGACTACGATATCATTCTGGAAATGGATTGGCTCGGTCCGTGCAATGCAACCATCAACTATGCTAAAAAGATGGTCACCTTCCATATACCTGGAGTGCCTGAATTCTGCTATTCGTGTGGTGAGGCATCGCCGACTTGCATGGTGATCTCGACAATGTCGGCTCGAAGGATGCCGTATTTCGGGTGTGAAGGCTATTTAGCGTCTGTTCGAGACATGAGACAGGATGTTGCAAATGCGGGTCAGGCCGACGGTTATGATAGAATTTCCAAACGTATTTCTGGATGAACTGTCCGGTATGTCACCTGATCGAGAGAAGTTCACCATTGACACATTCTTCGATACCAGACCGATCTCTAAAGTCCCGTACAGAATGGCCCTGCAGAACTTAAGGAACTCAAAGTACAGTTGTAAGAGTTGCTCGACAAGGGATTCATACGGCCTAGTGTCTCACCATGGGAAGCACCCGTGTTGTTTGTCAAAGAGAAGGATAGCTCAATACGTCTTTATATCGACTACCGAGAGCTGAACATAGCCGCCATCCGGAACAAATATCTATTGCCCTGCATAGACGACCTGTTCAATCAGTTGCAAGGCGCTTTGGTATTTTCTAAAATTGATCTTCGATCGGGCTATCATCAACTCAAGATCAAGCCGGACGATGTGTCGAAGTCAGCCTTTCGCACTCCATATGGCCATTACGAATTCCTGGTAATGTCGTTCAGCCTAACAAACATCCTAGCTGCTTTCATAGATTTAATGAATCGGGTGTTTTGACTCTTCCTCGACAAATTCGTAGTAGTTTTTATCGACGATATACTCGTCTACTCGAAGGACAAGCGGCAACACGCTGAGAATCTACGGACCGTGCTTTAGACCCTTCGGAAAAATTAGTTATATGCGAAACGGAGCAAGTGTGAATTTTGGCTGAGCAGCGTCGCATTCCTCGGACACATCATTTCATCTGAAGGCATAACAGTCAACCCAAAAAAAGTTAAAGCTGTTGTCGATTGGAAATGACCAGCATTAATCGGCAAGATTCATAGCTTCCTTGGCTTAGCAGGATACTACCGACGCTTCATGAAAGACTTCGCGAAGATCGTATCACCTCTGACTCGTCTCACCCAGAAAGGAGTCACTTTTGAATGTTCAGACGACTGTAAAGCTTCCTTCCAGGATTTAAAGTAATGGCTCGTCTCAGCCCCGATACTTGCACTTTCAAAAGGGAATATGGGATTCCATATATTCAACGATGCGTCTGGCCAGGTTTTGGGGTGTGTGCTGATGCAACAAAACAATATGATATCTTTTACTTCCCGACAACTAAAGCCGCACGAGAAGAACTATCCCACCCATGACCTGGAGTTAGCGCCGATTGTGTTCGTGTTGAAATTGTGGCATAACTTTCTTTATGGCATGGCGTGCACGATCTATACGAATCACAAGAGCCACAAGTATCTATTCACGAAGAAGGAGCTGAACTTACGGCAAAGGTGCTGGCTTGAACTGATCAAAGATTACGACTTGACTATTGACTATACGTCGGGCAAGGGAAATATTATGGCAGACGTACTGAGTCGGAAGTATATTGCCTCGCTATCCATCGACCGCAGACTGCTATGTGACCTAGAAGAGATGGGCATCAACCTCCGGGTTCAATTCAGGGATGTGCAGTTGGCACAGATGCAGTTAGAGTCGAGCTTGCAGGAAAGGATTAAGACCGCTCAGAAGGATGATCCGTACCTAAAGAAAGTACGAGAGCAAATTTCAATGGGTAGTGCAGTTGACATTATGGTAGACGAAATCGGCGTGCTTCGATTGAAGGATAGGCTATGCGTTCCGGACGATTCAGAACTTAGAAAGAAGATATTGACGGAGGCGCACTATGCGAAATATACCTTGCATCCTGGCAGCACAAAGATATACAAGGACCTCCGTACGACCTTCTGGTGGTACAAAATGAAGAGAGATGTGGCGCTCTTCGTGTCGCAATGCATGGCCTGTCAGCAGGTAAAAGTTGAGCATCAGAGACCGGAATGAGAGATGCAGAACCTTGCCATTCCAGAATGAAAATGGGATCATGTCACTATGGACTTTGTTGTTGGTCTGCCGAAGATGCCACAGGAAAATGACGCCATCTGGATCATCGTTGATCGACTAACCAAGTCAGTGCACTTCATTGCCATTAAAGTTACTTGGAGCGTTAACCGTCTGACTCAGATTTATCTTGACGAGATTGTACAGCTGCACGGAGTCCCTATATCCATCGTCTCTGATCAAAATGCACGATTTCTATCGCACTTCTAGAGTATCCTTCAGTCGGCTCTAGGTACCAAGTTATATTTCAACTCAGCTTACCATCCCCAGACTGACGACCAAATGGAGCGGGTGAATCAGATTCTCGAAGACATGTTACGGCTCTGCGCAATTGACTTCAAGTCAAGTTAGGACGTTCATCTACCGTTGATCAAATTTGCATACAACAATAGCTATCAATCCAGCATCGAAATGGCGCCGTACGAAGTCTTATACGGCCGGAAGTGTAGATCGCCCATTTGTTGGGATGAAGTCGGAGAACGACAGATTTTTGGCCTGGAGCTGGTGGAACAGACCATGGAGAAGGTCCAGCTCATTCAGGAAAGATTAAAGATAGCACAGAGTTGACATAAAAGTTACGCGGATGTCCACCATCGATCCCTCGAGTTTCAAGAAGGCGATCACATATTTCTTAAAGTGTCGCCTATGCATAGAGTTACTCGGTTTGGTGCAAAGAAAAAGTTGAGTCCGAGATTCGTTGGGCCATTTGAAGTACTCAAGCGAGTCACTCCAGTGGCCTATCAGATTATCCTGCCGCCAGCACTAGCGGGTGTGCATAATGTCTTCTACGTCTTTCAGTTGTGAAAGTACGTGCACGACCCATGCCACGTGGTAGATTTTGGTCCACTAGAGCTGAAGGCCTACTTATCATATGTTGAAGTATCGGTCCAAATCTTAGAGCGTAAAGATAAATTGCTGCGGAATCGAACGATCCTTCTCGTCTGCATACGCTGGAGCAATCATTCGGTCGAGGAGTCGACCTGAAAACTTGAATTGGAGATGAAGGAGAAATTTTTTTCATTGTTCTCGTAGAGGTCGGTTCTATTCTTAAGTTTCGAGGATGAAACTTTTTATTAGTTGGTTATGGTGTAGTGCCCCGTCCCTATATTGTGCCCCATTTTTGCCAATGGGGTGCGCGAGAAAGGAACACTGTCACTACCGATTCAGTCGGGACCGATAGATCAGGATTCGTTAAATCGGTCGAACGGAAACGATTGAATTAAGATCCTTTTTCTCGTTATGAAAAGGATTCTTCGGAATCAAGTCCCATATTCAGCGGGTTGCGCCTCAAGGATTGGCTTTGCGGCTGAGTCAGAAGAGACCTTCCGTTGCTTTGGTTTTCATGCCACACTTGATTTGGCTTTGGTTTTCGTAAATGCATTTTCGTAAATATTTTCGATGGTTTTCATGTCTTACATTTTTAAACTTCGTATTCGTATCAAACTCTTTGAATAGTGCAGTATTCTAATCAGTTGCTTATGCGATTGCAATCAGTTGCTTATGCGATTACAGGTGATTGCGTAGGCGACGTCTAAGCGCAGCCAACCAGTCCCTCGCCTGAAGAAAAGACTAAGGTGAGTGGCTGACCTTCTTCGCCTCGACCTTCTATTTCAGAATCAAATATGAAAAATAATGCTTGTCGCCATAGTGTAGAATCAATAAAATTATGGCACGATTCTTCACGAAATACTTGCTATCGAACTGCTTTACATAAAAAACAGATGCCTGCTTTCTTATGCCTTATTTACTTGGCCTACGCAAACCAAAGGATGAATCGATTAATGGTTATCGCAACGATACGGCTAAAGTGCATAAATGACTAAGTTCAAAGAAAGGGTCAGTTTCACACCAAAAGAGAAAGTTAAAGGTTCTAGTAAAAAGATAGAATATTTCATGAATATGTAAAATGGTCATTGTACCGCTTATGCATAAGTAGTAGTTTCATCGAACGGTTGTCTAGGCCAAGGAACCGATTCGGTCCGGGAGGAACGAGTATAGCAAGCGCCAGCCATGAATCGGCGTGGGTGATTCGAAAACTTTTGCACAGGGCTCGCTACCCGTCGTGAAAGTGTCGTCGTCTAACCCAGCTATACTCTATGATGGCTTGACATTGCCAGTGACCTTCACTCACCTTTCACTGCTTCAACTAATGCACGTGACACGGGATGATTATGATAATTGCTCAATGTATACAATTTTATATGCTTGCCTCAAAACATGTTAACATACAAATCAATCAGGATGGCTAGAAAGTTCACAAAAATAGCTAACATATTTTATAAAACTGCTTGAACCAAATGCAGAGCTTGGATTTAATTAGCCACTCGCTAGTACATGCGATCGTACTGACCCTCGCTCTTTGTAGGTGCCAGGAATCATGAAGAACGTGCCAACTAGCTAGACGATATTCGTGCTTTTGAAGACTCTCCGCAAGTCTAAGGAACATGTCTTGGCATCCCTCGCATCCAGGTGGCTGAAATACTTTTATTTTAAATGAGGAATGTATGGAACAGTTATCTCATCGGCACTCCTTTTGTAATCGAGTCATGTTGTAAAGCCCGCACGGCATGATTGTAATAGAGTTTGTAAATGATGTCTATTATCAATAAAATACAAAGTTTCTCTGTCTCAATGTGTTATTCAATTTTTCTGCGCTCTCTCTTAGTTGACGTGTTTTGGATTACCTTATGACTATGCCTTGTATGATCGAACCTAGGTTCGCACGGCATCACGCCCACGGGACGACTATCGATTCTTCGAAATCGGGGCATGACAGGTTTCGCAAAAATAGCTCTTCCTCCGCCAATACAACGGAGTCCACGCAAAGCACACATGGTGACAAATCCCAAAGCAACAATATTTCACATGGGCTCTCGGCAGATCAACTTCAATAACTTGTTCATTCACTATCTATGATGACATCAAACAACACTAATGGTAACAACAATGCTTTGGCAAATGCTGCATTTCAATTAATTTGGTTTTCACTAAGCCTTGGATTTTGGATAGCACATATAACAACACTTCTGATTCCACACTTCTTACCAAAATAGAGTCATCCTTCATACCAATAATTAATTTACCTACTGGTTCTATACCATATATTACTTCCATCAGAAATATATCTTTAATTCTGATATCACTCTCAATAATATTTTGTGTGTTCCTTTTTTTTCCGCCTAAACTTGATGCCCATTACTAAAGTTGGCAATGCCTTTAATTTATGTGCCATTTTCTTTCCTAACTTTTGTGCTTTGCAGGACTTGGCTTCGGAAAAGATGATTGGTTCGGATAAATAATGAGGTGGTTTATATTATATGTCTTTTATACAACAAACATCGATCTTCCATCAGGTCCCTCAATCTTCAAACCTCTGGCACATACGTCTTGGGCATCCATCTCCACATCGTCTTAAAATTATCTTTTTCTTTAATTTCTACAAAAATAATTCCTTTTAATAATAATTGTATTGTTTGTCCTCCGGCCAAGCAAACTCGGTTTCCTTCTCACTCAAGTTTTATAACAACCAAGTCTTCTTTTGATTTATTATATTATGATATTTGGGGTCCTCATAAGACCCAAACACATTCTGGGGCACGCTTTTTTTCTCCTTATAATTGTTGATGATTTTAGAAGATGTGCATGGATTTATTTTATGCAATTTAAATGAGAAACTCAAAAAAACCTCCAATCCATTATTACTTTTGCAAAAACTCAATTTCATGCATCCGCTAAAGTTATTCGAGTTGATAATGTTTCATAATTTATTTCAACGAAAGAATATTTTCAAACTCATGGCAAAGAATACTAGCGAACTTGCATTTACACTCCACAACAAAATTAGGTTGTTGAACGTAAGCATCACCATATCGTCACAGTTGCTTGTGCTCTTAGTTTTCAATCTGATCTTCCTCTATTCTTTTGGGGAGAATGCATTTTAATCGCAGTTTATCGTATCAATTACCTTTCTTCACCATTGTTATCTGAGAATTCACCCTTTGAAAAACTTCATATCGCCCTCCATTACTGGATTACTTAAGAATCTTTGGTTGCTTGTCTCATGCCACAATGTTCATCCTATTCATAAATTTGACACCCGAGCTAAACAATATTTTTATGGGATATCCAACTGGCCAAAAAGGGTACAAGCTATATGACCTGAAAACACAAAAATTCTTAATTAGTCGTGATGTTCAATTTTGCTAAATCATATTCCCTCTCCCCTCATATATTTCTCCACAATCCTCTCCATTTACATATGTATCACTTTTTCATTTTTTTTGCTTTTCCACACGCCACATCCCGCATGTTCCGACCACCATGGCAACAAATACTCCATGTCGCGCTACTCTTGACCAGACTCCCAACGTTGGGGCACCCAATACTCCACATCGCGGTGCCAAGGTATGGAGAATTGTTACCCACGCACATACGTCACGACACAAATTGCTCTAAGTTGTGACTCCAACACTCATGTCTATACCGCTATGGCGCCTGATACTTCACACCGTGATGCCCCACCACTCCTTGTTTGAAACCAAAGATTATTTGACCTTAACCCATACCTCCCATCTTAGATCCTCTAACACCATCTAACACCTCCCTATGCTAATCCACTAGACCGAAAAACCTCCAATATGGCATAAAGACTACATCTTGTCTGCTCAAGTCGATCAATCTGACCCGTCGACAAGTTCAATAAAAGGTACTCGTCCTCTCTCATTTTCTTTCATATTCTCATTTTTTGTAATACCATTGTTCTTTTTTAGCTAACATCACATGTCATACTAAATCCCACTCCTATGCTCAAGCTATTCCTAATTCACATTGGCAAGAGTTTATGGAAAGTGATTAGAAGCATTAGAGAAGAACAACACCTAGATTATGGTGCCTATTATTGGAATCCAAACTGGACTCCAACAATCTCATCCTCTAGTCTGATGAGAGGGTATTGATCCTATGGCTCCTCAATTGAACTCCATGTCTGTCACCACACGACAGAGTTCATGCTCTCCCATTCCACTGATCTTTGATCCTCCGAGTTGCTTTACATCTTCCTTCGTCTCAGCTCCTCGACTGTCACGTTGATGCTAGCTACCATACGTAGCACCTCCTGTACCATTGGGATCTTGTCGATATCAATAACACGACCAAAACTGAAATTCCCGACAATCAGCCTCAACGCAAGTCTCGGCTGCTTGTCCCTGACTTTCGTCTTCCACCAGAATATGCTACTATTTCATTGAGCTTCTTCACCTTTAGCTGGCCCAACCAAGCGGACGGTGCAGTCATCCTGAGATTCTAACTCCTGAACCTGTCCACCTTCGTGTCCGATACTGAAGTTCCCCGTCCACATGTATCATCAACCAGAACATCATGCACTATACATGTCGTCAATGACCCACAGCTCCCTCTGAACTGTGTGAATGGTGATGTTCCTGCCTCTGATCGAGTAGCTCTATTTTTCTTTCCTTTCTTTCATATCGTTTACTTAAAAACAATGTAAAGCTTTCCTTACAGTTCTCTTTCTACATCATATGATAAGAAATATGTGATCATTCTTTCTTTAGAAAGTATAGCAACATTTCTACAATTCTAACATATAATTCTTCTATTTTAACTTTTTTAAGATATCATTGATCATAGGGGCACAATAAAGATAATAGACAAGAGATCTTTTGTTTGGGCGTGAAGATAAAAGAGTGAATGATCAAAGTCACTCACCAAAAGAAAGAGATCGGAGAGAAAGATGAGCTTATGCAACGATTACGCCTCACCTATGCGCCTATCTGAAATTACACCAATAATCGATCAACATACTTCTTTTATTCTTCCTTTTTTCTCTTTCTCTCAAGATTTGAAATGAATACAAAAGTTGATAAAGCGAACAATAAAATCATATATCAAAAATGACAACACAAATGCATTCAGCAATACTAATAAAGGAAAACGTCCAAAATAATAATAATAAAAATGATGGAAAGAAGCTCTTATATAGCTCAAAGCCATCATAAGCTAATCCATGAATTGGAAATGGTCTCAATTACTAGTCCAAATCAGTCGATACCAGTAAGGTTTTCCTAAAATAATTTTATTCTGACTGGCTCGTTCTAGCTTTAGTCACACAACGCACCGCCAGGTATGGGGCACTACAATGATGTGCATGTAGATTCAATCTACTATGATGGACATAATTAAAGAGACTCATTTCCTTGAAGAGAGGCTACGGAGTATCTGGCCTCAAGTACAGATAGGACTGAATGATGATTTTACTATCCATGAGGATGGATCTTGATCAAGGCACGGAGATAGACTTGGTATTTCTAATGGAGCGATATGAGAGGAGATCATACAGGAGGATAACATATCATAATATTTTATACACCCTGGAGCAACAAAGATGTATAAGGATCCACAAAAATATCTTAGGTAATATGGCATGAAGAGGAGGATGATTTGTTACTAGATGTTTAGTGTACCAACAAGTAAAGGACGAGAGATAGTGACCATGAGGACTTTTGCAACCATTATCCATTCCAGAGTGGAAGCTGGAACACTTTACTACAGATTTTGAATCAGAGCTTTCGCGGATACTGGGAGGCAATGATGTGATTTGGGTCACAGTAGACAGATTGACCAAATTTGCACATTTCATGCCTTTCAAGATGGGATTATCCATAAAGAGACTAAGAGATCTATATATCCCACAGATTGTGAAATTGTATGGAGTCCCAGTGAGCATAGTTTTCGGCCGAGACTCGCAATTTACATCACATTTTTTGGAAGAGTTTATAGGCTAGTCTCAGTATGTAGCTAAAGTTCAGCACAACATGTCATCCCTAGACAGATTGACAGTTCGAGCATATCATTCAAATACTTGAGGACATGTTACATATGTGTGTATTAGATTTCGGAGGCTCATGGGAGGATTATTTACACCTGGTTGAGTTTTCATACAATAATAATTACCAGATGAGCATTGAGATGACACCCTTTGAGGCTTTATATGGACTGAGATGTTGTACCCTGTTATCATGGGACAACGTAAGAGAGAGCACTACTGGGACCAGAGATGGTGATTGATGCAGCTAAGAAAGTGAGTAGATTCGAGAGAGGCTCTGAGTGGCTCATGATAGACAGAAGCATTGGACGGATATTCACCGGAGACTGTTAGAGTTTAAGGTAATAAAAGTATTATTTTTGAGTTCTAAATCTACTTATAAATAAGATGCTTATGCTTATGTTGTTCCTGATTAAGGTGGGAGATCTAGTATTTTGAAGATCTCACTGACAAGTGGTACTAAGATCCCAGGTCTATCGTGATTAGGTTTTGGCCTACACGATCATTCTACCAACATGTGTCGATTTTGGACAAAAACATGATTCAGCAATAGGACATTGTGTTTAACAGGGCATAACTCATAGCCCTTAAATGCAAATACTATGATATCATATGTTTTCAGATACAAGATCGAATGATATAAATGAATATAATGCCAGATTACTTAAACTATACTGCTAACTACACAGAAAGTAGCATGGAATAAAATTGCACAAGAGGAAGACATTAAAAAATACATTGACAAATTTTTTACTTAACATTTCGGGCACTTTCGATTATATATATATATATATATATATATATATATATATATATATATATATATATATATATATATATATATATATATATATATATATATATATATATATATATATGTTGTCGAATAGTTCTTGAAGTCTAGTTTTTGAATATGAAATTATTTTCTAATTTGACATAATTAAATTTACGAAAATCAGAGTCTAATTGAATAGCATTTGTATAGATAAAATGAGAAATGACATGTTTGTCAGTGATAAATAGCCCTTACCTAGTGTTGTGAAGGTAAGCCATTCTTTTCTTTTCTTTTTTCTTATTCTAATACTTCTTCTCTTGTTCTTGGCGGAAAAATGAATGAAGGAAAGAAAATGGTAAGAGAGGGAAAGAGAGAGAATGTATATATAGTTTTTTGTCATTAGGGAGTTTATGCCATGGTGACACCTTATGAGCATAGGTGTCATGAGGAGATGGAAATGAGGTATGTAGGGTGATGGATAGGACAATTCATTATTTGAGGTGGCAAGGTAGGTGGAGAGTAGGTATAGAGAGTAATTTAGTAATTGACTATGGTCGAATTAGTATTAAATTAGGAATTATATTAAGTTAACCATCATAATAATAATAATAATAATAATAATAATAATAATAATAATAATGTGTTACACTAGTTTTAGTAAAAAAAAACACGAAATGTTGTAACACGCACTATGATACGAAAGATACGACTCACCAAAATACAGAAATGCCATTACACAGGGGAGTATTGGCCTAACCGTCACGATTGTAGAAATATGTTACCTTATATACATTGTGGCGTGGAGGCTTGCAAGGAGCTGTTGTGAAAAGATTTCTAAGGAAACTTGGGCTAAAAATGAGAAGTATTTATTGCTCCATGACAATTTAGAGTGCGATACATCTCGGTACGTGTGCATTTAACAGCAGGTCCAAGCACATTATAACTTACTATCACTAAGCAGGTCCAAGCACATCACAACTTAGTATCACTATATATGGGATCTGTTTGAGGCAAAAGAGGCCGAGCTTCATAAGGTTTATACAGACGATAATGCTCAGATATGATCACAAAGATACTATTGAGCATAAAGTCCAAGTTCCATACGAAGGTTGCCTAGCATGGTGAGTTCCTCTATATAGTCGGGAAGAGAAAGGTTAGTGATTTAAGCTTTCCAAGCAAATAACTTTGGAGTAAAACTAGGATATGCAAGTACGAAAACCTTTTTAGTAGCTGTATTTTTTACTGATTATTTAGTGAATGGATGTTGTCATAGAATCAATTTTATTGGTGTTGATCAAAATAAGGATAATTAAACCATAACTAAAGAATGAGCTCAATCTATTGATGTTTATCAAAATAAGGATAATTAAATCATAAATAAGTGCAAGCTGACTATAGAAATGGCTTTGAGAAGAGGTTTCAAAATGTTTCCAAAATTGAAACATAAACCATTAGTCAGGAATCAATTTTATGAACGTTTGGCAGTGAAGCACGTCATTTATCACTGTCATGTTAGAAATTTATTGTACCATGTCGATTCATGAGATGAAAAACATAAAGTAAATTGCGAAAGCGTACCTGAATCCATTGCTAGACTTGATGGATCTTGAAGCGAACGTCTCTTTATTGGGTTCGATCTTCCAACTTGCTACGATCCTTAATGACAAAGAAGAATCTGAATTCTTTGTCCCTCTCTTTCTGTTGATGGGGATGCAGAAGAGAAAAAAAAACCTCTCTTTTGGTGGTCGTATAATTTGGGGACCATAACCCTAATGAATACACATATATATATGTGTTGATATTTCTAATTTGGCCCCTCATCAAATTAGAATTATCTCCGGTATCTACACATTAATTCCATACAATTATACCCTTAAGCCAATTTCCAAATAGACGACTTTAATTTGGCTTAATTATTTAGATAGCCTAAACACAATTAATTGTACATGTGTGGCCCCTTAATTATTGAATAATTCTAACAATCTCCCACTGGGCCACATATGTAACCTTATAATTGTGTTAACCTTAGTGAGCTCATAAATTGCTATCTTAATCCTTAGGATATATCCGGACAATCTCGTCCATTAACCATATCAACATATGATCAAAGCGGCATTCGCCACATATAGCGTAACTAAATCATCAATGGTCACATATACCAATATAGCTAAACGATATAGATCAATCATGGATGCGTAGCATAGAAATTATACGCAATGTGATCAATACATGTCTATTTCCAACTGGTCCTCCTTAACTTTAATGAGATCAATACTTTAACATAATGAAAACAGAATGAACTGAATTTCCATATATTTGATCAGATAAATATCCAAAATACTTTAATACATAAATGTGTCCAAAACCAAATAGCACCCAAATACATAAAATACAAACTTCCAATATATTACCATATACTTGATTGAGATAACACCCATATGAGCAGTATGCTCATGAAAGACCCTGGGTGATAATGATTTTGTGAGCGGATCCGCTAAAATGGAGTTTGTCATAATGTGCTATATGGACACTTTAACTATTCTGAATTCTTTTCTTTCACAACTAGAAACTTTATGTCAATATCCTTGACTTATACAAGTTTCTGTTGTTATTGGAATACATTACTGCTGATTTGTTGTCACACCATAATTTAAGTCGTCTTTCAACACCGTACTGTAGGCGCAGCCTTGTGACAAAATTTTGCAACCATATTTTCTGAATAGATGTCCCACAACATGTTATAAACCTTGCTGCCATGGTGGAAAAAATTATGAGTGCATGTTTGACACTCATCCAAAATATATCTCCATTAGTCAGCATAATCTGATATGGATCTCCTACTGTGTTGGCATCCAACAAAATCAGAGTCGGAATACCTTATGATCTCCAGAATTATCCGATCTCCTGCAAAGAGCATATAATTTCTTGTTCTCTATTAATTACTTAAGTAGTTTGGCTGCTACCCAATGATCCATCCATATTTGCTTAAATATCTGCCTAACATCCTAATATGTACGCAATATCCTGACGCGTACATACTTGAGCATACATTAGACTCCCTACAACTGATCATGAAGAAAAAATCTATTGTATTTTCTTAATTTCAAGGCTATTCTTAGGACACTGATTGAGACTGAACTTGTCTCCTTTAGCGACTGGGGTGTCACCTGGTTTGCATTCCTGTATGCCAAATCTTTTAAGCACTTTATCGATATAGCTCTTTTGTGATAATCCAAGAATACCTCGAGAACGATCTCTGTGTATTTGAATTCCTAATACAAAAGAGGCGTCACCAAGATCTTTCATCTCAAAGTTATTTGATAGAAATTTCTTAGTGTCATGCAATATGCCTATACCATTTGTGGCAAGTAGTATGTCATCAACATACAAAACCAGAAAAATAATTTTACTCCCACTGAATTTATGATACACACAATCTTCAACAACGTTAACCTCAAAGCCAAACGAGGTAACAACTTGGTGAAATTTATAGTACCACTGACGAGAAGCTTGCTTGAGTCGATAAATAGATTTTGTCAATTTGCAAACCATATTATTTGGATCTTTCGACACAAAGTTTTCTGGCTATACCATATAAATTGTTTCATCAATGTTACCATTGAGAAACACCGTTTTGACATCCATTTGATGTAACTCAAGATCAAAATGTGCAACATGTGCTATAATTATTTTAAAGGAGTTTTTCAAAGATACCGAAGAGAAAAACTCTTTAAAATTATTTCCAAAATTTTTTAGTAAAGTCACTAGTTACAAGACATACTTTATACTTATCCACATGACCCTTCGAATCCTTCTTGGTTCTAAATGTCCATTTGCAACCAATGAATTTCATACCTTTTGGTAATGGGACAAGTTCTTCAACTTTATTGTCTTGCATGAACTTATACTCTTTATTTATTGTATCAATCCACTTTGAGAACTGAAACTTTCCATGGCCTGACGGAAGTTGATTAGATCATCTTCCAGTATCCACAGTCTTCCTCACGTTCCTAGAGAAATATGATAATATTATCCGAAATTATATTTCTCCTTTCTCTGGTGGACCATCTTAATATTACCGGTTTTGAGGTTGTTGAGTTTGTTCCTTAGGAATAATTACCTTATCTTGAATGGGGTGCCGCTACATTATCGTTGTTAAGGTATCTCAACAATGACTTATAGAGGTAATTCGGCATTGTATTATTGAGATTCTGAATTCACTTCTTGATTATGACAGGTATAGAATCCTGCACATCGTCAAAAGTGATAGTAGGAATCGTAATTGATTCCTTCTCAAAGACAATAATCCGGACTTTATTTCTTCCCCAAACTCAACATCCTCAAAAAATATTACACTTCTCGTCTCAATTTTTTTTCTTAGTGTGGGATTGTATAATTATCAACCCCTTGATCTGTAGCATAACCAATAAAGTAGCTGCTTATAATTTAGCTTTGGTCTGTCTTCCCATTACACATTCAATATAAACATTAAAGTCTATAAAGTCAATGGAATCCAAATCTCATCAGACACAAATCGTTCAACTCTATTTCTAGATAAGTGACCTAATGCTTATGTCATAATGAGGCTAAAAAAATGTTAATTTTGCGTTTAGTACCACATGACTTCACTTGCAAGGTTTTATTATAAGATGCAATAGTTTCAACTGAATATAGGTTATCATAAACCTTAAGGAAACTGTTACCAATAATATTTAAATTTAAAGATAGACTAAACTTATTGTTTTTAAATGAACAATGATAACCAGATTTGTCCATTAAGGAAACTGAAACTGAATTTCGTCTAAAAGACGGTATGATAAAAGTGTCTATCAAATCCAAATAATAATTGGTTCCTAAAAATAACCTAAAATGTCCTATTGCTTTCACTTCTACCGAATTGCCATCACCCACATAGATGTATCTTTTACCATCAATTGACTTTCGATAACTCAGACAACCTTGCCTAGAACATTAATGTGGGTAGTCCCACAAGAATCTAACTATCATGAATTTTTTGGTACTAAATCTAAATTAACATCAGAACAGATCAAATTTAGAAATGTACTTTTCTTTATACGCCATGCGTGGTACTTTGTACATTTCTTCCTTATGTGTCTTGTCTTATCACAAAAGAACAACCCTTAGTTTTATATTATTGTTTCTTTTGATCTGGACCCTTAGCAGCTACTGTATTCATTTCTTTTTGCCCTTAAAGTTTATCCCATTAAACATGAAAATTAAAATCTTATTGGCAGATATTTTAACAACATTAACTGTAAAGAGAACAAAACAACAAAAAACAAACATGCTCTAACAAATAACCAAAGCGTAAAATATAGTCAAACAAATTCAAATAATGGTGAACCCCATCTCAAGATACCTAGTACATCATTAATATCAAGTCTTTGGACAGTGATATTAACTGCAAGTGGTATTCTTGGTGTAATGATCAAACGTTGACAATAAGTCATGTCAAATAATAAGCCTATCTTTGGATCGGGTTATTATTCACATGTAAACCGTATAATTGTCACACATTTATCACCACAAGTATATGTGCAATTCGGCCAAGTATTAACCTTCCTTTGGGCTGGCTAATACTCGCATGAATTTACACACACAAACATCTAACATCCCTCATAGACTATCTATGCAAGAGATGTCACTTTGGCGACATCTGGTTTCAATGGGTCTATTTAGAATATTAGACGACTATTGCTAGTCACAAAAGGCACCAATTTTTTTTGAATGTTGACTAAATTTTACAAAACCGAATCATGTCCAAAACTTTATGTACATGCATAATTAAAATATTATAACTCAAATAAAATAATCATAAGCATGTGAATCTCTTTACATGATTCAAACAAATATTCTTAATTTGACTAAACTGAGCATTGTCAACATAATAAAATTCACGTAATATTTTACTGAAGATGTGGACCAATAGATTGCTTCAAATAACCCATAAAGATTATATTAAAATAATCTGCTGAAGATATGTACGTCAATAGATTACATCAAATATATGACTTAGAACATAAATTTATTGGAAACTAAATTTATGCCAAACATAAAATTGTCTATATTTGATTCCAATTTGTCCTCCAATGATCAACTTAGATTGGAAAACACTCTAAATTGAGTAACACCAAATATCTATCAGCATGAGTAATTGGAATCTAACCGACATTCCATATTATCACATGTCTAGCAATAAGCATATTCATGCATATTTAATATAATGGAGAATTTCTACGGTCATTATCACATGCATCCATATCTAATATTTAAGCATAAACTGAGAGATCATTTTTGTACATAAATTATGAATTCTATCAAGATTTGTAGTCTTCAGGACATCATAGAATCAACATAGCAACTTAAAATTAACATTTCAACAAATAAGCATTAAATTCTAGTTACCAAGATTGTCGAGCTTGATAAATACAATCAGAATGAACGCCTACAAGTATTGCAACGATACAATATAATAGTTGTCGAAGAAGTCATCTAAGAACAAATCAACCAAATCAACCGATTGAAAGTAAATAATTCAAATAATCCGAGTGTTTCAAATAGTATAGGTTATAAAACTAAATTCTCCATGACAAAAATCGCCTTAAAACCAACATATTTTGATTAGCATCAATCTCAAAGACCAGCATAAAAACTGATATCAATGCCTAGAGAAATCAGCACATAATATAAAATTACAAAGACCGACAAATATTATCTTAATCGGCAAATCAACTGCACCATTAGATAATATTTAATCTTCCAAAATATTTGAATAATCTACCGCATGGGTTTAAAGCCAAGAAGGAAAAAAAAATAAGGAAAAAGCTGTGATGGACTTAATTACATGGAAAAGACCATTGCCAAACGAAAGTAACAGAACATGCAACTAAACTGCCACAAAATTTTCATAGTTGTCGACCTTTAAATATCCTTTCATGTTTATTCGTTTAATCCCATAATAAAAAATGATCGAACAATCTAGTGTTACAAAAGAACAAAAAAATTGAACCTGAAAACTTCAAAATCATGAATCAAACAAGGGTGGCTCTGATACCACTTGTTAGAAATTTATTGTACCATGTCGATTCATGAGATGAAGAACATAAAGTAAATTGCGGAAGCGTACCTGAATCCATTGCTAGACTTGATGGATCTTGAAGCGAACGTCTCTTTATTGGGTTCGATCTTCCAACTTGCTACGAGCCTTAATGACAAAGAAGAATCTGAATCCTTTGTCCCTCTCTTTCTGTTGATGGGGATGCAGAAGAGAAAAAGAGAAAACCTCTCTTTTGTGGTCGTATAAGTTGGAGACCATAACCCTAACGAATACACACATATATATATGTGTTGATATTTCTAATTTGGCCCCTCATCAAATTAGAATTATCTCCGGTATCTACACATTAATTCCATGACAATTATACCCTTAAGCCAATTTCTAAATAGACCACTTTAATTTGGCTTAATTATTTAGATAGCCTAAACACAATTAATTTTATATGTGTGACCCCTTAATTATTGAATAATTCCAACATGTCAAATGTGAAGGACAATGCTCAACCATGGCTATGGAAACTAAATGTTGTATATAACATAATCCAACTACAATGTAGCTCAATTTTTCTACAGTCAATATGACATTCCTTCTCAAACTTGAAGGACCACATAAAGAACATGGATTTATGTCCTTCAATAAGCCTGTAATTGAAGAGAACTTTACTCCCTTTTGTCACAACACTTGTTAGTAATTCGGCAAACGGAAAAGATTTGGGATGACAAAAATACGAGTATAGATCAGAATAATGTAAATAAAATACGTTAAAAAACAGGTAAAATATTCACAAATGGAAGTATTGAGGTTGGAAACTTCACATTCTTAAACATGTCAAATTTTGTTAACTAAACAGGTTTCCAACACGTTTTTTTGGGCCAAAATTTTCAATAATTTATACGGAACACGTTTAAAACTTCACATGCTTAAAATTTACATGATGATTCGAATCTTTCAAAAGTACGCAAGTATTATACGTTTATGAAGATACGAAAAAGTTCATGTGTAATACGAATTTTATTCGGGTGATTGCTAACAAGGGTCACAACATACAGTTATATTATCTGTTGGATTACATTAAAGAATAACTCCAAGTCCATACATCCATTCATTTCACATAGTATTTTGTCAATATGTATGGGTCATTGTCTACACAGCCCATTACTAAGGTCCCCCATTCGTGCAACCTAAGAGACAGGGAAGCACTGCACATAAGAAAAAACACATGATGGACACAATACACTCATAAAAATTGGTCCCAACATGCATGTAGTAGTAGCACTAGTAGTAGATTTACTAGTAATAGTCACAACAAGCTGCAACAACACAGCTACCAGAAACCAACATTAATGGTGAAGTGGAGTGTCGAGTCATATCACAATGGTACAAGAGTCCAATATTTACTATCAAACCTATCATCACCAACTTTCATGTCCATCACCAATTGCATCATGACTAGATGCCAAGTAAAATTACAGACTTCAATTCAAGCCACATATATTCAGTCCTACAACTTTGTAGACACAGTCATTCTTCAATATTTTGAGAAAGATATTAACATTAGGCACTATCTGCTGAAGACGAGGCTTGTACATGTATGTGATGATGACTGAGGCTCTCTCTCCTGCAGATCTTGGTAGGGGTCTGATCCAGAGCCCCCATGATCCCACTGTCAGGTCCATTTGACCCAACTGAAAGTCTTGAAACACATTGGATCTGATTGAATGATCACTCACCTCATTTATGGCCTCTTTCAGCTCCCAGTCCTGCAGTTTCAGACTGCACAGGTTATCCTGAAAGCGAAGGAGTCACATGAGAAGATTGACCATTTCTCAAGAACAAGTCAGAAAATACCAAAATTCATTCAATTGCAACCCTTACCTCTTCATTAGCTTGGTAGTTAACGAGCCTTCAAACAGACCGTTTTTTTTTTATATCCTTTAAGCACTTCTTCTGACTTAAAATCAAGATGGTAAATATATATATTCATCTGACCCAATGTTCAAGTCACCACATCCACAGTAATAGAAAGGTTTTTTCTAAGGGCACCACCCTTTTTGCTAGGAGCTAGCCCAAAAAAGTTCCAAAATATTACAAGTTTGCCATCAAATTTTTTTACTTGGGGCTAGCCCAAGCAAAGGTATAAATACCAACTTTTATTTTCTTTTTCTCTCTCCCTCTTCTCTTTTCTTTTCTCCCTCAACTCTTTTTTTCTCTCCCTCAACTCTAGATCAAAGAATTTAACTCCAGCTCTTTTCTTTTCTCCCTACATTTTTTTCAAATTGTTCTCTCCCTCAATTCTAGGTCATTGACTTCTCCCATTTATTGGTAAGTCATCGAATTAATATATGTTTAATATTTTAAACATGAATTTCACATATAAAAGTTGAATTATGTGTTTAATGTAGAAAAATATTGAACATGAAACAACCGGGATCATCAAATGTTCCCGCCACGTCCGAAGAACACGTTCCCGCCACGTCCGAAGAACACTTTGATGCATCGGAAGCCCTCTTGGTAACTAAATTTTAACTTTTCATCGGGTTAAAATTCGTGTTGTGACACAGAGGACTGCCAACACTCTGGCAGTCCCGATAATAGATTAGGACTGCCAGAGAGGTGGCAGTCCTTCACATAAGAAGGACTGCCAGGACCCTGACAGTCCTACATATGTGTAGGACTGCCAGGGTCCTGGCAGTCCTTCTTATGTGAAGGACTGCCACCTCTCTGGCAGTCCTAATCTGTTATACCTGAATGCAAAATTTTAGTCAATACATTTAGTAAAGGTGTTTGCTATTTATGGACACCAATTGTTGTACATAAGACGTACGGTCTTGCTATTAACACAATTTGCTATTTATGGACACCAATCTTATGCATGGTCCTAATCTATAAAACCTATTTGCTTTATGATGTTGTCTAATTGTACTAACTTTTAAGTTCTATTGTAGGACTTGAGATTTTTCGATTTTGCGGTACCGGCTCCAATTGCAGAAAATGTAGCCCATTTATTCTGGACCGATCTTTGTTTTGAATCAAGCGAGGGTGCGGTACATTGGTGTCGAGAAGTTGGACGGGAAAACAAAATAGTTCTAGTGATATCCAGATCGGCCCGAAATCGACCAGAACGACAAACTGTGGTGGTTGGCTGTGAAAGAGGTGGTGTGTTCAGAACGCACAAGAAAAACACATTTATCCAAAGTAAAGTTCCAAGAAAAAAAGTTGGAACGAGGAAATGTGGTTGTCCATTCACGATACATATTAGAAACGAAGAAGAAGGAAAATGGACAGTAGAAGTGAAGAATGGAACCCACAACCATGAGATTGTCAAGACACTATTGGGTCATCCGTATGTCGGATGGTTGAACAATACGGAGAAGAAGATAGTCGAAGACTTGTCCATCTCCGGAGTTGCACCGAGACAAATATATTCCGTCATACGACATGAAGATGAGAAGAACAAGTCTACAATGAAGTCAATATACAACGCCCTATCTTCTTCAAACGCTGTCCGGACGAAATCAAGAATGGCGATGCAAGAAGTGCTCAAGTTGCTTGCCGATAATCATTATGTTGAGTTTCATAGAAGACATCCCCAGAGTAATGAAGTAATTTCAATCTTTTGGGATCATCCCGATTGCACAAGTTTGGCCAGGTCTTTAGCCGACGTGTTAGTCCTTGATTGCACGTACAAGACCAATAAGTTCAAGATGCCTCTCTTTCATGTTGTCGGATTCACCTCTACTTGGAAAACATTTTCAGTGGCATTTTGCTTCATAAAGAGTGAGAAACTTGAAGACTACACATGGGCGTTGGAGAAACTGAAAACACTTTACACCGGTCATACAGAGCCGTCAGTTTTTGTTACCGACAGAGAGTATGGCCTAATTAATGCTATTCGTATTGTTTTTCCTCAAGCGGATACATTGCTATGCACTTGGCATGTCAATCGTAATATTCAAGTCCAATGTAAGTTAAAGTTTCGGAAGAAGGATGGTAAAATCGACATGCAAATTTTTGACGAATTCTACAATGATTGGAATTGTGTGTGGCGAGCCTCTACGATTGCTAGTTACGATGCCGCATGGTACTTGTTCAAGCAAAAGTGGGAGGCAAAGGAGCCGGCATGCATTTCTTACATCAAAGATACATGGCTTGAACCGCACAAAGAACAATTCGTCTTAGCATGGTCGAATGTGGTGAAGCATTACGGCACGACAACTACCAACCGTGTCGAAGGAGCACACTCTTTATTGAAGAGACACCGAAAATCATCTCTCGGTAACTTTGTCTCTGTTTGGCAAGCTATACATTTATCAGTAGACCGGACGGTGAATGAAACTAAGGCATCATTTGAGATGAGTTTGAATATAGTCAAACATGAGCATAGAAAGGAAGTACTCTTAGATGCTTTAATGCGCGTGGTATCTCACAAGGCATTGGCCTTAATAGTTGATAAGATTGAAAGGTCAAAGTTTGTCGTGTTTGATCCCGAGGTTTGCGGGTGTGTATATCGACATACACTGGGCCTCCCTTGTGCACATCAGATTAATGAATATCGCCGTGAATCCATTCCTATTCCAGTAGATACTGTCGATCAACATTGGAGGCAGTTGTCTATGATGCCCCTGGTGAAGACAGACGATGATTTTTTCTCTTTGCCACAAGTGAAACTTCTCCATGTAAGGTGGTGTGCCTCAGTAGGAGCGGAACGGATGTCCATTGAGCTTAAAATCCAAAAAATTGCATGTCCAATGACTACTAGAATGCATGAGACGTCCGTTATTTCTAATCCTAAAGGCAGACCACTACAACAAAAAGACCTATTAATGACGCTTGATAAGTGGTTTTCATGACGGCTGATGTGGAAGCGTCATCAAAGTTCAGCAAGACTAGAATCTATGACGGTTTACATTAAAAATGTTATTGATAGTGCTCCAGTGATACGAGCGTTATAAAAAAAGCACAAAAATTTAAGTCGAAACCTCGACTCCCCCGTAATTCTTCCGCACTTAAGAAAAATTCTAAACCCTCTCTCTTTCTCCTTCTCCTTCTCCTTCTCCTCCCGCTCCCCAAATCCCCTCAGCCCACTCCCCCCTCCCCAACTCCCCTCAGCCCGCTCCCCGCTCCCCAACTTCACTCAGTCCGTTCCTCGCCTTCCTCAGTTACAGACTCCACCGCAGAGGAAACGTTGTCACCGGCGTAGCCTTCACCACCGGTTTGTCCTAAAATCTCGATCATTGCTTATTTTATGCCCTAAATTCTACCTCGACATGATTTTAGTAAAATCTCCTAATTTTTGACAACCATACATGCATCCATCTCTCCAAAAATTAGGGTTCTTTTAGGGTTTTCCGACGTCTCCATCCACGTCGGCGATGATCCGAAAAGGGCTGCATCATCGTTGACTTCTCTTGATTAAGTGAGTGATTTTGATTTGGATTTTTTTCCCTAAAAAAAGATTTTGTTGGGAATTATTCTATGTGAGCTTCATGTTCGATGAAATAATTGTAAGTACCAAATGCTTTTGTTCTTTGATTTTTTTTTGTTTGTTCTTGTTCAAGAGAGTGTAATTGCATTTGGGGAGCCGAGTCCGAAGCCTCTCCACAGTCACAGCCGTGACCCGGCGAGGTGCTATGCGTGCCTGCGAGCCGAGTCTGAAGCCTCCCTTCGAATTCTGATACTAAATTCTGGGGTATAAATTATAAACTCTTGATTGATTTCAGTTTCTGGGTTTATTTTGTTTGTCGATGATGTTGTTGGACCTCGATCCCTACATAAAAAGGGTTTCGATCGACTGATACGTGTTGGGTTCGATTTTGGCTTGACGATCCTACGATTGTCTTTGTTTGTGAAGCGCGAATGATCTTTAGATCATGTTCGGTTCTTTACTTGCTGTTGGATCATTTTCAGTTTCGGATTACCTAGCTGCTGTTGGAATTATTTATGATGCATGTATTGTTGGTTTGGGTTTCTTGTATAAATTGTTGCTTGGGTTCTCCTTCCTATACTTGTTGTGGGATGTTGGTTTAGGTTTTCCTTATTATACATGTTGGGTTGGGAAAGATTTCTTTGCTGTAGGAGATGTTTTGCTATTTGGATTAAAATTGTTGGTTAGGTATCTATTATGCATGATGGGTTTAACTTGGTACTGTGGGTGTTTTTGTTGGGAGCTTTTCGATATAAATCACATGCGGGTATATATTAGTTGGGAGTATTTCTATTTCGGGATTGACATCTCCATTAGCATGCATGCGTCGTTGATTTTGGGACTACGTCTACTATGCCATGCCTGGATGTTTTACTTTATTTGTCGGTTTCGGTTTTTATTAGAGTACTCTGATACTCTTGGTGATGGTCGTTCGACCAAATGAACCAAAGCGTTGCAGATCGTATCGGATATACTGGCTCCGTGTCGGGATGTGTCATATACGTGTTATGGCACGCTAGTACAGCAGATGATGATTGATCCTTATCTGAGACATCTTATATATCTCATTCCGTTTCTTGTCGTTGGTCGTAGTTTGTATGTTGGTATTGTTGGGTTGTTCATTCTGGGTGCAGATATGCTCGTGTTTGTACGAGTCGATACTGGACACGGATGTGAGGATACCTTCGTGTCGATGATGTAGCCTCTCCATAGTTGCAGCCGTGACCCGGCGAGGTGTTGTGCGTGCCAGCGAGCCGAGTCCGAAGCCTCCCTTCGGATTCTGACACTAAATTCTGGGATATAATTTCTAAACTCTTGATTGATTTCAGTTTCTGGATTTATTTTGTTTGTCGATGATGTTGTTGGATCTTGATCCCTACATAAAAAGGGTTTCGATCGACTGATACGTGTTGGGTTCGATTTTGGCGTGAAGATCCCACGATTGTCTTTGTTTGTGAAGCGCGAATGATCTTTAGATCATGTTCGGTTCTTTACTTGCTGTTGGATCATTTTCGGTTTCGGGTTACCTAGCTGCTGTTGGAATTATTTGTGATGCATGTATTGTTGGTTTGGGTTTCTTGTATAAATTGTTGCTTGGGTTCTCCTTCCTATACTTGTTGTGGGATGTTGGTTTAGGTTTTCCTTATTATACATGTTGGGTTGGGAAAGATTTCTTTGCTGTAGGAGATGTTTTGCTATTTGGATTAAAATTGTTGGTTGGATATCTATTATGCATGATGGATTTAACTTGGTACTGTGGGTGTTTTTGTTGGGAGCTTTTCGATATAAATCACATGCGGGTATATATTAGTTGGGAGTATTTCTATTTCGGGATTGACATCTCCATTAGCATGCATGCGTCGTTGATTTTGGGACTACGTCCACTATGCCATGCCTGGATGTTTTACTTTATTTGTCGGTTTCGGTTTTTATTAGAGTACTCTGATACTCTTGGTGATGGTCGTTCGACCAAATGAACCAAAGCGTTGCAGATCGTATCGGATACACTGACTCCGTATCGGGACGTGTCCTATACGTGTTATGGCACGCTAGTACAGCAGATGATGATTGATCCTTATCTGAGACATCTTATATATCTTATTTCGTTTCTTGTCGTTGGTCGTAGTTTGTATGTTGGGACTGTTGGGTTGTTCATTCTGGGTGCAGATACGCTCGTGTTTGTACGAGTCGATACTGGACACGGATGTGAGGATACCTTCGTGTCGATGATGTAGCCTCTCCACAGTTGCAGCCGCGACCCGGCGAGACGCTGTGCATGCCTGCGAGCCGAGTCCGAAGGCTCCCTTCGGATTCCGACACCAAATTCTGGGGTATAAATTCTAAACTCTTGATTGATTTCAGTTTTTGGGTTTATTTTGTTTGTCGATAATGTTGTTGGATCTCGATCCCTATATAAAAAGGGTTTCGATCGACTGATACGTGTTGGGTTCGATTTTGGCTTGACGATCCTACGATTGTCTTTGTTTGTGAAGCGGGAATGATCTTTAGATCATGTTCGGTTCTTTACTTGTTGTTGGATCATTTTCGGTTTCGGGTTACCTAGCTGCTGTTGGAATTATTTGTGATGCATGCATTGTTGGTTTGGATTTCTTGTATAAATTGTTGCTTGGGTTCTCCTTCCTATACTTGTTGTGGGATGTTGGTTTAGGTTTTTCCTATTATACATGTTGGGTTGGGAAAGATTTCTTTGTTGTAGGAGATGTTTTGCTATTTGGATTAAAATTGTTGGTTGGGTATCTATTATGCATGATGGGTTTAACTTGGTACTGTGGGTATTTTTGTTGGGAGCTTTTCGATATAAATCACATACGGGTATATATTAGTTGGGAGTATTTCTATTTCAGGAATGACATCTCCATTAGCATGCCTGCATCGTTGATTTTGGGACTACGTCCCCTATGCCATGCCTAGATGTTTTACTTTATTTGTCGGTTTTGATTTTTATTAGAGTACTCTGATACTCTCGGTTTTTCGATATAAATCACAGACTCTAAAATTGACAGACTCTAAAAGTGAGGGTTTTGCTTTCTTTTTCAGGGTTTTGCTATACGTACATGTGCTATGGACAGTCTTCATGTGACCAAGTTGAAGCGTTATAAGTGTGCTTCTTCGCTACAGTATCTGTGAGATTTTTGATGTCGATAGTTTTGATGTAGCTAAAGTGTACTCTATAATGGATACTCTATATATTTTGAGAAGATGTATATAATGAAATAGAGAAATGTAGAATGGTAGCTAAAATACTCTATTTTGAGACAATAAAATGGAGAATGGTACTTTATATTACATTTCAATGCTTTGTTGTGAATATGGTTCAAAGTGGTTGTTTTTGAATTGAATTGAGCAGCGTTTGGAATGTCATGCAGTATAGAGCGTTATAAATGTGATACAACGACCATACACAGCTGTTTTTCATAACTATCCATAACGCTTTGAAAATAAAACGTAGCATAAATTTAACCTATTAATGACGGTTTTGGATGAATTATCTATAACGCTTTTAAAAACATTTATAACACCCGATTTCATAATGCTTGGACTGAAAAAAAGCGTCATGGTTTGCAATTAATGACGCTTTTTAGCCGTCATTAAAAGGTATTTTTGTTGTAGTGGGCCTCAAACAAGATTGACTAGTTCACAGAAGAGAAGGCTGGAGTCGACTAAGAGAGATCCATCGTCCTTTGAGCATGTTGAACGAAGCTTACAGCAATCTCCGCCTGCACGGAAGGGCAAGCTTGTCGTTCGCCAAAAAATGGAGAAAATGGACCTCCCAAGAGAAGATACCGTTGCAAGCCAAACAACGAGTTTGTATGTTGACAAATTTTAACTTGAGCTTCGAAGTTACATTTGGTCTATTGTCGATGTCCCCGGTGATGGCCATTGCGGATTTCATGTGCTTGCAAGGCATCTTGGTTATGACGACAAAGACGGATGGAGACGGGTGAGGCAGGAGCTGTACGAGAAGTTAGAGACTCGTCTTCCATTCTACTCCCGCATCCTAAGCGAAGAAACGGTTGCAAGTTTGTTGTTAAGTATCCCTTGCACCGACAGTGTTACCGGAAAAGACCACTACATGTCAGTCCCGTCTGCCGGCTATTTATTTGTTAATAGGTACATGATACATGTTGTACTTATCTCACCGGATATTAATAATACATTCTTTTCGATGTGCGCTCTTCCGACGGACCACGGACATTCTAGCCTATGTACTATAGGTCTGATCGGGGATCACTTCGTTATACTAAAGATGATCGCTCATTCTCCGATTCCTCCACCTTCAACAGTTTGGTACAAAAGAGCATCGGTCGAAGCCATCGCTTGGACCACACCTTTCGTTGATCAGATCAACCATTGTAAGAAGTTGTTGAAGATTGAGGAGCCAAGAGATATGTGAAATATGAAGTACAGATATATTTACAGTTTGACATTTTGTATATGGAGGACCACTTTTGTATAGAGTGAAATATGAAGTCCACTAATCTATATGGAGTAAATTTTGTGTTATATGTGTTTACTGTGTGCTACCTGTGTTATATGTGTTTACATGTGTGCTACATGTGTTATATGTGTCTACTGTGTGCTATCTGTGTTATATGTGGTTACCTATGTGTTATCTGTGTTATATGTGTGTACCTGTGTGCAATTATGTGCGACAAAAGTAGGACTGTCACAGAGTTTTAGTTTGAGAAACTATGTTACAGAGTTTCATATGTAGGACTGCCACCAGCTTGGCAGTCCTACACTGAAGTAGGACTGCCAGGGTGTTGGCAGTCCTAACTCAAACTTGCTATTGCGGCAAGTTTCAGTTAGGACTGCCAGCACCCTGGCTGTCCTACTTTAGTGTAGGACTGCCAGGGGGCTGGCAGTCCGACTTATGAAACTCTGTGACAGAGTTTCAGTTGAAGAGCTCTTCACAGTGTTCATAAGTAGGACTGCCACCCCCCTGGCAGTCCGATACTAAAGTAGGACTGCCATGGTGCTGGCAGTCCTAACTCAAACTTGCTGTAACAACAAGTTTCAGTTAGGACTGCCAGCACCCTGGCAGTCCTACTTTAGTGTAGGACTGCCAGGGGGCTGGCAGTCCTACATATGAAACTCTGTAACAGAGTTTCAGTTGATGAGCTCCTCACAGAGTTTGATAAGTAGGACTGCCACCCCCTGGCAGTCCTACACTAAAGTAGGACTGCCAGGGTGCTGGCAGTCCTAACTCAAACTTGCTGTGGCAGCAAGTTTCAGTTAGGACTGCCAGCACCCTGGCAGTCCTTCTTCAGTGTAGGACTGCCAGGGGGTGGCAGTCCTACCTATGAAACTCTGTGACAGAGTTTCAAGTTTGAATCAGCTCATCACAGAGTATTAGTATCAGGACTGTCACACCCCTGGTAGTCCTACACTGAAGTAGGACTGCCAGAGTGCTGGCAGTCCTAACTGAAAGTTACTGTAACAGCAAGTTTCAATTAGGACTGCCAGGGGGGTGGCAGTCCTGATACTGATACTCTGTACATACAAAAAAAACAATTCATCACAAGTACATAAACAACAATAATTCATCACAACTACATAAATATTCCACATCCAACTTAAGTTTCAAACAATAATTCATCACAATAATCCAACTACAATAATTCATCATAATAATTCATCACAACTACAAAAATTCATCACAACTACTTAAGTTTTAAACATTCAACATCCAAATTAAGTTTCAAACAAGCAAAATATCCACAATAATTCATCACAAGTACATAACTATTCCACATCCAACTTAAGTTTGAAACAAGAAAAATATCCAGATCCAACTATATATCATGTCGGGCCTTTGAACGAGACTCCCTATTGTTCATGAAGGGGAAGTCGACCACGTCGTCGATGAGATCAAGCTCGTTGGCGATCGCGACACTAGTGTCACTTTGGCAACCTCTCCGGAGTGTCTGGGCCAATTCCTTCACCTTTTGAGACTGAAAATGAAAGTATAAATGAATTAAGTCTACAAACATGGAAATCTCAGTCTTATTACAAATACGGAACTCACCATCCTCACCAACCCAGCATACAAGACGTTTTTGGAAGGAAGAGCTCCAATTACTCCGACGGCCATGGGACTCGGGTTGGTAGGGTTCGACAACTTAGGATGTCCGATCCCTAGGAAGTACGGCATGTAGTCCTCGCTGTAGTCGGCCATCTGGGTGACCGGTCGTCTTTCAGATTCCCAAAGTACATGTAGTTGCCACTCGGAGTAAAAGTCAGTCACCCAGTCAAAATCCGTCAGTTTGTAATTTAAAGGTTGGGTTCCGCGCGGAGGCTCCAACAGTCGTAGTGTGCGCTTCGGCATAGTTTGCACGAAGCCAAACTGACGAAGCACTCTATCGGGCATGTACGGCTCCGTGATATCATAGCATGTGATCATGCCATGAAATAAAGAAAATGGTTGGACCTCACGATTCAGCTCACGTAAATCCCGGTATGGATTCCAAAAAATCTATAGGAAAACAGTTAACAACAAAACAAAATTAACATGAAAAAGTAAGTCAAAAATTAGTACCTCTTCTGGCACCAAATTGTCTAGTACTTCACGAATGGAAGCCAGTGTTTGCCAATTTTTGGTTTCCAGCTGGAATGGCCTCCATCGATACACTCTAGAAAGGTATTCAACATACTCTGGGTTCAGGTCAGCCCGTCTGAGCATCGGAAAGTGCTCGTATATCCATGCCTATTCAATTTATAAATGAATAGTAAAAAATTAAATAACAAATTGAAGTATACAAGATTAAATTGTTAGAAGTTTTCTTACATGTAGCAGAGTCTGACAGCCGGCCATTGTCTTAGTCCCGACACGGGATGCGATACCGAGCTCGCGGTAAAGATTGGCTAGGATACCGCTTTCCCAGGATATATCAATGAAGTCATCCACTTCAGATAAGTTGAGCATGTACCTAGCATGTATCGACGTTCCGGACTTGTCCGGAATGCCGACCGTTCCTAGGACGAACAGCATATACGCACGGGCCACCGCGTCGACCGTATCATCGTCATCGTCATCCACCTCCATATCCATGAAGTGGTCCACCAAAAATGATAGAGGAATTCCGTACTGTAGTGTCCCGTCCCTACACCATGTCCCGTACTCCGTCCACGGGGTGTGCGAGAAAGGAACATTGTCGTTATCGATTCGGTCGGGACCGGTAGGTCGGGATCTATCGAGTCGATCGAACGGGAACGGTTGAATTAAGATCCATTCCCCGTTATGGAATGGCTTCTTCGGAACCAAGTCCCATATTCAGTGGGTTGCGCCTCAAGGATTGACTCTGCGGTTGAGTCGGGAGAGACCTCCCGTTGTTCTGCTTTCACGCCGCTTGCGTTGGTTTTGGCTTTGTTTTCTGAATGCATTTTCGTGAATATTTTCGATCGTTTTCATGGCTTGCATTTCGAACTCGCATTTCCTATCGAACTTCTTGAATAATGCAGTGTTCTAATCGGTTGCTTGTACGATTTCAGATAATCGCGTAGGCGACGTCTAGCGCGACCAACAAGTTCTCTCGTCTCAAAGCAAACTCAAGGTGAGTGGCTGATCCTTCTCTTCTCGACCCCCTTCTTAGGTAAATCGATAATGTTGTTGCGAACGAAAGAATAAATGCAAGGCACGGACACGATAAAATGATTGAGTTTTCAAAGAAAATGTAGGCTATGTCTTAATAACTAAAAGAAAAATGGTCTTTGCACGGTCATGGAGAACTTGTCGACAAGGTAGAGTTTCTCCGCACGGCAACCCGGAGCCACGGGACCGTTGCGGCCAAGAAAGGAAACAATTACAAAAAGCTGTGCTGGGCACGAGTTAGACGGGGACTTGCAGCGGGGCTCGCTACTCATGCTGAAAGGTGCCCCGTCTAACAAAAGCAAAAAGGAGTCCACGATGGCTCTGGGAGCCAGTGACCAACCACACGAAATATTGCACTTGATATGAAAATGATATCAATTGACAGGGAAGAACATGGTAAGTATCACAAGACGCGACGCGGTCCGCCGTGGGTAAGTTCCAACGTATTTTGTATTATGCTTGTCATATGCTTGTTTGAAATTTATTAGGATGGTTAGAAACATTCATAAACTAAGTCATATAAACTCTTCAACCAAATGAGAGCTTGGAACATAAATAGCCACGCACCAGTACAAAGTGTAATGTACTGATTCTCGCTCTCCACGCAGGTACCCCGAACCACGAAGGGCGTGCCACTTAAAGCTCAAGGCGACGTGAACCCTTTTTGAAGCCTCGTCCGCGTGTTGAAGGCTTGTTTCGAAAATCCTTTTGAAGACTCCGCACTCAGTACAAAAGAAGACAAATGGCGACTCGACTTCCTTCGATAGCAGGTGGAAAGTGTAATAGTTTTTGCTTGTAAAAAGGGATATAATGTATGGAACGACTATCTCATCGACGTCCATTTTGTAAGTCGAGTCATGTTGTAGCCCGCACGGCAATGATTGTAATAGAGTCAATGTAAATGAAGTTTTATTATCAATGAAAAATCTACTTCTATTTCAAATGTGTCAATCAATTTCTCTGCGTACTCTAACTTAATGTTGTGTTTCGGATAACCTTATGACTACGTCTTGTGCAATCGCAACTTAGGTTTGCACGGCATCACGCCCGGGGGGACGACTATCGATTCTACGGAATCGGGGCGTGACACGTACGACTTCTTGAAGCCTGGTAGAGTTGTAAAACTCGTAGCTTGAAGTCCAAGGTGAATTGAGACGAAGTTGACGATCTTCTCGTACCATTTCACGAATTTTTCATTGGTGCAATGTTCTTTGGTCATTACACGCCCGGTCACTAGCAGATCTAGTATCTGGTAGACGTCGTCAAGTGTAATGGTCATCTCCCCTGCTAGAAGATGAAATGTGTTGGTCTCCGGGTGCCATCTCTCTACAAAGGCGGATATGAAGGCAATATCCATTGTTCGATAGGCATTTTGTGCCAAATTGTGCAAGCCGCTCGGTATGATTTTGCTCTGGACGGCCTCCGATAAGCTTGCAAACTGCCAGGACACGGTTTTCTTCCCGTGACTCACAGCCCTAAGGATACGATATATCCTCTGTATATCGAACAACAGAAAAAATATATCAATTATGAAATACATATATATATATTGTATACTAAACTGGTAGCTTACAAACGTCATGTACATACCGGGTTCTTCCATATTTCATACGCAATGTGGTTCTCAAAAGAAACCAACATTGAGCAACCGGACGGACGGACAGGCGGCTCAGAAGGACCGGCCTCCTCAAATGGAGCAGAACTGCCTTGACGTGATATGAGTCGACCAATTGGCACGTCGTCGTCGTCATCGGAAGAACGCGTAGGAGTAGGAGCTTCGACCGAGCTTGACGTGCCGGTGGCGACGTCCGAGACCGAGCTTGGGGGGCCGGTTCGAAAATTGTTATCGGACGCTCGAGAGGACGTCCCGCACGTTCCTTCCGCTTTGACGCGTGGGCCGTATTCTTTTGTTAGCGGCCGGTGACTGCATGACAAAATACAGTTATTAAATAATAGAAACAGAAATAGGACATGCAGTTACCCCCCGCATATGAGCAACATGCAGTTACCCACCCCCATATGTCATTACAGTAGGACTGCCAGGCATGTGGCAGTCCTAATGTAAATCAGGACCGCCACAGTCCTGGCAGTCCTCTTTCATAAGAGGACTGCCAGGACTGTGACGGTCCTGAAAGAGGACTGCCAGGACTGTGGCGGTCCTGATTTACATTAGGACTGTCACATACCTGGCAGTCCTACTGTTATGAGACCCGAACTGTCAAAACGACATGCTAGTTTGTCGTGTTCTAGGGTTAGGATTTCAACATAAAATGTGGGTTTCTTGTGTTCAAAAATTAGGGAAGAGAACCATAAAAAGATTATAAACCTATTTTATCAAAACTTTTTCAAGAATTAAAAATATTCTAGGGTTTTGAATAGAATGTACAAAATTTTCGAAGAAATTAGTGAAGAACGTACCTAGATTCTGGTTGCTTTGATTTGCGTGTCATCTCTTCGAATCTACGAAGGTTGTGGAAGAAATCTTGGAGGAGAAATTGGGAGTGGAGTGGTAGAGAAGAAGAAATTAGGGTTTTAGGAGAGGGAGAGGGAGAGAGCTCTTCTTTTCTTCTTGAGGAGAGAGAGTGTAGAATGAAAAATGAAAAGAAATGAAAGATTTGGGGGGTTGGGCTGCCCCCTAGCAAATTTTGGGTGCCCCCTAGCAAATTCTCCACCTTCTTGGGCTGCCCCCAAGTAAGGGTTGCCCCCAAGAAATTTTTGTGTTGCCCTTAGAAAAAACCTAATAGAAATTGGAGTTGATCTATGAAAACTAGGTGCGTACTTTTGATATTTTTAGTTACAATTTTCTCTAACCGAATGAGACAGCATAGAAACACCGACCATTGAAACAATCGAGCTAAGATACGAGAACTGACAGCTCAATTCTCAAACACGAGAATTAACAAGAGATATACTCAAGATCAATAAGAAATCAATATCATTCAACTTATTGTCTTTTACATATAGCTATATTTGTAGGAATAGTCTAACTTAAGTCCTAAGAAAGAATCATAAACAAACTAGAAAAAATAAATATAAAATTATATTAAAGAGCTAAATATCATCCAAAAATAGGTTCACTCGTCTCGAATTTGTGCACTAAGTGAGCACAAAACGGAAATTCGATTGTCTGACTGCAATTCCGTTAGGGATCAGGATTTCGGCAGAGTCCTCTTTCGAGCAATTCAGGTCCATGTTAAATCCCTCCTCTTGTAGAAAACTTGATCCGACTTCTTTGTGCCGCCCTCTCGATAAAGTGTCTCATCGCAAGTCAACAAAAAGCTGATCGAGGCTTTCTTTATCCAACTAAACTTTTCCTTCTTCAACATATTAAACAACCCAACTGTTCTCGGTTGAGGCTTGCACAATCCCCAACCAATATCACCTCCTTCTGAAAGAAATCATGACGTTGTTACTGATGTTTGTTACTGATGTTGATAACTTTGTGCCACGAAGCTTGTACAAAAATCTATGTAACAATTTGCACCATCTCGCATGGATATCGTCGATGATGCACTTCCAGTTGTCCAATCACGTCGCATAGGACTCATGAATGTAAGTGGATAATTTTACCATGTGTGTCAAATCTGGCATCCTCATGAAGAATCTCATTTTTCTAAGGATTCATGCAGTAGTTTGGCAAGTTCAGCAAACTAGCTCGCGAACGAGATAAATGCAATATTGGATGTCACGTATGGGTGGTAGCTCTCTGGAAAGTTCCTTCGAAAGAATGTCACAATAGGCGTCGAGGACTGGTTGTACCTTTGCTAGAATCTCTCCTCCCTTCGTTTGACTCTTCGGCTTCTACGCTTCCCTTTACTACAAAAACATTCGCCTCACGAACCTCCTTGAAGTCTACTTTCGCTTCCTTCGTGTAGCCGGTCAATGAAAAAAAAAATTATTTCACTCTTGTAAAGATCGTTTCAGATACTTTTTTTAAAAGAGTAAATGTGTATTTCATACCAACTTTCAGCAGTCAATACTTGTTCTCGTGTCCATCGTATTCCGTGCAAACATCCAACTGCCACGACGTTCCTAGAAACATATGGCAGATGTCGACTCCGTCCATCACGTTGCAGTAGATCTCGTCTCTATAGGCTTTGATAGAGAAGGGAACACAACACCGTACGATCAATCAAATGTTCATTTATGAACCAAGCCAATAGAGTATGGTTCTGGGTGCTTCTCCAAAATCAACCTCGCAAGTTCGATCAATTGTCGGCTGACAATGTTTTCTTGGTTGCTACTATCGACTACGACTCAAACCTTTAGCTATTGATGGTGCACCTGGTTCAGAATAGCTTGTGCCTTTACAAGGAATCGTCATGTCTTGGTGTCAAGATGATCTTTCGTACCACGTCAAAAAATCCCTCTTCCTCTTCAAATTCGTCGAGGTCTTAGTTGATATTGCCATCGTTCGTCGAGAAATTCTCGTCCTACGTAAGCCAATTACTTTTTTTTTGTAGACAATCACTTTGAGCGGTGACGTGTTTGATTACACTTGAAACACTTACCAAGGATGGATGTGGCATACGGGTTGTCGAAACGGGTGTGAGCCTCGATGGTTTTTTTTTTTCATTGTTCTCTTCGCCGCCTTCTCCTTTTCGGGTGCTTACTTCGTTGACACGGTATTAAGCCAACCCTCGTCTCTGATTGCCACCTCGATTTGCCATTTAACTTCCATCTAGTAGTTACTCAGCTTACAATGTTCAATTCTTGGCCTCCATCATATTGGAGATGCACTGAGCTCCGATACAATCCCAAATTGAGACGAGGCCATCCATGAAGCAAGATACATATTGCCCTTTGGTCTTGTCAAGGTGGTTCCGTTCGACAAGATGCAAAACACCACAATATACTTATTGGCGCTTCTTTGCCCCTGTGAACACCTTTGATATTGATGGAAATGGTGATGTACGTAGTTGTCAGGTAGGAAGCAGACATTCAATTTCTTTTGTATCTTCCCTATAAGGTGATGCATCTCCCACCTACCCTCGTCCTGCAACTTATTCCACCAAGTCGATGCTCCTGACTTCAATCGACAGACCACCAACTTCACCTTCTTGTCCACCAAGATTTCCATGTAGTCAAAGAATCAGTGCACCTCTGACAACCAATCCATGAACTCCTCGATGCTGAGATCACCATAACGATCGGAATCTCAACCTTCAACTTGAAATCATCTTCTCTCCTATACGGACCCTTCCCACTAACGCCACGTTGATAGCATAGTCGTCGTCAGACCTATTTCTGCTGCCTCCCGCAGTTGTCATATCGACCATAGACCGCTGTAGTTCCATCGGTCAGGCAGCTTGTCACCGTCACAACCATCGTCATTATCCCCCTTGGCGAGCTCATCCAACTCCTCCCTTGAGCTAGATGAATCTACCCAAGCCCTATGTGGACGATTCTTCAGCTCCGGTGCTTGACCATCATTTGGGAAATTGGAGGTGTTGCTCATCCGTGATGAAGTTTCTAAATCTCAAACCGGTTACCTCAATGATTCCTGGTAACCTACCGCATGTTGAACTCGCAAGACACGTAGGGGCAATTCTCACAGGAGATTTCGATGCGACGGACCGTTGCAAAGAGGCCTTCATCCCCTACCCTTTATTAGAAAGATATTGGTCGCGTTGTTGGTTCCAGATATATCTCGCAACATATATATTGAGGCTCTGATCCACCCGAGACAACACAAAAACGTCGACCGCTAAAACGAATGATCCAAGATACGAGGACCGACGTCTCAAGTCTCAAACACAAATACGATATATAACTAAGACAATAAGAAATCAATATCATTCAACTTAACATACTGTCTTTTACATGGCTATATTTATAGGACAAGTCTAACTTAAGCCCTAGCAAAGAATCCTAAACAAACCAGAAAAAATTTATACAAAAATATACTAAAAGATTCAGCCAATCGTCCCAGAATAGGTTCAGCCGCCTAGAACTAGTATTGTGGCCAAATCAAAATATTGGTTTCTCGAGCACCAATTTATGCACTTAGTAGGCACAAACAAGAATTCTGGTGGAATTAGCGAAACCGGAATAACGATTTTTCGAGCACCAATTTATGCACTTGGTGTGCACTAACCGTTATTCCGATTGGTCCGGTCAGGGACTAGAATTCCAGTCAGAGACCTCTTTCGAGCAATTTGCGTCGACATCACCAAACCTAAGAACTTTGAATATAAGGCTACATTGGAGACCACAAGGTCAATAATCAATAGGAGCAGGACCTCACTAGCCATAGCGACATGTCATGCACATAAGTTTGCGTCCAACCGAGACGGATTTGCGTAACCCTCCATGGACCGGGGTTATGCGGGAAATTTACAGAATGTTCTAGAAGACAGATGGAATTCTTTAGAAGATGGGAAACTCTCTAGAAGATGGAGGAATCCTTTAGAAGACCCAAGATCATTCTAGATGGCCCAAAATCCTTCTAGATGCCCTATGAAATTTCTAGATGGACTACAAGCTTCCTTGTAAATATCTAGATTTAGAATAATTCATGAAATATTCCGTTTCTAAAAGTTTCTTTTAAGTCCTATGGACACTATAAATAAGTGGGAGGTCTCATTTGTTCCTCACCACCCAAAGTTGTAATCTCTCTCTAGTAAAGTTTTCATACTTTCAATCACTCTCTTTTGTTCCACATTGTTCTCAATATCGTCTTAGCGATCTAGCTAAACAGGTTCGAAAAAGATGGCATGGGTCATCGAGTAGGAAGCTTGTGCGTCGCACAGGTCAAAGTGTAGCCTAAAACACTAAGTCCGTGACAAGTGGTATTAGAGCAAAAGTCGGTTGATGCCATGTCGACATCCGAGAACGTCTGGGAGGGACCCGCCAAGACCAACAAGAG
Organism: Iris pallida; assembly: GCA_029216955.1. Lineage (NCBI taxonomy): Eukaryota > Viridiplantae > Streptophyta > Magnoliopsida > Asparagales > Iridaceae > Iris > Iris pallida. The sequence continues at coordinate 6,547,355 of JANAVB010042420.1, read as the reverse complement.
GGACAAGAACAAGAAGTCTACGGTGGAGCGTAGCCTTGCTGATCTCGCCGAGTGCGTTGGAGTCTTGGATACGGGTTCGAAGGACACGAAGATGCACATGGGATCCGTGAAGCGAAACAACACGAGGCTAGAAGAGTACTTCGATGGGCTGGAGAGCGACGTTGCTTCGTCCATGGCAATATTTCGGGAGCAATTCCAAGAAATCCGATCTGCACTTGAGGAGGAACTCAAGGGGCATCTTGCGGAGATTAAGGACTTGCGTAGGAAGGTCCGAGGCCACGAGGAGTTAAAGACCGTGGTCGAGAGTTGCGGAGAACTCAAGACCAAAGTTGCCATCTTGGAGAAGGCCGTTGCTAACGGTGGACCTTCGAGTAGGGAGGCACCGAGACGGAAGATTTTCGAGCCGAAATCCTTCAGCGGGGTGCGAGATGTCAAAGAAGTTGAAAATTTCTTGTGGAACATGGAGTGATACATCAAGGCGTTGCATATCAACGATGACACCGAGAAGGTGGATATTGCTTCACTCTATTTCACCGACGATGCTATGTTGTGGTGGCGTCGGAGGTGCATGGAAGCCGAGAAGGATTTGTGCTCGATAGAGATTTGGGAGGATCTCAAGAAGGAGATCAAGTCTCAGTTCTATCCGGAGAACGTGGAGTTTGCAATGAGGCGAAGCTTGTGGAAACTCAAGCATACCAGGACGATCAAGGAGTATATTGCAAAGTTTACACGTATGATGCTCGCGATATCTAGCATGGGCGAGAAGGATCGTTTTTTCTTCTTTCTCGATGGACTCAAACCGTGGACGACTCAAGAATTGCAGCGACAGAGAGTGCAAGACTTGAACACCGCCGAAGAAGCAACCGAGAGGCTCGTCGAGTACATGTGGGATGACAACGATGCCAAGGCCAAGCCAAAAACTACCAAGGAAAATGGTGGAGGAGAGCTCTCCCAAGGAGGGTCCGTCCGAGGGAAAGAAGCACGAGAAGGCCCAGCCCGAGCAAGTTGTTCCGTGCTTCATATGTGGAGAAAATTACTTTGCTCAGGATTGTCCAAAGAGAAGCATGCATGTTAGCGTCTTCCGAACCGAGAAGGTGAAGGACAAGGAGTGCGAAGTGGGAGCGCACATGGGAGCGTTGCGCTTACTCAACGCCGTGAATACCAAGTCTGTTTTGTTGAGGACTCCGAGCAGGGAGCTCATGTATGTTGACGTAAGGATCAATGACATGAGCACACGGGCATTGGTTGACACGGCTTCATCGCCGACGCGGAGGTCCGTCGCTTGGGTCTAACATTGGAGAAAGATTCGAGCATGATGAAGGCGGTCGATGCGAAGGCACGCTCCGTGCAAGGTTAGCCAAGGGGGTCCGCATAGCGGTGGAAAATTGGTCGTATATTGCCAATTTCACCGGTTCGTCGCTAGATGACTTCAAGATGATACTGGACATGAATTTTCTTATTGCGGCAAAGGTAGTTCCGATGCTACATTTAGGAGTCGTCAGCTTCATGGAAGAAGGCTTGTCGTGCATGGTAAAAGGTGCACAAGGCAAGCCATCGAAGGACAAAGCTATCTCCGCCATTCAGCTCAAGAAGGGTAGCAAAAGGGAAACGGCATACCTGGCGGTATTCGAGAGGAAGGAATGCTTCAAGGAGAAAGGTTTTTCGTACGAGACCAAGGGTGTTGCAAAGAGGCATCCCGAGGAGCCACTTTCGCGGAGGGAGGTGGACCCTGCTACCAGGGTGGGCATGAGTGTAGAGAAGCAGGTCGCGAACTACGCAGAGGCGGAGGCGACAAAGTGGAGTGGCTCGCGCAAGGAGTTGCTCAAAGCTCGTGGGACACATTCTGGTCGGCGGAATTGCAATGGAACTTGCACACACGGAGGTGTGGGGAACTATGTACAACCACGAGACAAGGGGGATCGGCGACTCGACATCCCACACGAGACTCGCCCTGTGCCGAGGAGGGCACGGATCAAGGCCAGAGTTGGTGCGGCAAACCAGTTTGCTTCCAATCTTGAGGAGAAGATGGGCAAGTCTGGAAAGTGCCACACGAGACACACGAAGAAGGAACGATGTGCAGCGACCCTGTCTACGAGAGCGGATGTCGTCCTTATACTTGGTGTACCCATCAACGAGGGCGTCGACGAAGCATGCGGGGGAGAATGTCACGCACAAAAGTTTGTGTCCCACCGAGACGAATTTGCATAACCCTCCACGGACCAGGGTTATGCGAAAAGCTTCCAAAATGTTCTAGAAGACGACGAAATTCTCTAGAAGATGGCGCAACCCTCTAGAAGATGGTGGAATCCTATGGAAGGCCCAAGATTTTCTATATAGCCCAAGATCCTTCTAGATGGCCCATGATCTTTCTGGATGGACTAAAAGCTTCCTTGTAAATATCTAGATCTAGAATAATCCCTGGAATATTCCGTTTCCAGAAGTTTCTTGTAGGCCCTTATGCACTATATATAAGTGGGAGGCCTCATTTGTTCCTCATCACCCAAAGTTGTAATCTTTCTCAGTAAAGTTTTCATACTTTCAATGTCTTTCTCTTTTGCTCCACATTGTTCTCAATATCGTCTTAGCGATCTAGCTAAGCGGGTTGGGGAAGGCTGGCACGGTCTTCGAGTAGGAAGCTTGTGTGCCGCATGGGTCGAAGTGTAGCCTAAAATACTAAGTCCGTGACAGACAGCAGAAGTATAGAGGAAGAAGATAATAGCTAATGTCGATTATTCCAACTCAGATCTTATTTCAACTGTTGTGCACTTACCTGAATGCCAAAAGAATATCCTATGATATAATTCTTCCAGGTAACTTCAATTTTATAGTGTCCTTTTTCTCAACTTCTAACCTAGCTGCCAAATTGCGTACTTGGAATGTTTCAATGAAAGAAATATTATTCATTTGACTTACTGAAGGTAATAGTTGAAGCTATTGCCACATTGGTATCCTCCCTCAATGTCAGGCTTGCCAACAATAGTAATTTATAATCAGTTGGGAAGATAGATATTTGACATAATGAATTGAAAGGAAAATAAGCACGACTTGTGTCAGTGCGCTCTATTTAAACATACATGTCAAGATGGAACAAATTTTAGAAAAAGAAAGAAATCAAGTTCATCAGTACCTAAGTTGGTCCAAAAAGTTTATGTCATCTGTGTACCTCATAATCATATAACCAGTAATGTCAGTTTTAACAATGAGACCAAGCAGTCAGTGTTCAAGGTTTGTATTTCATGCACAAGTGAAGGAATAACATATGCTGAACTGTTTATGTGTCAATACCAAATAGAGCTTACTCGTTAGGCTACAGTACCATAATGATCATAACCACTTGTTATCACCAAACTGAGAAATTTACTCTTAGATTGCCAAATCATACAAGGATAGAGAAAGAGAAAGGGCATATACCATTTATGCCATAAGACTTCTGAAACCACTAGCTAACAAAGTTGTAGATAAAATAAGGTAAAATGCAAGTACTTGACTATGGCTTTCGGAAAGTAACTGTCAAAAAATCACAAGAGTTAATTGGATAAGGGTAAAGTGCATTTAAACCCTCCTTAGATGTCACGAAAGCACAATTAAAGATTCTCTGATTTAAAAAATTCACGTTGTTTCGATTTTGTTCAATTCACCCCTCCCGCTGTTAATAACCGTTAAAATGGCTTAAAAAGACGATTTTACCCCTCCCTCACTCTCCCCTCTCTCTCCGGTGGTGCGGGCGGGCGGACGCCGGCGGAGGGAGGAGGGGGGGGGGGGGGGGAGGTCGGGGGGGCGGACGTTCGTCGGCGACGGGAGGAGGGGGGCGCCCCCCTCTCTCTCCGGTGGTGGGGGCGGACGGGCGCCGGCGGAGGGAGGAGAGGGGGGGAGGTCGGGGGGGGCGGGCGTTCGTCGGCGACGAGAGGAGAGGGGCGCCCCCCTCTCTCTCCGGTGGTGGGGGCGGACGGGCGCCGGCGGAGGGAGGAGGGGGTGGTTCGGGGGGGGGGGGGGGGGGGGGGGGGGTGGCACTCGTCGGCGACGGGAGGAGGGGGGCGCCTCTCTCTCTCTCTCCGGTGGTGGGGGCGGACGGGCGCCGGCGGAGGGAGGAGGTGGGGGGTCGGGCGCTCGCTGGCGGAGGAGGAGAGGGGTAGGGGGCGGGGGGAGGGGGGAGAGGGGTAGGGGCGGCTGGGGAGTAGTTTAATAATTATTTTTATTTATTTATTTTTTAAAAATGTGACTAACGGCCATTTTTAACGGCCGCTTGACGGAAAGGGCCGTTCTGAGCAAAAGCAGAATCTAGGGAGGTCCATACTGCTTAAGTTTTCTAAAAGGTTTTATTTTGCAAACGAGACAAATCTAGGGAGGGTTTAAATGCACTTTACCCATACCTCGTTCCAGAACTTACATACATGTTAGTCAAAGTTTCAAAAGAAAAAGGAAAAAAGAAATAAAGAACTTTTAATAGTCTGTGGCAGAATCAAGAGGAACTATTACCCTTTTCGTAGATGTATGGCATATTTCTTCAATTCTTTGGAGGAAAGTGACAATCATAATTTACTTAAACATGCGGCTACACTTTTCATTCACCATAGTTTCCTACCATGGATACCCATAGCGTGGTGCAAGGTTTCTTCTTTTTTCTTTTCCTTTTTGTCTTTAGTTTCTTTTGTAGGTGAGTGAGTGGCTGTTTTTGTCTGGTTTGTGTGTGTGTCTGTGGTGTATGTGTGTGTTTGTAGTGTGGGGCTGGGGGTGGTGGGGTCTGGAAGTTCTTGCAATCATGCACATACTTTGTCTAATTGTGGTAGGGTTACATGAATTATTGAGGTTTTAAGCACATATGTAATTTCTCAACAAAGCCACGAAAGAGAACAGACAAATCAACTCATAAAAAGGAAAGGTGCATCAGGTATCATGCTCTGATTTTATGTTCTGATATTTCCTGAACATGGTGAAAGAACCAAGTAAAATAGGGCATAGTTTCAGGTGGTCCAGATTACAGATTGTCCTTTGAGTCTCTACAATCTGAATGAAACCAAACTACTTTCAGAAGCAAAGTGCAGAAGGTTTAGGATCTACCTTGATGATCGGCCAGACTGGCCATGTACATTTGTCTAATTGTGCTAGTGGGGGGAAGTGTCGAATGCATCAACAGCATACACGAATTTTCAGCAAAACACAACGGACAAATTTAAGTTACCAAAAGAATAGCACAAAGATTAGGTAAAGAGATTCAACAGGACTCTATGAAGAAAGAACTCACGTAGCATACGCAACACTCCACCCAAAATGGCTGAAAAATAAATGGAACTCCAAATCAGATCTAAAGTTCTATCATTTCATGAATATGGAAATGAGCTGTGAAATTGTCGTACTCTTTTACTTGGTACCCCTGCACATTGTATGTGGAATCTCTTCAATTTGAATTGAACAAAACTGTGTTTGCGAGCAGCCAATCTTCCCTATGTTACACATTCTCTAATTTGCTGGACTTGGTCTTTTCCTTTCTTCTAGATTTATGAAGATTCACATTCCAATTTGCAAATATTATAGTTCCCTCAAATAACTCTCAAGAGGTACAAATTGAATAGCACCACAACCAGATTACTCACTTCATGTCTAAGGGATCTATATCCAAGTTTATCTCATTGTGAACCAAATAATTTTCAATATTGATGTATCCATGGAAGCTCTTGGTCATCTAAGGGGAAGGAATTACTCTGATTGCAACAATAAAACCCAAATAAAGGCCAAGAGAAAGTAAGAATCACCATACAGTAATGTACAGGAATAACAATATTCACAAACATTTTAACTTTATATCATACATCTGATCCTCCCATCCTACTAAAAACCAAATTTCTATTCAATAGATCAAAACGTGCACGTCAAACCTCAGGAAGCTGAGAGTTTACTTATTTCTTTATAAAATAAGAAGATGACGCAAACTTGATAGAAGGAAATAAATTATACAGGCTGAAAGAGACAAGTGCCCTCTTTAGTTGGGATCCAAGCTAATTACTAGCCAATTTCTCATAAATTTGAGACTAGAACAGTAAAGAGCATTTAGATTAAACATGACTACACTTATCACTCCCGTATCCATGTCAATAATGTAACTTAGTGGGCCTATTATATCATGTACATGTAAAATACAATGGAGTGATACTTTCAGAATTGCTGGGAATTTATACAGGGTAACGATCCACTTGAGATATTATGGTACAAGAACATAATTTTACAGGTCACTGCCAGCATCTAAGTTTTCCAAAATTTTCTCGTCTCCAAAGTCATAGAACCCAAAGAATAAACGACAACTCGAAACGCAGAACCACAAAGGTGACAGGTACAAAAAGAGGGGAGAATCTGAGTGCTAGGGTATATAAATCACTAGGATACCTGAAATAGGAAGGATAACATGATAAAGATATAACAGAATTGAATACAGACAGGATGCAGAAGGCTTATATAAACAAATAATCTGAGGGCTCAAAAACACAAATTATCAGGTAAATATAAACAGTGGTCTAGGAAAAAGCTCTAGAAAAACATGATAATACGGTTGACAGAATCCAAAATATGTAAATCATGGAGCGCAGCAGAAGGCTTTTTATATAGCCAAATAACAGTTAAGGCATTAGTGCAGTTGTCAACTGGAAATCTTAATAGTAATTTATATAGTGAAAAGCATCTGAGATCCTGTCTGCTAAACTGGATAAGTTGAGGACCGAACCAGGAATCTCCCTGAGCAACACGTTTAAATGTTTTTTCTGTGGTAATAGAACCATAGAGATGCATGGAATTAATACTACATACTACTTTAGTCTCCTGATTGTGGGTGCAGGAAGCATCATATTCAGCAGGCTCAGGAGAAAAGATATGTACTCAACACCGAACAATATGACAGAACTTCCTAAGGCTTCTTAGTTCTTATGCCCCCTTTATGTCCTGAAGTACAAGTATGTCTTCTATTCTCACTAAAGTAGTTATATTTATAACTTTGTCAACTATACAAACTGCTCCGAGCATACAACCTGCTGCTAGAAATCACAGATTCCAACATAAAGGACCCTACCTGCCATATGGTTCTTAGACTTCAGTATTCAAATTAAATTAGCAATCACAAAATCCTTGATACGAAGACATATTTATTGTAGGAGGATCCCCAAACTGAAAGGATCAACAGAGAATGCAATCACGCTGGAGCGGGAACTAACAGAGTATTTGTGCTACTTATTCAATCCATCACATGCACAAGAGTATCTTATCTTGTAAGATAAAGAAGTGGGAACAAGAGAGTATTAGTATTATTTATTCAATTCATCACATACACAAGAGTATCTTATCTTGTAAGAGAAAAGGCTGTTTCTGTAATACATAACCCTCACACTTTCCAGTGTTATACGCTATGTTGCACGGACTACAGATACGACACGACACGGTAAGGACACTGTGACAAATACACGGCACCTATTTTGGTGTGTCCTAGTGTATTTGGAGTGCCCGGGGGTGTCTAAAACATGTCCGATACAACACGGCCCACATTTTTGGAGTGTTTGTGCTACCTATATAAGCAGATAGACATGAAATTTTGATTACTTGTGTAATGCCCCGCTCCGTACGGTACATTATGATGAGTCGTTGACTCGAAGAGTTGCGTTGACCCAATGAGGTATCGATGCGAATCGACGCAAAGCATAAGTTCGATTTGAGCAAAGTATTGACTTCAGTTGATCTGGTGTGCAGGCTATGCTTTTACGCTGGATTACGGATCGTACTATGGGCGCGGTAGGCCGAATAAGTCGAATAGTTCAACGGAATGGCTAAGTCAGGAGAGTTAGCTATGCAACCAAGTTATGGAATCGGACCACACCAGCTCGACGAGACGACAAGGCGTATCGACTTAAGGTGGGCGGGTTCTTGACTCTCTCTCCATATTCCTTCACGTCTAATAAAATGAATTCATTGCATGCGATTTAGCTATTGAGTTAGCGAGTGTGGCTCGGGCGAGTAAAGGTCTTAGTATGTGTCGAACATTAAGATAGAACATTGAACAATTGAAGTGACGTGCATCAAGTGTACGGGTCGCAGTAGGACGGTGATGGTAGAACATTGAAAGATAATATCGAGGTGTGCATCACGTGCACGACTCCGAGAACATTGAACACTAGGCCTAGAACATTGATTATGGCGTTAAGCGTGCCCTTGTGCACGGAAGCTACAAAATGACTAAGTAACTACGGAGCTACAGTTATGTGAATAACTTATGAATGGAACGCATTGAGTTTAAGTACGAGATGTCTGAGCCGTTGGGCGTCGTGCATCAATACGGATGTGTTGGAGCATAATGCCGATGAAACTTGAGATAGAGATGGTGAATATGTTTATGGAACGAAATTATGTTTATGGAACGTGAGATTGGTTGTAATGATATGACTTGTTTGCTATGAAGCGTATTGCATGGTCAATGGACTCGGATGGTCCATGCACGGGTGCGGCTTCCCTCGGACGGTTACGACCGGGGCACCGGGACCGTTCGGCCTAGGAGAAAATTATGTATGGTATTTATGGTGCACATCATTCGGACGGGTTGCGACCGTCCAGTGCTGTGATAAGCTATGATATCAATAAGTTTGGGATCCTTCGGATACTGGGCTAGCAACCCGTATCGAAGCGATCATAGGCTTACACATAAGGATGCCAAGTCCATTACGGTGCGAACACCGTGACCTTCATATAGATAGGGCCGGTGGGCTGAGATTAGAGCGGGGTGCAGGCGCAGGGCCTGCCACCGTTATGCATGTCTAAGTTATGGTTGGTTGATTGCGTGAATTGTATGACCTCTTATGTAAAGTTCTAACCATTGCAGGCTAGGCAGAATAGGACAGAGATGAGCACGATCACTATGTTTATGTTCATATTATGTCTAACTCGGGGCACCGGGACCGTTCGGCCTAGGAGAAAATTATGTATGGTATTTATGGTGCACATCATTCGGACGGGTTGCGACCGTCCAGAGCTGTGATAAGCTGTGATATCAATAAGTTTGGGATCCTTCGGATACTGGACTAGCAACCCGTATCGAAGCGATCATAGGCTTACACATAAGGATGCCAAGTCCATTACGGTGCGAACACCGTGACCTTCATATAGATAGGGCCGGTGGGCTGAGATTAGAGCGGGGTGCAGGCGCAGGGCCTGCCACCGTTATGCATATGTCTAAGTTATGGTTGGTTGATTGCGTGAATTGTATAACTTCTTATGTAAAGTTCTAACCATTGCAGGCTAGGCAGAATAGGACAGAGATGAGCACGATCACTATGTTTATGTTCATATTATGTCTAACTGTATCTGCTGCAGGGACACGATATTGGACACATTTACAATAAGTTGCGATGTTGAATATTGCCATGAAACCAATCCTAAGACAAAATAGAAAGATCACCAATTTAAGATGCATGTTTCACTAAATTACTTAGTGTTTGGTTTGGGTGCGATTGGGTCTTGATCAGTGCAGCGAGGACGAAAGCACTAATCCCCCACTAGTTTGCTTGCAGGTTCAGGTTATGATCGGCTCGGGGCGGAGCTTGGCTTGGATGCGCCGAGGCATGGAGTCCTTAGCGTTTCAAGAGAAGCTACCGCATAGGCGTTCGGACGTGCAACATGGAGATATTCGGCCGAAGACTACTTGTTGGCTATAAAGAGGCATAATGTATGGAATAATGTAATCCATTGTGAGCTAGAGAGATCATGAGCGTTGTAGCCAATTGGCATATTCAGTTGGGCTATTCAAGCCTTTGTAATCTTTAGTTCATTATGAATAAAAGAGATTCTTATTGTATACTTTGTTTCCTTCCGCTGCTTATATTATCAATTTGAGATAAACGCTATGTGAATATGTTATCTTGCCTTGCATGAGCGCAACTCCAGGCTCGTGCGGCATCACGCCCCAGCGAGTACGATGATTCGGGTGAAATCTAACGAGGACGAGCGATTTTCCAGATCAGGGCGTGACAAGTTGGTATCAGAGCGGTTCCATCCTCTGGACCGTGAATGATTCTCTTTGACCGTCAGTTGCTTCGCTATCGAATTCAGTTGACCCTAAGTTATTTCCGCAACCGCATGGCTCATGGATCTGCTCGATGCTACATTGGATGTTCCATACAATAAGTCTATATTAAGTTATGTACGTCTGCCACAAGTATGTCAAGACTATCACGCTATCTCCGAGTGCCATCGGAGAATGTTGGTTGTACGAAGTGCAACGAATTATGATATGTTGATTTTCCGGAGTGCAACGAAGTAGTGAGTCGTTGGTTGCATGAAGTGCAACGAATATGGTGATGTTGGTTGCATGAAGTGCAATGATTTACGTATTGTCGATTGCACGAAGTGCGAGGAGTTATGTGTTGTTGGTCGCACGAAGTGCGAGGAAGATGTGTTGTCGGTTGCACGAAGTACAACGAGTCGATATATGAGACGATGGGTGTTATGTGGCTATGCAAATGGTTATCTATTGTTGGTTCACGGAGTGCAACAAGTCGTTAATCGTTAGTTGCATCGGTACAACGAGTCGACATGGTATGATACATGTTGTATGGCTATGCAGATGGATAGCGATATGTTAAACGAGATTAAGTAATGACCTTAAGTATCGAGAGTAAATTGTTGCACGAGTTGCAATGAGTGAGATTGGAAGATCGCGGATCCGATAGCAACGAGTCGAGTTGGTCGCTAAGTCAAGTTGAGTGGGCGAACGTTTATGTTGGCCGAATGTCGCGTTGAGCTTTGAATAAGCAAATGTTGCGTGTGTGATCGATTTGATCGCCAAGGTACGGTTAGATTGAACGTATGTCAAACTTGAATGAACGACTGTGTATGTTGGTCTAGTTGTTGTGCCAATTCGAGTAAGCGAATGCCAGAGCTGGGATCAAGAAAGATCGCCATACAGGATAGTTGATTGGAGAATAGATGTCGGACCTATGCGGAGTGTAAAGTCGAGTAATGACTCGATTTCGAATGGTATATGCAACACCACTTATGCAATCAGCCTAGCGAAGTATTGTAACGATAACGATAGGCTCGATTTCTGAGTGGTATATGCAATACCACTTAGCGAGTCGTTTGGTGACTTGCAATAGATTGCGTCGAGACGATTGTGTTGTTACGATAAGTTTGTCCTCAACGGACGGAGTAGTGCTGAGACTCGAGTAGGAATAACTCGATGCAAGTCGATGCAAGTATGTTTCGATAAATTGAGTTGAACGATTATGTGTGGAGTCGTATCCATGAATGATACGTCGGATGAGGATTCGTTAAGTGTAAGTCGAACGATAGGCTGAGCATAGTGAGGGAACGTTGCATTGAGAAAATAGTTGATTCAATCGAAATTGCGTTCAGTTAGTACGAAGACTTGTTCGGAACGAGTTGAGTAGGTACAAAGAAATCGTACAAACGAATTTGAGTTAGTGCGATGAGTCGGTAGCACGATTTGGAAGTACGAGTTAGGAATATGAGAATGAATATGTGAATTGGAAATTGTGTCGTGATGACGGTAGTTAGTTACAACGAAATGGATCTTGATGTGTGCGAAACTTGATTCGTATTCGAGTTCGGATAATGGCAGTGATTGCAACGAATTGGAGCTTATGAGAGAGGAAGATGTTCAAGTTATGCATATCGACGATGGTATTGAGGCGTATCAAAGACGATATGCAATAACTCGGGGATACTCTGATCGAATGAACGAAAATTATATGGAGCATTGTCGTTGGATGAATAAGATGCAAGTTAAGTTGACGGCAATTTGGATGATAATGATAGAAATGCTTCAGAAAATTTGAGAGTGGATGGATATTACTTGGATGAAAAACGAAAGTGCTTGATTGTTTCAAGGATAACCACAATGTTGACATTCTTGTCTTATGCGAGTGCAACTCCAGCATCGCACATACGTCACACCAAATTAGGGCGATCATTCTGCGTGAGCGCTGGTATGGTGATTCATACAGCGGGAATAATCAAACCTACAAGGCATGGCAAATTAGATTCGACTTGTGGTTTGATGCGAAAGTTGTTCGAGGATGGTTTTGATGAGTGTGGACTGTGTCGAACTATGATCACGAATAGGTCAACTCGGACTTGAGGTGAGTAGATGTCATACGACTAACGAAAATAGTCGATGGTAATGCATGAGTGATTCGAGTAGTAACGACACATCAGTTGCGCGGGGATAGATAAATTATGGATTGGTAAATTATGTCGGATTGGATGAAGTCTCATAGGAATTGTCGGGAATTGATTTGGCTCCGCGATAGGCTATAGCATGGTTCGTTGTAACTGTCCCTCGTTGATAATCTTCAATTATCGAACGTAGTTTCGAGACAGATGACCCTAGAAGACTTGACCGCCAAATCAAGTAAAATGTCGGAAACCGTAGGACGACCCTAAAGAAGTCGCATAAGAAATTTCGTCGAGGATGAAGGACGATGTAGTGCATGTTGAGGATAAGTCTAAGCGAGCGAGCATCGTGTTTCGAAAGTTAGCGAGTACTAGAATCGATATGGTCAGAGAATTACGGGTCGATCAAATAAGTATTCGAGTTGTTTGCTACTCGATGATCAAATTGATGTTGAGGAACGTACTTAGTGATGCGGTAAGGCGATTGCAAGAATTCTGCAATGCACGAGAGCAACGAATAGTAGAATGACCCTAAGAGTTGTGTCGTAGATCGATTCGAGTAACGGTTAGGCTATTTGTGTTTAAGCGCGCGATCTATGTTACGAAACGAACTAGTCGGGATTAATTCAAAAATTGATTAAGGAATTCCTAGTCGATCAAGAATCGGAGATAGGTGTATCGTAAGAGACCTTGGGTCGAAAAGATTGTTGCCTTTGAGCATCGTAGACTCAAGTTGACCTCTTGTGTCGGGGAGATTAAGCACGATGTCTAGACAAGTTACCTAGCGGGGGTAGTCCCAGACGCGATACGTAGATGGTTCGAGAACGTGGATCATGTTGGAATAGTTGTGTGCGAGACTTAGGGCAAATGGTAGGCAAAGGAATTTGAGACATGTTAGACTTAGTCCATGTCGCTAAGGCCAAATGTTATGAACGACTAGGTGAAAGACTTGAGTTATGTGAGAGATAGAAAACGGTTGGGCGAATGGGCATTGCGAAGAATTGTTGCGATCGGATGCGCAACGACTTAATGCAATACGAGCGTTAGATGGCCGGCGAGAAACTTATGGGATCGAAGTAACGGTTTTGAGCTAAGTTATAGGCAGAAATGTTTGGGAGGATGATCGCATGTTATGGAATAATGCATACGAGAAGTATTTCGGAAATATGTGCTAAGATTTGACTAAGTCGAGTAAGGAATGATTGGTATTTGAGGATTTAAGTTGAGCATGTTAGCTTGTCCCGATATCCTACAACTGAGCTTAGCTGAGATGCATATATTGGTGGGACGCCTAAAATATGTGTATGATCCAAACTAAGTTGTATGATTCCAACGATAGTAGCACGAGATCGTGAAACGATCTAGCGGAACACTTGGATTTAAGTGTCGGTTTCGGTTCGAGGACTAACCTTGTTTTGAGTGGTATATTATGTAATGTCCCGCTCCGTACTGTGCATTATGATGAGTCGTTGACTCGAAGAGTTGCGTTGACCCAATGAGGTATCAATGCGAATCGATGCAAAGCATAAGTTCGATTTGAGCAAAGTATTGACTTCGGTTGATCTGGTGTGCAGGCTATGCTTTTACGCTAGATTACGGATCGTACTATAGGCGCGGTAGGCCGAATAAGTCGAATAGTTCAACGGAATGGCTAAGTCAGGAGAGTTAGCTATGCAACCAAGTTATGGAATCGGGCCGCACCAGCTCGGCGAGACGACAAGGCGTATCGACTTAAGGTGGGCGGGTTCTTGACTCTCCCTATTCCTTCACGTCTAATAAAATGAATTCATTGCATGCGATTTAGCTATTGAGTTAGCGAGTGTGGCTCGGACGAGTAAAGGTCCTAGTATGTGTCGAACATTAAGATAGAACATTGAACATTGAACAATTGAAGCGACGTGCATCAAGTGTACGGGTCGTGGTAGGGCGGTGATGGTAGAACATTGAAAGATAATATCGAGATATGCATCACGTGCACGACTCCGAGAACATTGAACACTAGGCATAGAACATTGATTATGGCGTTAAGCGTGCCCTCGTGCACGGAAGCTACAAAATGACTAAGTAACTACGGAGCTACGGTTATGTGAATAACTTATGAATGGAACACGTTGAGTTTAAGCCGTTGGACGTCGTGCATCAATACGGATGTGTTGGGCCATAATGCCGATGGAACTTGAGATAGAGATGGTGAATATGTTTATGGAACGAGATTATGTTTATGGAACGTGAGATTGGTTGTAATGATATGACTTGTTTGCTATGACGCGTATTGCATGATCAATGGACTCGGATGGCCCGTGCATGGGTGCGGCTTCCCTCGGACGGTTACGACCGGGACACTGGGACCGTTCGGCCTAGGAGAGAATTATGTATGGTATTTATGGTGCACATCATTCGGACTGATTGCGACCGTCCAGTGCTGTAATAAGCTATGATATCAATAAGTTTGGGATCCTTCGGATACTGGACTAGCAACCCGTATCGAAGCGATCATAGGTTTACACATAAGGATGCCAAGTCCATTACGGTGCGAAACATCGTGACCTTCATATAGATAGGGCCGGTGGGCTGAGATTAGAGCGGGGTGCAGGTGCAGGACCTGCCACCCTTATGCATATGTCTAAGTTATGGTTGGTTGATTGCATGAATTGTATGACTTCTTATGTAAAGTTCTAACCATTGCAGGCTAGGCAAAATAGGACGGAGATGAGCACGATCACTATGTTTATGTTCATATTATGTCTAACTGTATCTGCCGCAGGGACACGATATTGGACACATTTATAATAAGTTGCGATATTGAATATTGCCATGAAACCGATCCTAAGGCTAAATAGAAAGATCACCAATTTAAGATGCATGTTTCACTAAATTACTTAGTGTTTGGTTTGGGTGCGATTGGATCTTGATCAGTGCAACGAGGACGAAAGCACTAATCCCCCACTAGTTTGGTTGCAGGTTCAGGTTATGATCGGCTCGGGGCGGAGCTTGGCTTGGATGCACCGAGGCATGGAGTCCTTAGCGTTTCAAGAGAAGCTACCGCATAGGCATTCGGACGTGCAACATGGAGATGTTCGGCCGAAGACTACTTGTTGGCTATAAAGAGACATAATGTTTGGAACAATGTAATCCATTGTGAGCTAGAGAGATCATGAGCGTTGTAGCCAATTGGCATATTCAGTTGGGCTATTCAAGCCTTTGTAACCTTTAGTTCATTATGAATAAAAGAGATTCTTATTGTATACTTTGTTTCCTTCCGCTGCTTATGTTATCAATTTGAGATAAACGCTATGTGAATATGTTATCTTGCCTTGCACGAGCGCAACTCCAGGCTCGTGCGGCATCACGCCCCAGCGAGGACGATGATTCGGGTGAAATCTAGCGAGCACGAGCGATTTCCCGGATCGGGGCGTGACAACTTGGGAGTTCTGTTTCTGATAATCCCTGCATAGTAAAGAGGGATCGAGTATTCAAAGAAATCCTGATAGGTGTAAGGCAATGGAGGGTACCAATTACCATGACAAAAAAGGCCTCTAGTATATAGTTGATTCAAGTGGACAAGGTCGGAACTGGATGTAGGTTTACAATAACTGAACTCTCTCCCTACTTTTACATTGCTTTTCTTAATGTACCTCGATTTTAGTTATTATCATTGTTACTAGCGTTGTTTGGGACAACCCAAGTGGGATTCATATTGTGTTCATCACAAGGGTGTGGTAGTCTAGTATAGCTACTTGGGTTTCTAGCTGTTTTGCACGGATAATCATCCCAAAGACAGTATTCAATGTATCTGACACGACACAATGTTGACACTCATGTTTGATTTGATCATCCATTTTTAGGCTCCAAAAAGACTCAAAACATGGTTGAAAGTTATCTTGTATGCTCATGATCATGACAAACATATTTCAAATAATATTTTCCATACCAAATTGTTTCTAGGGCACCTAGTTACCACCCAAAACATGCATAAATATAGATATCAGTAAGATCTAATGTATAAAATATGTAGATATGTTTACAGTGTATATATATAATTGCATCCATACTATATGAGTATCCTAAATTTTCTAAACATGTCATATTTCCGAACCGTACAATATCCGTATAAGAACGGTGTTTGTGTCTATACAACCTAGAATTCTAGGAAAAATGTAAAGTTAACAAACATTATATCCCTAATAAAATATTCTTAGATGTTTCTTTCCAAATTTTACCTTTAACCTTAACTTTAACCCTATCCCTAACCTAACATATTAGACTAAGGTTGCCAATAACATAATTCTATCTTCTTGAGTCTGTAGCTGATACTAACCTTACACCTGAACTAACTTCATCTATGCCCTGTCTCTCAATCACCATCTTAGAAACTCGAGTTTTCTCTAACTTAACTCTAAGCATACCCTTAAAATGAACCAGTTTGATATTGATGTTTTTTGGGACAAACTGACCACAAGGGAAGAACCAGGAATTCGAGCCGCCTTGGGATGATCTAAAAATTCCTTTTTGATTTTTGGAGCAATGTGCTACTGTATGTGGGTTGGGTAGTTGGGCTAGGCTGAGATAAGAGTTGGGCTAGGCAAGGATAAGTTTGGGCTAAGCTGGGATTTGGACTGGGGTGTGGGCTGGTGTCATATGGAAAAAAAAAAAATTGGTTGGACTGGAGCCCACCTCAGTCCATACATAGGTCCGTCGTGGGTGACCAGATTCTAGAATCACATAAAAGGGTTTTTTGGGACCCAAGGAAGGCATCATGAATCTCAAGTGACAAGGCAGACTGAATCTCACAGATGGTACAGGTGTAAGAAAGAGAAGATACTTTAATCTTAATATAGTTTTGAAAGAGACTTGAACGTATTGGTTATTTATTTGACATTTTGCATGAATATTGATAGTTATGGCTGTATTGATCGAGAGCTCATATATAAGGAAAATCCAAATAATATTAACATTTAAATCCAAATTAGCTATTAGTAGGCAATAATTTGAAATCCTAATGGAGTAAATTAAGATGAAAACTGAGACAGGTTTGGATGTGAATTTACCCTTTGAGGTCCATGGTCTAGCCTATAAAAGCTTTTGAATTCCATGAAAACCTAGAAAAAACAAATAAGCAATAGGACAAGAGTATCCAAAGGCTGGTGATTGGAGGGAGCCCTATATCGAGGGATATTCAAGGATTAAACTTGGACATATGCATGGAGGTATCAGGTATCGTTGTGTTTTAATTTCTACTACTTGTGGTATCAGAACTTCCCTTTAGCCATATCATATTCTCAGTAATAAAAAGCAAGATGGGAAGGGGTGTGTGTGTGTGTGTGGGTGTGTGTGTGAGAGAGAGAGAGAGAGAGGCATTGAGATAGGCTGTATCGCATGGTAGGTGGATCATTTCATTTTCTACAAACATTGAGATATGGTTATAGCTGACCCAGTAATCGCATCTAAGTAGAGATGCCAGTGATTAAAGAAGGTTGGACTTTCTCCTTTGTCAAGGTACAAAAGTAGGCAGGCCTAGTCATGCCAAAACATAAAAAGAAAGGCGAGAGAAGTGAGACCACGTTCTAAAAAGGGTTATTTAGTTATAGGGCTCCTATAATAATTGATATTAGAGTTTAGCTCTCTATATTGTCCAACGTTAGAGTTTAGGTCTCCATTTACATTGTTCACTATCCAAAATTAGTCTAAATGGAGACCTAAAATCTAACATTGGACAATATGGAGACATAAACTCTAATATCAAATATTATATGAGACCCTATAACTAAATAACCCGACGTGATTGTGCTAACCTATGTTTGATTAAGGCATCTTGCTTATCATACTTAGGGCAGTCTCAAAGAAAATTGGGCCCTAGGCGAGAATTCAACATGAGGCCCTTTTATATAATTAAGATAGTTATGTTTTAATATTTTTTTGATAAAGAACTCTTAATTGAACTTCATTTTTCTTGCCTTTTGAGTTGCCAAAAAAAGTTAAAAAAATAGTTGTTACTTGTACTTTGCCTAAAAAGTAGAAAGTAGATACATTTAATAGTTTACTATATATACATAGGTACATAGGTGTATAGCACTGACAAGGAAGTCATTTATCGAACATCAGACAAACCAACGGTTAACGAACTCAATGTCAAAGTAATGCATCTCATATCAATAACATTCTGCAAAAAAAAAAGAGTCCACATTGTTCTTGCTTACTATGGATAAAGATATAATAGGACATAACATTTTTTTAGATAGATACAATATATCACATTGATAGCTGGGGACGCTTTCCATATTGGGACTCAAGGCGGTGGCCTCATGTGCCTAGGGATTGAGCCTGCCCTGATCATAATCTTGCTTTTCACTTACCTTGCTCTG
Source organism: Iris pallida (assembly GCA_029216955.1). Taxonomy (NCBI): domain Eukaryota; kingdom Viridiplantae; phylum Streptophyta; class Magnoliopsida; order Asparagales; family Iridaceae; genus Iris; species Iris pallida. The sequence goes on along the minus strand of JANAVB010042420.1, from coordinate 6,528,834 downwards.
CTTGCCTTGTCTTTTGGATCCTCCTTTCAAAGAAGCTTGACTTTTACTTTCCAAGCTCTTGTTCGAACTTTATGGCATTGTCGTTTAGTAGCCTTCCACCGACCTAGTTGAAGTAACCACTGGACGTCGCTGGAGTATTTCTCCACATAGGCAAATGGACTATTCCCTTGTATCCGGATATAAAGGCTGTTGCTTTAGTTACTAGTTAGGCAATATCATCTTTTCGAGCACCGACATCTTTTATATATTTTCTTCTAGGGTTTCTCGTTTTTCCGAGCCATGACAAATTTTAGATATTTTCTTTCGAGGTTCTCGTCCTACAAGGTCCCAACCTACTTTAGATTTTTTTTCGAAATTTCTCGTTTCGGAGCCTTAGCCTATTTGATATGTTTTTTTTTTCGGGGTTTCAAGTTTCAAAGCCCCAGTGTACTCCTTATCCCATCCAAAAAAAAATTCGTTATGAAGCCCCAACTCTCCTCTCATTCAACATATGTCGGGATATATTTGTTTGTGAAGCCCTGTCTTTCTATGGTTCTTTTTGGGATTTCTTCAGTCTTGGAGCTCCAATCTTCTTCGGACGGTCTCTTTCGAAATTTCTTCGATGACGAGACTGGACCTACTAGATGATATCCAGTTTATCTGTTTCCCTTTTTTTTAAAGTTGGACTTGCTTTCGCCAAGTTCCAGCATATAAGGGCATGTTAAAGAGTAAATTAGTGATTTTATTTTCAGCATATTTATTATGTATTTTCCTAGGGTTAGTGATGTATATATTTTTATATGCTTTGCACTTACTATAAATATTGGTCAAGAGCCCTAATAAAAGTTTGTCATTATATTTACAATGTAACCTCCACTTTCAACATTATTCATGGTGAAATGCTGTTAAGGGCCATATCCATTGTAACGTAAACAAAAACATATTAATTTAGAACCTCAACTCTAGTTCGTCTAGACCTACCCTTGATTCTAGGGGTTCCTTCTACCAATATCCTATAGCTCATGCTAACTGGTGCATTTATTTGTCTATGTTAACATGTCTATAGCACTTAAGACGATTTTTCTCTCATATTATTCTCATTTGCAACACCTCCAACTTCCTACGAGTATTGTTAAAGCTCCTTCCATTGCACCAAAACTTTAAAGTTGTAGTAAGGGTTAAAGGTTATATATTTATTCTAATACGCCTCGCAGGTTGAAGGTCATTCTTGGACAGAGAGATGGATGCATGCGACAGTATAACTATTCTAAAATTTGCTTGAAATGCATGCAAGAGGAGTCGAACCTGGTTTTTCCGATACTTTGTTAAAGTTCATGCCACTGCACAAAAACTCTAGAGTTGTAGTGAGTGTAATATACTATTCTAACAAGTATATTAAACATTACATTGCTATATTATTTATCCATCTTCATTGAGCATATGGAGAAAATATTGGGTTTTGATTATGTTAGAGCAGACTTAGTTTTCAATTAATAACATCTTGTTCTGTATCAAAATTTTGATTTAGGGGTTGGTTTGCTTCTGTCTTGATAATCAACAGAAAATGATGAAAATATCCTTGAAGTTAGACTATTAATCCTTAAAATGGAATTAATCGACAAGAGGCCCTTGTCATAACGTGATGTAACTGAAACTAAAACAGAATCACACCTCTGGTCATGGTTTCCGAGTTTGATATTTAAATATGTCTAGTTGTAGAGCTCCCTTGGTACTTCTGGCCTATTCCTCTTTTTGCTTCTCTTATTTTTGTTATGATGGAATTTCCAGGCTTTTATGGGGTTATACCAGGGACCTCAAAGGTATCTGGATCACACGAATTGTATACAATCCCAACCAGGCCGACTCAAATCCAACTTGGAACCATATTTTAACTTTTTCTTTTTGAAATTGAGGGTAATTTTTGCAATTTTTCTAAGTTGTTATATACTTTCCTAGGCTACTCTCGAAATTCTATTAGCTCAAATCTTTCTATTATGCTCTTTTTTCCTCCCAAAACTATGGTTTTGGAAAACAAAACAAATTCTTCCTCGTCAATTGTCGAATTCCATTTTCATTTGTTGTATGGACTTCTATGACTTATAGAAGATACAAGCATGTGATTGTTGTGACTTACGAAATTCCATTGAAGTGATTTTTTTTGTACTCTCTTTCCCAAAGTTATAAATTTCGCTAGGCAGAATCGGTACGCCGGAGGGCCGCCTAGGCGTCCAGCTGAATTTTTTTTTCAATATGTAAAGTCATATAGATATACATAGTTTGTATGTAACATATTAACATAAAAGCTAATATTCTCTCCAGGCTGGCAGGATGAATGTGTGTTTTGGGTTCGAATTCCACGTTCGTTTAGGGTTTTGTTTTTCAGTCTTTTTTTTTTTTTTTTTTTTTTTTGCTTTATAAAGAGAGAGGAGAGAGGACAGAGAGAGCAGCAGCAACAACAACAACAATAACATCTCTCCCTCACCCTCACCCTCACCCTCACCAATAACATCTCTCCCTCTCCCCTCTCCTCTCCCCTCTCTTCCTATCCTCTCCCCTCTCCTCCCCTCCCCTTCATCCCCTCTCATGCCTCCCTCTCCCCTCTCATGCGGAGGCAGCGACGGCAAACAGTAGACAGCATCACCAACAGACGATAGCAGCACCAGCAGCAGTAGCCGCCGCCAGCAGGTAAGTACAAAAAAAAAAGATTTTTTTTGGAAATTTCAGATTTGATTTTTTTTTCATTTTTTTTTGAAAATTTTCAAAATAAAATCGGCCGCCTAGGTCCCGCCTAGGTCCCGCCTAGGGCGCCTAGGCCAAAATCCGCCTAGGACCGCCGCCTAGGAGATTTTTGGTGTAGCCGGTGGCCGTCTAGCGTCTAGGCGGCCGCCTAGACCGAAATTTAGAACACTGCTGTTTCCTACTCTTTGATTTTCGAAGACGGTAAAGAAAAAAAATATGATATGAGAGCATTGCATGGTTGTGGACAAAAATTGAAAACATCTACAATGCAAATATTGTAACTTTAGATATTGGGGAGTGTTATTCCACATTAAGCACCACCTAGTACGAACGAAGAAGAATGTGGCAATATGCAACCAAACTCCCGACAGAAAGAGAGGCTCAAGAGATATCTTCCACAACAAGAAGGGCAAGAAGAAGAAGGTAAACTTGGAAAAGGATGAAGAAAAAGAGTTTGTTTTCTGATGGGATTGAAGCGGATGTCAACTTTCCATACATGGATGACTCTAATAATGATCATCTCTCAAGTTCTAGCGATGATGATGTCTAATAAGAGTGATATTTTGGGCTTTTAACATTTTGAGATCCTACGAACTATAGTTTTTTTAGTCGGTTGACTTGTTTTGTGCATGATATATGCTAAAACCTAGTTGTTTTGTGGATCTATTTATCAATTATGAATTATATCTCTTATACTCAGTGTTCTAAAAATCTGCCTAGGCGCCCGGCCACCGCACCGAAAACCCCCTAGGCGGTGGGCTAGGCGGCTAGGCGGGCCCTAGGCGCCCCTAGGCGGGCCTAGGCGCCCCTAGGCGGTGGATTTTTTGAATTTTTTTTTTGATTTTGTTTATTTTTAATTGTATTTTGGATATTTGTTTGGGTTTTAAGATACTATTTGGATTTTAGAACATTGAAATTTCAAATTTCAAATTTCAAATTTCGAATTTTCAAAATTTTCAAAAAAAAAAATTCTAGGCGGCCGCCTAGGCGGGCTAGGCGCTAGGCGGACCTCCGCCGCACCGAGTCCGCCTAGCGATTTTTACAACATTGCTTATACTTGAATTGCCCATATATTTTTCATATTTATTTGAATGTTTTCTAGATTTAAACGAGAATCTTACAATTCACGATCGGGATCCTGATATGATACGGGCCCCTTTGCGTTTTACGATCCGATCCGATTTTGACAACTTTGCATGTCAAGTACATGACTGAACTAATATGATATGGACAAGGGAACAAATTCGGAGTGCCACTGCTTGCCACTAGAGTCATTGTATAGACATATACAAGATCATCACCTACCAAATACCAACCTTCCGACATGTGGTTATATATTTCATCATCATCATTATGGAGCTATGACAAACCTCCATATAAAAATTGAGAAAGTATTTACAAGCGAGTGAGTGTATACTTGAAGTCAACCCATTATGGTAGTACCAAATTCCTAACGAAGGTAGCAATGAGCAAGAGAAGCTTTTTCCATAAATCCTAAAAGCTGGCACATAGATAGACATATCTGTTTAGGTCATGCAGTTTAAGCTCATGCGACTAAGAGCAACTTTTAAGCTTCCTTGTACTAAACAAGAGTCTAGAGCATAGTCTAGACAAAGAGTACGATGATATAATTTGCTATATATTCACCTCTACAGCACACGCCAAAGAGCCCAAAAGGATGACACTCCCATCATCTGTATGTTTCATAAGTTCATAACCAGTTTAGCATTCTTTCTTAATTTGAGATATAAGCTATGGTTTTAGATCTGAGAATGAAATGGGTACCTCTGTGTTACAACAGTGTCAATTAGTGCATGCTTGAGTAGTATGAATCATGAGAAATAATACTTCAAAAATCAGTTTAGGACAAACTCCCGTTTCTCATTGAAGAATTACAACTATTAGAACGACAAAGCCCATAAAGTATTGTATTAAAAGTTCAAAAAAGTGGCACTTTGCTCCCGGATCAGCTTTATTAGACACCAGCAACTAGTTAGTGCTTTTACTGCAGCTTGAGCATCTAGATACTTGAAACCTTTCCAGCTCTTCTAATCCATTCTAATCCAGGTGTAAGCCTACCTACCAAACAAAATTAACAATAAGCTTCCAACAGGTGTAGCTCCACCCACTAATAATACCTATGCACAATTCATATTACATCAAGCTAGCAATTAGTATACAGCAATTTGTCACAGCCTTGTATCTTATCCCTATCTTCAAGACCCCTCATCAAACACGCTTATTACTCTTAATAATCTTGCAAGTTGCATCACACATCTCATTAGACGCCAGCCAGTCAGAAATGTAACACTGACTCTTCAGTTCATTTACTCAAAATAAATAGCTTTAGTAAACTAAGATAACTACATGTTACATTATGTTCCACTCAAAAAACAAAAGATAAAAGTCGAGGAAATGGAACCAAAAGAAAGAAAGAAATGAAGTAATATTTAATAGGTTAGTATCTTCATGCATCATCTCCTAGTTTTGCCATATCGAAGCAAGTACTTCAAGACTATTACAAACCTCATGAACATTAATAGGTAAACTCTACTTTAACCCAAACCATCAAAGAGATTAGGGCTACTGGGTGGCAACATCATACCATCTTTACGTAATGGCCTTCCCAACTGGTATCATATTTTCCATTTAACAACCAAGCCGCCCATGTCATAACCATAGTCTACCAAGGAAATCATTCTTCCAAATAATATTGCAAGTTAGAATCATATTCACTCCACTACATCCCAAGAACCAAAGGAAAATAAACAATCAATTATTCATCTCATTGAACACAACGGAGTACTCGTTGCAGAATCCCAATGTTAAGAGTTATGGCATTTGATAATGTTTAATAGGTGTTTAGGATCTAGGGAATATGGGCACTCTTAAAATCCATGTCGCATCTGTGTTGAATCTTCAGACACCTACAACATAGACACTCCATATTTACTAAGACCAACCCTACAAATTTGGTAGTCATTGTCATTATTGTTGTTGTTCCTAAAACTGGCCAAATCCTGAACATGTCCTTCCAATACATATTCACAAAGTAAAGCAAGAAAGAGATTTAATGAGCATCATATATTATTTTCACCCTAAAACCCAGGGGAGCAGACAGACCAGAAATTATTCTTTGTGCCACGCTCATCGTGCACCCTCCAATGCCATCCATTGGGTTGAACATGAGTGCATACACAAATCCCCATGCAATCCAATGGATGACATGGAAGGTATACGGTGAGCCTGGCACACAGAATAATTTCTCCACATAGACTCCAAAAATAGATGGCGTGTCACTGTCCATTATTATATTGAACATGATAGAAACACTCCAAAATACTCGAGGACACGGCCAAAATATGTGCCACGACCGTGTTGCGGTGTCATGACATGCCATATTTGTTCACGTGAATACTGAATAATCTTCATCGCCACCATCGCTGCAAATCCTACCATCCTCTAACATTGTCCATCATCTTCACCATCAAGGAAGCACTCTCCCAGTTGTTGCTGCTGCTTCTTCGAGAAGTAGGTGGACTACTTCTGATTGCCTTCAACACCGCACTCATTTCCTGCAAATCATCTTACTCAACTAGGAAATCTTCCACAAGCCTCATCGACAGCCCGATACATAGCCATGCAAACCTTCCTGAACAACCTGCCCCCAAGATTTTGGGATAAAGGCTTTGTTGTTTAGAACTTCCTGAACAAATGATATCTTCAGACTTCAGCGAATCAACACCAAAATTATCTGTCCCCTTTTGATTTGTTGGTGTTCAAATATCATGATATGCCAAAACCAGAGAGAAAAAAAATTGAGACTAAAGTAGGGCTGGCGATTTTGCCCTGGTACCCTCTACCCTAGCCGGGTACCCTGTACCCTCAGGTGCCCACGGGTACCCTCTATCCTAGGAGGGCAAGCCCTACCCTTACCCTCTTGGAATTAGGGTAGGGTAAGGATTTTATTCTGTTACCCTAGTGCAATTATCCGGGTACCCGTCCTACCCGTCCTACCCGCTATCCTGTAACCCTACCCTGAACCCTACCCTACCCTGAATCACTACCCTACCCACAACCCTTATAAGTTCTATTGATTTTTACAAATCTTACTTATGTATTTGTCACGACCCGCACCCAGTGAAAGGGCACGAGAAATGAATACGTCCAGCCTACGCCGCAGTGTCGGCGGTAGAACGCTGTCCTGAGTCACAATCTCTAACACAGTCTAGAATAAGCTCTGAATGGAGAGTAAATAATAAGTACTCAATCACGACACTAAGATGGAATAGAATAAAAAATCACAAGAGAGTCACAACATAAATAGAAGTCTAGGTGTAAACCACCAGAATAAATCTCAAGTACAACTCATAAAGTCTCAAATAGAAAGACAAATAAAGTACTACGTCACAGCTAGACTATGGGCAAGTCCTCAGCGACTGTTGGATCCTCCTGAGGGTCCACGTCGCCAGTGTCATCTAAGCCAATGCCATAATAAGTAGGGCAGAACTACTCATCATCACCTGTAAAATTTTCAACATGTCCAGTCAGGACGGAACGAGCACATATCTCTCACAACAGTTCATATCAGGATTGGACATATAAATCAAGCTATAGAAAACTATACATGAATCGCTGTAAAGAAAATCAACAAGAGAGACTATAAAATGAGATATAATATGATAAATAGAGAATGTAACCTTCTATGTGATTTAGAGCATGAATTGGTTATGTAAACGGTTTGGGTTGCACATGGATACAGCTATGGAGTGCACATGGATACCTACTGGAGATAATGATCACATAACCAACTACACTCTCCCTGCCCCCAATCAATACACAAGGATCAATACATGTTATGTTATTGCACATGGATAACAACTACTTTATACATGGGGCTCATATGGTCATGAGTGTACATGAATAACACATGAGTGCACATGGATAAATATGAATACATGGAGTACATGATGGCCATGATAAAGTACATGAACATGATATACTCGATGTATCCGAGGGGATAACATCGCATGAAAAAATCCATAGGGTACTAATCCGTGTGAACATCGTGTTAACATCAAGTATACTAGTCTATAACAAGAGAACATATCCAAAGAAGTATGAAAAGATCAGAGAATGTACTCGCCTGGCAAACTGAACTGCGGATGATGATGTGTAGCTAAACTGGGGCAATTTAAACCTTTTTAGAGTATACACATGTCACAACCAAGTCTAAAATATCAAAAGAAATAGCTACAATGCAAGATTACATGCTTCTAGGTCTATTTTGGTCAAAGTCAACCCTCGGTCAACTCTGGTCAAACCTGGTCAACGCTGGTCAAACCTGGGTCAACTAGTCCGTCTACTAATTTCTAGGTCATACACAAAATTCTAGGTCATTTGGAGTTCGTTTGAGTTGAATTGGATCAAGTTTGACCCAAAGTTGACTTTTGTTAATTTGGTCAACTTGTCGGCCAATTCGACTAAACTAGGCTCAAAATGATAAACTAAATCCGTCCTAGAACTCCTATAGTCATATACACAACTATAATCTATTCTAAGAGCGTTATCAAGCATAAATATCTATATACATATAGATATATACACATATGTGTATTTACAATACAAACAAAACCTTAAAATCAAACAATGATGGTGTGCGTGTGTGTCCTGGAGCTTACTGAAATGAGGGTCAAATCTGAGATTAAAAACGTCCAAACATAACCATGGTATTATCCAAATTAATATACTATTATCTACATATATATACAAAGTAAGAAAACTACATATATATATATATATATATATATATATATATATATATATATATATACACAAACTCTTAAATGGAAAGATTCGCAATGGTGCGAGATAATTTAAAGAGTCTAAAATCTGGAATTAAATCCCCCTCGACCCATTCTCACCATGTATGTGTTAGCAATAGGTTTCAACGGGATTATATATATATATATATATATATATATATATATATATATATATATATATATATATATAGTTAAATGTACATATATATAGCTATATAGAAAGCATATATACTCATAAATGATGGAAATTTATGAAACAAAACCAAAAGTTGGATCCCACATATCCGAAACCTCATACACATATTAAAAACTCAAAATTTATAAGCTAAAAGGCTGGAAAACAAAATATCACACTTCAACTCAAAATCGAAATTAAAGAAAACAACCCAATTTCACACAACGATCCAAAATGCAAAATACACCAAACGAACCCGCGAAACTCGGCATACACGTTGGTCTCGACCCACGTGATGCGTTCGTATACTCTCGGGTTCAGAATCGTGTTCGTGTCGTGTCCACAGAACGCGTATCGGAATTTCCCGATACCACGTGATACGCGTGCGTTCTCGCTCGTTTGCGCGCCGCACACACAACGAAATGCCCCGTGCTTGTGCACGTAGCTGGGGGGGTCCTGGGGTAGGTCTAGGACACGGTGACATGGCGACACGCCGCCCGAAGCAGCGCACGCAGCCCCCGCACCCGCGCGGCCTGCTGCGCGCGCGCGCCCGCGCCCTCGTGCGCGCGGTTCCGTCTCCGTGGCTCGCTCGTCGGGCCACGCCGTGACTCGGGGTTCGTTCCTCGGGTAGTCTAGGTATAGGTCGACGTGTCCCAGGTCCTGGAACGGATCTTCGCTGCGTCGTGTGCGCGCACGAAGTCCGTTTCCGCGACAAAAATAACAGGCTGAATGCACAGTAGCTGAGCGGTACACGCTAGGGCTGTGCACAATGAAGTCAAACCGACCAAATCGTACCAAGCCAAACCGAACCGATTGGTTTTAAACCGAACCGATGGTTCGGTTGGTTTGGTTCGACTTCAATTTTTTCAAAACCGACCGATTCGATTCGGTTCACGGTTTGGTTATGCCAAAAACCGTCTAAACCGAACCGAACCGAACCAAATCCTTATTAAATAATTAGGGTTGGTCGGTTGGGTATGGGTTCATTGGGTTGTATTATACCGGTTTGGTTCATTTATTCACATCACATCTATTTATCAAGTTGAAGTTGAAAGAGCGCTCTCTCTCTCTAGTCTCAAAGAGGATGCTCATATTCTTTTCTAATTGCTCATGTGCACATGAAAGAGACTTTTGGTTGAATGTATATGATTTTTTATTATATATAATTGGCATTTTTTTCACCTGCAAAGTGCAAGTTGAATTGAAGCTGCTGAATTGTATTTACTGTTGCAAAGTACAAGTTGATTGAGGTTTCACAAAAAAAACATATAGTACATTTTTTATGTGATCAAAACCGACCAAGTCGAACCGATCCAAACCGAACCAAATCGGTCGATTTCAAAACCGAACCGACCATTTGGTTGATTTGGTTCGGTTTTGTTTATTTTCAAACCGATTAACTTCGGTTCGACTTCGATTGGGACCAAATAGGTCGACCACCGACCGATGCACACCCCTAGTGCACGCGCGATTTCTCCGCGCTCGCTCAACGAAAAGCCGTGAAATTTTACGAGCATGGGGACAGAGGTTGCCCCCACGTGCTCAAAAAATTTCACGTAAAAATACGGTCTGTGCATCGAGAAACAACGCGCGGACAGCAGGGCACGCACGGTATCGTGCACGGGATCCGTGCACGTGCGTCCGTTGCCCGAAACGCCGCTGATACGTTGTCAAAACCAAATCCGTCTTCACGAAAGTTTATCAAAATACTATTATGTAAACATCCATGAAGACATAATCGAAAAACAGCAACTTTCTATCCTAAGCGGCATTTCGTCGAACACGTGCCGTAAAGGACCGACACGTGTCCGATACCGCCATCAAACGAAGTCGAAATCCAACCAAATTTCGTGGGCAAGTCTAGGGCACCTATATGGATGCAAAAATGAAAGAAATTCCAGATTTACTATGGTAGATTAGGGTTTACCTATTGAGTGTCAAAAACTCAATGAATGGAGCTCCTCGGTTGTCGTGTCGGCCGATTTCCCTCCAGCAAAAGCCTCCGCCTCCACGCTAGAAATGCTCCAGCAGATCCTCCTCTCCTCGACGAGTGCAACGGAGTTCGTTTGGGAAGAAACGGACTCCGGATGAAGGAAAAAGAGCTTTGGAGAGATGGATCTTTTAGGGTTTCCTTGTGGAGGCTCAAAACTTCACAAATGCAAGTAAGGGGGAGGGGGTACTGCTGTTTGGGCGGCCAAGGAGGTTCTCTAGGGTTAGGGTTTCACTTGGGCCAACTCTTTCTCAAGTAGAAATGGGCCCAAGTCAAAAAGCTTAAAGGCCTACATGAAAAAAGGCTAAATAAATCAATAAAAGCCTTAAAAATAAACTAATGCCTAAAATAATTTCTAAAAATAAAAATAACAATTCTAAGGCATGGTTAGGCCCCTACACAATGTCCACTAAGGCTAAACCAGTTGCTAGCACAACACAAGTCAACATATCTAGAAAATCACAAAAAGGCCAAAATGGCTAAAAATCAATTAATCACTCTAAAATTTACTAATAAAATCTAATTTAATTCTAATGATAATAAATCTAATTTCTAATATAGCATTAAGGTTCTAGGTCATGGTTGGCTAAGGTCAAACCGCTTATACTACCAAGTCACCAGTCTACAATCAATCAAATCACACTGAAATCAATCTAATTAATAAATAGATAAAAATTAAAAATAAGAATCATAAAAATTCAAATAAATCACAATTACTAAAATATTCTTGAAATTGAAAAGTGAGTGTGACAAATCTACCCTCCTTAAAATAATTTCGTCCTCGAAATTAAGATGATCCTACTCCTTCTAGGTTAAATCCCCAACAATCATGGTCTTAAGAAACTTATCTAAATCATGCAGTTGGAAAGATATCATACATGATTATGGCAGGTATCTGGGGTCTCATCTAGCCACTATAGTCATACTAGATCAAAAGGAGTCATATGGTATCAACATACAAACAATATGGTTGGGTACAATAATCATCAAGATAGGATAAGATATGGGTCAAGAACTCACCTCTACTATGTCTGGTAGCTGGAACTCTCTCCCGGAGGTAGGCCTCGACTAGGGGCAATTGTAGTAGGACAGTCTCGTATCTTGTGTGCAGCTGATCCACAAAATAGGCACAATCTTAGTCTCTTCCTACAGTCCTTCCATACGTGCCCAAGCTTCTTACAGAAGGCACAGGTAGGCACTCGCTCAATTGGCCTCTGCTGGACAGGAATCTGAACTGGATAGGCTGGTCTAGGCTGGAAGCCGGGGTACTCCTGAGGCTCTGGGTATAAACTGCTCCTCGCTGTCTTGGGACTAGGCTCCCCCCTCGAATACATGTAATCCCACAACAGTTGAAAACTGAGACTCTGCTCTCTCATAAGCTCAGCCTAAAGTCTCTGTACCTCCTGCACATCCTGGAGAAGTCTGTAAATATGAGCCCCATCGGAAATGGCATGGGGTACCACTCCAGGAGGCAAAGGAAGGCCCTCAGTCTCCGGCTGAACTGCAGCCCTTTCCTGAAGGATAGGATACGGAGGAAAATTCTCCGATGAGGCTACTAACACCTCCTGAGCAATAGAAGAGAGAAATACAATCTCAGTCTCATCCGGAATTACAGCTGTGCACTGAGGACAGACTCTGGTCATGGGTGTCATTCTGGAAAAGATAAGGAAAAATAATAAATCATCGGGCTGTAAGGCAGTCTATCATCCTATATGAAAACTGGTGATTATAAAAAACAACTGAAATTAACTATAAAGCGTTACTATTCTAAAGATGATCAAAATTGAAAGTTTAAAGCACGACTTGTCAATAGCACTGAAATCCAAGCACACTATATATATCTATAAGAAAATTTAGTCTCGATATGATCTAAGTTGATCAATTCCAGGATGAATCGAGGTTTGGGCAAGATGGAGAACGAGGTCATTGAAGTCTGGGCACGAGTATCCAAGACTGGAAATCCTTGTCACAATTGAATTAATTCAATTGAATAAGGTTCCAAACATTGGATGATAAGGAGAATGACCAAGTCGACTGGTCGCGACCAAGGGTTTAGAATTCAACACTATTGAAATCCTAAAGGATACTGCGAGGATATAGAAATAAGCCACTTTCCTCCTTTTGATAAGGAAGCTAAACGTGATACCTTGGGTTGACCTATTAAGTACAGTGCCTTGTCTTTCTGAAATATGTGAAAGACAAAAGCAAAAAGAGTTCAAAGACGATGCTATTGAGTACAATACGTGGTTCATAGACGACGAAAATAATTCCAAGAGAATTTCCAAAGCTGTCGTGGATGAGACTCTAGGGCAAGTTTAACTATGCCTCTATCCACGTAGAGTAATATATGAAAGCGAACCAAAGTGCAATAGGTTGATCAGACCGTCATACACCGGTTCTGATTAGACAATATGTTAGTGGGTCGACCCAATAAAATATGTCATGATCAAGCTCGAAAAAGAGATAAGCTTGCAAAACTAAGGCTAAATTAGCAGCATAAGGTAGTCAAAATATAAGTAAGGGAGGTATTGATGAAGAAGAAAAAAATAGTCCAAGATCCTTAACTAAACGGGTCAAGCAATCAAGATAAGGTACAAGGTTAAGCATTTAAGGAAACAAGAAGAACACCATCACATGTCGGGTCGAAAGAATTGAGTCATGGTTGGATCTCGAATTTAAGTCAGAAAATATTTTAGTATCATGGTAAGGGCTATAGTTTAGCCTTATTGACCAGAAAGTCTCATCAAGAAAGTAGTGTGCAAGAGACGTGTTTAGTGGGACATGATATATCTACATGAAGGTGGACTCGTCTAGGTCTTGCATGCGAAGTTTGTTGGAGGATAACCACTAGTATTACACTCCGAATATCAAAGTCACGGTAAGGGACGTCCAAGAATCTAAAAATAGAAGGTAAGGGTTCAAAAGGTGACAATTAATACAAGAATAAAGGAAATCAAGTTGAAGCATGAAATAAATTTAATTAAGAATCCAGTAAAATAATTTAGGGACACAGTTCTAAAGGGAGAATACTGTTAAGGAACGATCAAATACAAACGGTTAGAAAGTCACAATAAAAGATCTAGATTTGAGGGAAGGTTGAGTAAGTCAAGATTGAGATACAGTCACATAGTTTGGCAGACGACTAACAACACTTGAGTATATACTACTATCATAGTCATGAGTGATATGGCAATTAGTGTGGAACACTTCTATCTCATTAAAGTTACCTTGGTGGCCTACCATTACATTCTTTAAAAAAAAAATTCAAAATAACTCCCTCATTTTGTATTCACTCTAAGCCATCCAATCTAATCACAACTAACATTTAAATCATTTTCACAAATCTCATAGTAACTTTTATCACATTACTACTAACCTTTCCAAAATTTAACATTTCAATCCAACTTTAAACTCCAGAGTTAATGAATCATGGATCCATAAAATTCTATATCACTTCATAACTTTAAAAACTCCCTACTTGTCTCAAATAATCCTCAAGATAGACACTTAGCTTATCACGGCAATCTAGCATTTACAGCTCAGTATTTTAACGCGCTTATCAACCATAATTTCTCCTTCTAAGTCATTGAAACATAATCACTACTTCTTAAACCAAAATCTAAATAGATTTTTAAACCTTCAATCAATTAACACGATTTCAAATTTGAATTTTTTTTTCCCAAAAAAAATCGTTTTTATATCTTCCCAATCTTTTAAACCAAACTTTTAATATCATTGTTTCCACTTAAATTTGAAATTCAATAAACATATACATCGCAACTTGTACGACTCAATTTAATAGTTCATACTGCCACCCCCCTTTTTTGATCATTATCAAACCAATCTATATACGTTCAAAGATGTATAATCATAATCCAATAATTCATGAATCACATCAATTCCTGAAATCGATTTTATAGATTCTAACAATTTTCCTCCAGTATCAAAATATAATTTTATAATCCTCTGGTGATTACTACTTAGAATCTCAAGATAAATTTCCTTGGTAATATCCCAACTTACAAACTACTAATCATTAAATCATCCATTTAGAAAAATGCCCTTATAATTTAGTCAAAGTCTCCATGTATTCCAATTCCTTAATGTAATCCTTCCAGCCATGTGTTTGACCAATGAGTATATAGCAGTATAGCCATCTTCCTAACCATTATTAAGCACAAGAAAGTAAGGGTATTGGTGAAAAGAGTTCAAACAAGATGCAAGAATCAAGGGAGGAAGGTGGATTAAAATAAGGGAAAGGGAATTTAAATCGAAGCTCAAAATGAGATTCTCAAGGGTTGTCCAAGGAATTTGAAATAAGGAGACAACTAACAGCAAGAATTTGATAAGAGTTTTCCTAATGTGATTGAGTACCTTAACTTATATCTTATATCCTACTGTAGGCTGTAATGATACTCTAATTCGAGTACCACTACGAATCACACTAGTTGTGATTGGACTGACCTGCATGGGCCACCAATAAAAACGTGTCACGACCCGCACCCAGTGAAAGGGCACGAGAAATGAATACGCCCAGCCTACGCCGCAGTGTCGGCGGTAGAACGCTGTCCTGAGTCACAATCTCTAACATAGTCTAGAATAAGCTCCGAATGGAGAGTAAATAATAAGTACTCAATCACGACACTAAGATGGAATAAAATAGAAAATCACAAGAGAGTCACAACATAAATATAAGTCTAGGTGTAAACCACCAGAATAAATCTCAAGTACAACTCATAAAGTCTCAAATAGAAAGACAAATAAAGTACTACGTCACAGCTAGACTATGGACAAGTCCTCAGCGACTGTTGGATCCTCCTGAGGGTCCACGTCGCCAGTGTCATCTAAGCCAATGCCATAATAAGTAGGGCAGAACTACTCATCATCACCTGTAAAATTTTCAACATGCCCAGTCAGGACGGAACGAGCACATATCTCTCACAACAGTTCATATCAGGATTGGACATATAAAGCAAACTATAGAAAACTATACATGAATCGCTGTAAAGAAAATCAACAAGAGAGAGACTATAAAATGAGATATAATATGATAAATAGAGAATGTAACCTTCTATGTGATTTAGAGCATGAATTGGTTATGTAAACGGTTTGGGTTGCACATGGATACAGCTATGGAGTGCACATGGATACCTACTGGGGATAATGATCACATAACCAACTACACTCTCCCTGCCCCCAATCAATACACAAGGATTAATACATGTTATGTTATTGCACATGGATAACAACTACTTTATACATGGGGCTCATATGGTCATGAGTGTACATGAATAACACATGAGTGCACATGGATAAATATGAATACATGGAGTACATGATGGCCATGATAAAGTACATGAACATGATATACTCGATGTATCCGAGGGGATAACATCGCATGAAAAGATCCATAGGATACTAATCCGTGTGAACATCGTGTTAGCATCAAGTATACTAGTCTATAACAAGAGAACATATCCAAAGAAGTATGAAAAGATCAGAGAATGTACTCGCCTGGCAAACTGAACTGCTGATGATGATGTGTAGCTAAACTGGGGCAATGTAAACCTATTTAGAGTATACACATGTCACAACCTAGTCTAAAATATCAAAAGAAATAGCAACAATGCAAAACTACATGCTTCTAGGTCTATTTTGGTTAAAGTCAACCCTCGGTCAACTCTGGTCAAACCTAGTCAACGCTGGTCAAACCTGGTCAAACCTGGGTCAACTAGTCCGTCTACTAATTTCTAGGTCATACACAAAATTCTAGGTCATTTGGAGTTCGTTTGAGTTGAATTGGATCAAGTTTGACCCAAAGTTGACTTTTGTCAATTTGGTCAACTTGTCGGCCAATTCGACTAAACTAGGCTCAAAATGATAAACTAAATCTGTCCTAGAACTCCTATAGTCATATACACAACTACAATCTATTCTAAGAGAGTTATCAAGCATAAATATCTATATACATATAGATATATACACATATGTGCATTTACAATACAAACAAAACCTTAAATCTAACAATGATGGTGTGTATGTGTGTCCTGGAGCTTACTGAAATGAGGGTCAAATCTGAGATTAAAAACGTCCAAACATAACCATGGTATTACCCAAATTAATATACTATTATCTACATATATATACAAAGTAAGAAAACTACACACACACACATATATATATATATATATATATATATATATATATATACACACACACACACAAAAACTCTTAAATGGAAAGATTCGCAATGGTGCGAGATAATTTAAAGAGTCTAAAATCTGGAATTAAATCCCCCTCGACCCATTCTCAACATGTATGTGTTAGCAATAGGTTTCAACGGGGTTATATATATATATATATATAGTTAAATGTACATATATATAGCTATAAAGAAAGCATATATACTCATAAATGATGGAAATTTATGAAACAAAACCAAAAGTTGGATCCCACATATCCGAAACCTCATACACATATTAAAAACTCAGAATTTATAAGCTAAAAGGCTGGAAAACAAAATATCACACTTCAACTCAAAATCGAAATTAAAGAAAACAATCCAATTTCACACAACGACCCAAAATGCAAAATACACCAAACGAACCCGCGAAACTCGGCATACACGTTGGTCTCGACCCACGTGATGCGTTCGTATACTCTCGGGTTCGAAATCGTGTCCGTGTCGTGTCCACAGAACGCGTATCGGAATTTCCCGATACCGCGTGATACGCGTGCGTTCTTGTAAGCCCCTGTTTTTCAAATTTTATTTTAATTAGTGCTAATTTATTTTTAGTGTCAATTTTAGCCTTAAAATAATTATTATGATTTTTAGGAATTTTTCTAGAATTATTAAATAATTTTTAATTAAGTTTTAATAGCTAAAATATCAATTTGCAATTTATTGAAATGTTTTAAGGTAGTTTTGCAATTTATTAAAATGTTTAAATAGTTGTTTGTAATATTTAAAATTGTTGAGAAGTCGTTTTGCAATTAGTTAAATGTTTTAGATTGTGGAATGCAAATTATATTTGCATTTAGACTCTGTTAGGGGCCTGTGTGCAATTTCCTAAAAATAGGGGGCCTAATTGCAAACCCTAATCTACCCACTCCCCCGACGACCCGGCTGCCGCGACTGCCCGACGGCCACCGCCCACCTTTCCCCCGCCATTTCCGGCTGCCCCGACCGACCTAGGACCGACTAGAACCCCTATTTAAACCCCCTCTCTCTCCCCAGACCTAACCCTAACCCCAGCGCAACCCCACGACCACCACGACCCCCTTCTTCTCCGACGAGACCACAAACCCTAACCCTAACTCCGGCGACCACCCCAGCGCCACCTCCCAGTCGACGACCGCCCCCATCTACCACCACCAGTCGACGCGTCTCGTCGAGACGAGTGCAGCGCCACCCGAGCGCCACCGCCACGACGTCTCCTCCGCCCAGTCGCCGCCCCAACAGCCCGCTCGACTCGGACACGTACGTGTCACTGTGCTATTTCCTTTCCCGACACGACTCGTCCTCACATATGCGACTCGCCGCGTCCTGGCGAACCTAGTGGTGAGTTTGGACACGACGAAATCGACTCGTGCGTGTCGTGCTAGCCTAGGACACGAGAATCCTGTGTCCCTAACTGTTCGGACACAGGATCGAGTTTATTATTTTTTTTATGTTTATTGTTAAACCAAACCTAATTAAATTAACCTAATCCTAACTCTAACACAACCGTCGGGCTGACCCCCTGGCCAGCCCGACCCGACTTAAAATCCCCCCCCCCCCCCGCGCGCTGGCTCGGGTTCGAGCCCCCCTCCTTCTGTTTCTTTTTCTTTTCTTTTCTGTTTTCTATATATATATATTTATATATTTATATATATATTTATATATATATGTATATATATATATATATTAGTATATATATATGTATATACTGTAATTTTTGGCATTATTTTACATATGTATATATATTTTTATACTTAGTAAATTTATATATATATATATTTGTATTTATATACATATATGTATATATGTAAATATTTTCATATGTATATATATTATTATATATGTACTATTGTATATATGTATACAATATTGGTATATATATATACTTTATAATTAAGTATTTCCTTATATATATATATATACATATATATATATATATATATATATGTACTTTTAACATATGTATGTATATATTCTTTATGTGTAATTCTACCTTATTAAAATATTAATATTTATTTTGTATTTTTACGTCTTTATATTTTTGTGTATTTAAATTACTGCAACCATTTGATGTCCAAGCCTAGCATGGGTTTTTGGGCCCAAATGTGTTTTCACACATTCAAGACCTGTACAAGTCATATTGGACTTGATTCATGGCCTTGGGTCCTGTATTTGAACTTTGGTTCAAATTATGTACATGGACAAAATACGCAGATAATTAATTATTTAATTTTAGATTGTGTGCAATGTTGTTTTTGATTTTCTAAAATACTTAAAGTACTGTTAAAATTCTGGAAAAATAGTATTTAGATACTATGTTAATTTAGCTAATTTAGTATAATTTTTATAGTATTTAAATTACAGTTTTGCCACTAGTTTGGCATATGGAACCAAAACTCACTTTCTGTGTACTTAGGAAAACTGATTTTTATAAAATACTTGTACTGGTTAATAAATTCCAGAAAATTATAATAAATTTCTATAATTAACAAGGATCATTTTGGTACTTTATTTTATGTAAAATTAAGCTTTTTGTCTATCTCAAAAATTGTTAAAACACAATGATCATTTGATTTATTTATTGATTAATTACGACTTGTAACTTTTTGTGTTACTTTGAGTTTTAGCCGTATTGAACCTCACCCTTCACTAGTGTAAAGACCCTAGAAAGTTAGTTAAAGTAGTGTGTCACCCCACATTGGTCCCCTATGCTAAAATTATCATTTTGGCTAGGTGTCCAGTCACAAGTCGTGTTGCACCAATTAGTGTCTTAGTGTTTTAGCTTAGTGTAAAAACTAAGTTTATGTATTTATTTCTACAGTGACGAGTTACCGGACATCCATAGCACTTTTATCGCAGCTTGTTTTGCTTTGCTTTGCTAGAGGCAAGTACTTTCTACAAACTTTACATACTATTACATAAATGAACTGCTAATCCAACCATGTTAAATGCTGATCCTTAGGGTAGCAAGTTAAAATATCACATGTACTTTCCAGTTACTATCATGCTTAGAACATTCTTTATGTATCTCTCACATGATTAGAATATGGGTTATGGGAAAACTGATAGTAGAGTACGTGATCATGCCCCCTTTATCGTACCGAGCAAAGTTACATTTTATATGTTACTGCGCCGTAGGTCTTTATCCCGCATTTCTGTACGGATGTACACCTATGCTGTACACTTGTACGTATGTACATTTCATTTACATGTGCCCCAGCACATTGTACATCTATTGACCGATCACGTACCTACTACAGTTTTAAATATTATATATACATCTGTCTCTATGACATATGTGTCCTTGCCATGATAGATTGTGTGATGCCATGTTTCCAGTTATTTCCTCTTATGTTCATTTCCATGTTTCATATGCTAGTTTGCTAGATTCAGTACTTGCTCCCGTCCTGACAGGATAACGTTGTAGGTGTCCTTACTGAGGAGGAGTTACTCTGCGACTCATATTATGGAGATACTGCCGAGGACCCGACTTTGCTTTACGAGGATGTTCCTGCGGGGAGACTCGTCTAGTTTGCATAGCTGTTTGGGATATTTAGTATAGTCATGTATTAGGCTACATATTTTGTAACTGGACATGTATCCAATTTTACATTTCAGATCACTTGTACTTTGGACTTATTTCTATATACGACGACTTTTGTGTTTGGAGCATTTATGACTTTTATTCACTTATAGAACTGTTAGCACATTTAGTCTTATCCTGTTGTCTTTAGAACAGCTTACTACGTTTTAACTCAAACGTAGGCTGGGCATGACTCGGCCTGGCCCAACAAATTGGGTAGCGGGTCGTGACAGTTCTCGCTCGTTTGAGCGCCGCACACACAACGAAACGCCTCGTGTTTGTGCACGTAGCTGGGGGGGGGGGTCCTGGGGTAGGTCTAGGACACGGTGACACGGCGACACGGTGACACGGCGACACGGCGACACGGCGACACGCCGCCCGAAGCAACGCACGCAGCCCCCGCACCCGCGGCGCCCGCACCCTCGTGCGCGCGGTTCCGTCTCCGTGGCTCGCTCGTCGGGCCACGCCGCGACTCGGGGTTCGTTCCTCGGGTAGTCTAGGTATAGGTCAACGTGTCCCAGGTCCTGGAACGGGTCTTCGTTGCGTCGTGTGCGCGCACGAAGTCCGTTTCTGCGACAAAAATAACAGGCTGAATGCACAGTGGCTGAGCGGTGCACGCGCGATTTCTCCGCGCTCGCTCAACGAAAAGCCGTAAAATTTTACGAGCATGGGGGCAGAGGTTGCCCCCACGTGCTCAAGAAATTTCACGCGAAAATACGGTCTGTGCATCGAGAAACAACGCGCGGACAGCAGGGCACGCACGGCCTCGTGCACGGGATCCGTGCACGTGCGTCCGTTGTCCGAAACGCCGCTGATACGTTGTCAAAACCAAATCCGTCTTCACGAAAGTTTATCAAAATATTATTATCTAAACATCCATGAAGACAGAATCGAAAAACAGCAACTTTCTATCCTAAGCGGCATTTCGTCGAACACGTGCCGTAAAGGACCGACACGTGTCCGATACCGCCATCAAACGAAGTCGAAATCCAACCAAATTTCGTAGGCAAGTCTAGGGCACCTATATGGATGCAAAAATGAAAGAAATTCCAGATTTACTATGGTAGATTAGAGTTTACCTATTGAGTGTCAAAAACTCAATGAATGGAGCTCCTCGGTTGTCGTGTCGGCCGATTTCCCTCCAGCAAAAGCCTCCGTCTCCACGCTAGAAATGCTCCAGTAGATCCTCCTCTCCTCGACGAGTGCAACGGATTTCGTTTGGGAAGAAACGGACACCGGATGAAGGAAAAAGAGCTTTGTAGAGATGGATCTTTTAGGGTTTCCTTGTGGAGGCTCAAAACTTCACAAATGCAAGTAAGGGGGAGGGGGTACTGCTGTTTGGGCGGCCAAGGGGGTTCTCTAGGGTTAGGGTTTCACTTGGGCCAACTCTTTCTCAAGTAGAAATGGGCCCAAGTCAAAAAGCTTAAAGGCCTACATGCAAAAAGGCTAAATAAATCAATAAAAGCCTTAAAAATAAACTAATGCCTAAAATAATTTCTAAAAATAAAAATAACAATTCTAAGGCATGGTTAGGCCCCTATACAATGTCCACTAAGGCTAAACCAGTTGCTAGCACAACACAAGTCAACATATCTAGAAAATCACAAAAAGGCCAAAATGGCTAAAAATCAATTAATCACTCTAAAATTTACTAATAAAATCTAATTTAATTCTAATGATAATAAATCTAATTTCTAATATAGCATTAAGGTTCTAGGTCATGGTTGGCTAAGGTCAAACCGCTTATACTACCAAGTCACCAGTCTACAATCAATCAAATCACACTGAAATCAATCTAATTAATAAATAGATAAAAATTAAAAATAAGAATCATAAAAATTCAAATAAATCACAATTACTAAAATATCCTTGAAATTGAAAAGTGAGTGTGACAGTATTCTCTTTTATTTTGCAGGTATGGGGTCTGTGGACTACTCTTTTGTTGAGTGAATACTGAAGACTGAAGAATGAAGATTGAAGGAGTCAGGTCTAGGCTCTAGCCCCCTCATGTAAATCTGTGTTTTGTAATTTTGTATAGTCCCACACTCCCACTGCCATAGTATTACTACTACATATTTGTAGTTTTTTGTAATTAGTTAGTACTTAGGATTAGGAGAACTACATGGTGCTTGATCCTAAGGAGTCAGGTCTAGCCCCCTCCTTGGGTATGTAGGCAGCCCAGGTTCTACTATATAACTGGTTCAGCGCCTTTAGTAAAAAAAAATATTCCCCTGTTATTTCTTGTTAAGTTGTTATGATTTTTGAATGTTGTAAAAATCTTAAGTATCAAGGTGTTTACTAGCAAAAAAATTGATTTTTAAAGTTAAAAAAATGAAATGGCAAGGGTAATACCCTTACCCTCCCTACCCTGACCCTCAGCTACCCTGTGAGGGTAAAGGGCAAGGACGGGTAATGGGTATTGGTTTTTTGGAAGAGGGCTACCCTACCATACCCTCATGACTCCCCTAGGGTATCAAAAAAATGTCAATACCCTACCCTGCCCTGCCCTCTTCCTGCCCTTACCCTACCCTACCCTACCCATCGCTACCCCTAGACGAAAGCAGAGAAAGGTTATAATCACGTTTTCGTAACATAAAATCAATATTGCTATGTTTACAAAGTATCTATCGTATAAATTGCACCGTTACACCTAATATATTTTCCCGTTGAACTCTAGTTGAAGACATGGCATAAGATTGCAAGTCGCTACCAAGCACCAAAACCTTCCCAAGAAATCACTAATTGTTTTATACAGACTATCACGATCGTATCTAAATGGGTATTTAGAACGCTGTACATGCAGTGCCAACAGACAATGTGAATGTAAAAGGATTCTTTAGCTTCCATTTAACGAGTTCTTATTGCAGGTCTCATCAGTGCCAGTATATTATCTTGTTAATTGTTTTACTTATCAAAATGTTTTGCTTCTAAACTTAACAGAGGGGGCTACCTTAAGCCACATCCGGCAATCCTGATATTGTTCCTCAAACCAGTTAGCTCCTTTTGTGTGGCCCACCATCCCAGAAGTCCACTCCCTTAAAATCCTTGCTACTAACAATACTACTAGTACCTATTCCCTTCTAATGTGATGCACAATTGTACAAGAATACCATAACTTACATGCCTGATACAACAATATAAAGTGTAATATAAAAAAATAGAAAAGTAAGATGACAGAGAATTAAAACTAGAATAAGCTTAATAAGAACACAAGAACTTGCTATAAGTAAAGAATAAATTCTAACAAATAATAGCGACTTCAAACCATCTCAATAATGCAACTATGAATAGTTGGAACTCACCGCAGATAGAATCGTGAGAACAATAAGCACTGCCCAGACAATAGTTCTTGCAATCTCGTCTGTCATTCAGATCCTAGATACCAATCATCATCAGATATGCTATGAAGTACAATAAATTCTCTAACCTCCCACGGAGGATTGCATTTGTTTGGCACCATTCTTTTGAAGGAGTTGAAAGAAAGTCCCTGCACGATAGCATCAAGTTCAAAGAAATTGTCAAGATAAACCTTTAGCTTCTGCCAACAAGACTGCTCTATTCAATGGAATGTAATCTACGTCCATGATAATGATAATTCCTACTTAGAAAACACAAACATTTCAGTACTATTCCATAATATACTTAGAGTTTGACAATCAAATTATTTATGTCATCAAAGACAAACAGTAAAGTACATCATTTATCTCCAGAAAAAAGTGAAGTACATAACTTTTGCTTAACTACACTACAGCTATAAATATAGCTAGCTTTATTCTTAGAACTGCATAATCGCAACTAGTTGCTGACACTCCGAGTAGCAAAGTAAAGGCTTTCAATAGAATGATGACACCACCAAGTCAGCATTCACTTTTTGAGCTTCGAACAAAGCACAAGAGTGAGGCTTCATTTCATAAGCTGATAATGCTTCACTCTTACGAATAATGGGATCAGAATCATAAGAAAAGAAGCCAGGAAAGGGAAGAGCAGTGTCGACTAAATGAATCCACACATTTCCTTCTGGAAGTTGAGGTAATACAGCAGCCTCTGGAAGATCACTACAATTGAAAGAAATGAACAAGTCTCCCTTATTAGAAACTGAGGCTTTATCATCCTTCTCTGCCCTCAAAGTCATAGCAAGAAACTTGGTAGATGGATCCTCCCATTTTGCATGAGATTGATTGCTTCCATGCCAATCGATATTCTCAATCTTCAAAAAGTCTCTCCTCTTGAAAATATCGCTTCTTCTGGCCCTTAGCGAACTCAGGAATGCAATAAATTGTGTAATCTGCATCCCGAACTCTGTTTTAATGTCAATCCAATTAATAGGTTGCCTGTCACCATAAGATGATGAGCCACCTGTTGAGAATCCACACTCATCTCCCATGTTAAGAACAGGAACACCGAGGGAAACAAATAAGACAAACAAGAAATTCCTTATTTGCCTAATCCGTATATCAAGGACAGCATTTTTGTTGGTTGGACCTTCTTCACCACAATTCCAACTTAGCTCTGCTGCATTACTAAAGCTGACCAAGTCAACAAGAGGAAGTCCAAAGTTCTTTGTAATGTAATTAAATGAAAAGGATGGACCCCTAGAATCTGAGAAGATGTCCCCACTGCCACAAAGCCGAGTTGCTAGACTACTAAGAAGCCCTTCACCCCTTAAGAAGTTCCTTACATCCCTGCAAAATCTAGTATTCATTTCTGCCCATCTTTTCCAATGAGGAAACTTCGTATCTAGATATGAATTGTCAACCGGGGACCAGCAATCTGCTATGATCTTCGTGTTAGAAAGTAACGGATCAAACGTTATGGCTTCAACTAATGGCGGGCGAGACAAATGATCACCGTTTTGAGCCCTAAGTAAAAACGAAGAATTAATAAAACAAAAGCCATCGACACGAAATTCAGTGAACCAATATCGAAGGCTGTCCAGAATCATCTGCTGCACGACGGGAGTATTGCTTTTCACTGCATTATTAATCCGTTGCCCCACATTACCGTCAATAACATAATAGGAAGAGTTATCAATTCCCCTAAAGGAGATCGTCTGGCAATCTGCATCTCCTCCCTCACTAGAATGAGTGAAAACAACTTCCAAAAATACCTCTATGCAATGGGCATGAAGTGTTTTAACCATCCTCTTCATGGAATTTATAGCTGATATAGCATCACATGCTTGGCCATACGAGTTCATTGGTGAAAAGAAATGGTACGGGAAGTAAGGGCCTTTTTTCTCATCAAACGAAAATATCGGTTCTAATAACACTGCATTAACACCAAGATCTATAAAATGCTGCACTTTCTCAGCCACGCCAGCAAAAGTGCCTGCAATGTTCCCTGGCAGCCCGCTCGACTTGTCTTTGGTGAAGTGCTCCACATTTAAACGATAAACTACCAGCTTTTCCATTGGCAGCTTTGGATGAACATCGCCGCTCCAGTCAAAAGTAGGCTCCTTTTCTAGATAGCCAAGGCACTTTACCAAAGATATGGACTCATCTTTATCTGGAAAAAAGTTTCCAATCATCTTGGCATAAGGATCCAAAAGTACACGTCGAGCATGAAATCTACTTCCCTCGTCCCAACGTGTTGTTCCTTTGCAGCGGTACCCGTATCTGACATAGTCCCCAACACTTTCCATAGAGAGATGCCAAATGTCACCTGTTCGATTGATATACGGATCCAACTCGAATTCTATAGACGGCTGATCCGATTTACCATCATAAAGACACAGGACTACCCTTTCTGCATTCCTAGAGAACAAAGAGAAATTTACCGTTCCATTGTCAGATCTGGAAACACCCAAGGGCATGGAGCGACCTGCACCTACACCGACCGGTACGCAGAAGTTTGTCTTCCTATGTGTTCTTATTGCAGGATCCATCGTCGCAGCAGCAGCAGCAAATGAAGAGTACAGTAAGAACGAGAGATAAAAAGGAGCCTGACTCGTATCGAATTCCAGACTAATTGTATGCGCCCCTGAAGGGTTACGAATAAACGGCGTGTTGATGGAATTCGGTTCTGATGCAGAAGTTTCGGAACCTGGGAAACATAACCATGAAGAGTCGGAACGAAAGATGCCCCAACTTAGTACCAGATCCTTCTCGCTGAAAGCTTGCGGCATGGACGAAACGTCGATCTCGACGACGTACTTCGTACTGCCGACTCCAACTGATACCTTGACTAGCCCACCGATTTCCGTATGGAATAAATACGAGACTCCTCTCTCCGGTCCTTGGGCAGTATCGTCCGAACCCAACTGCGGCTGGATTTTCCTGACAGAACTCGCAGATACTGCAGAAACTCTTACCTTACGGAGCTTGCAAGCAGCGACGACTGCACATTGCGGGATTGTTTTACCAACCCAGCAGCTTCTCCGCGCAGTGCATCTCCTCTCAGATACCGGCGTAATGCGTTTGGTGCTGACGCCGGTGTTTCGATTACAGGTCTGGCCGGTAGCTGGTAGCGAAAGGATCGCCGCCATCGGCAATCTCTGAGAGTTGAGGATTGACGGGGTTGTTGCTGCTGTTTTGTTTGTTTTTTTTCCCTGTTTGGACAGAGACTGTGTATTAGATTTTATGGGTAATTTTGAGATCAGATTGCATGAAATATTTATCAGAACAATGATGCAGCATGTTTGTTCCTAGTAGCCATGGTACTGGGACAAAATTGATGGCAAAGATCCTGATACATTTTGGTACTTTAATTATCCAAATGTTGACCGAGGAATGTAGTGGTTGCCGTTTTGATGATCAAAAATTTTATTTGGTATCTAAGCTTTGCATTTTGGTTGAAAGAGTGCCTGAACTAGATTCTGTTATGAAAAACGGTAAAAATGAACATACGATGGTCACGTGCCTTATTTTGTCATATTTTTGTTTTCCGACTAAGAATATTGGTGTTCCAAGAAATCCTACATCGAGTATAAAATGATCTGCTCTACAATCAATTATAGCCGACGTATCGGCTGGTGATGACAAAAATAACTCTAAAAATAAGGTAGGTGGCCATCACATCACATGTCTATTTTTTTACGATTTCCGTCCAAAATACGAATGAAACCTTCAGGCACTCTTGAAACAAAATGTAAAACTTAGGTACCAAATTAGCCAAAAGAAAGAAAAGAAGAAAAAAAAAAATCAACAAAATGGCGAGCATGACATTCCTCGTACACCATTTGGACAATTAACCCTTTGATTTAGGTTGGAAATAGTAAATAATTAAAACCCACGTTAGAGTAAAAATCGATTTGTTATTAGTTTATATGAAGAAGGAGGAGGAGGAGGAGGAGGAGGAGGAGGTAGCTCACCGGATCGAGCGCTGTCGACTCAGCGGAGGTCAGCTAAGTCCCTCCTCAACTGCTGCTTCTGTGCTTCAGCGGCGGTGGCGGCAGCTGACGTGCAAGCAGGCTCGGATGCAGCTGGCGCAGTACGAGCGCTGTCGGTCACGATGCTTCTACTGCTGCACACATCTCGCTCGCACCACTCTCTAAATAACCATTATTTTTAGGAGGGGGATATGAAAAGGAAAGAAAACAAAGCCTACGATGAAGGCACAATTTGTAGGCATCACATCACAGGTTAGGGACAACATAATTAGGTTAAAAAATTATTATGTAACGACACATCAATTGTCATGGACGAAATGCGCTCACTCGTTCTCTTTAGGAGTGAGCATTATTCGAATTTGAGCCGAGAACAACAAACTCGGTTAGGTTTCGATTTCGATTTTAAAAATACTAAAAAAAATATTAATTTTAAATTTCAATCCAAAATCAAAATTGAATAAGATGTATACAATTATATAAATAACCTCAATTTTATACATATTTTTGTGATTAAAAAAATGTGTATATTTTGAAAACAATAATTTTATGTATGTGTTTTGAAGTCCAAATTTGATAGTTTAACAACTAGTTTAACTTTGTGTAAAACTTTAAAATTCAACAAATGTACGTATAAAAATTATAATTTTAATATAATTTAATCATGATTTTAACTTTGAGCTTGACCAATTAAACAATAGAATTAACAAACCAAATAAACTGAATTGGTTACTCGGTTCGGTTTCGATTTTGGCTTATTCAGTTCGATTTTAGTTTTAAATTTTTAATTTTTGGTTTATTCGATTTTGACTATTTCGGTTCGGTTTAAACCGAATGCTCACCCCTAATTCTCTTCCATTTTTTTTTTCCCTCTTCCTCTTCCTACTCTTTTATCCTTGTAATCCTAAAGCCTAAACTTCCAAAAATCCTAAAGCCTAAACTTCCAAAAATTTATGGCAGTAACCAAGACCAATCAAGATAAATCCCTAGCCCTAACCTAAACTTTCTAGGTTTTTTAACCTTAACCCTAAGCCGTCTAATCAATGTATTTTTTTAGTAATAGATAATCTTATTTGGGACTATTTTTGAAGTTTCGAACTCTATTCAGGGAATTTCGAAACTTCAGAATCAAGACAGTCCCGTTTGGGATGAAAAATAACTAGCAAAATTTGACAGTTCTAAAGACAAAAGTCAATCTTCATTCATGATTGTCAATGCAGTCCTAGCAACGCATAAACTGTCAAAAAAATTAACAGTCCTGTGAATATCCAACAGGACTACCAAAATTTTGGTAGTCATGCATCGTCCCAAATGGAACTCTTTTGAATCTAAAGTTTCAAGATTCCATTAGTGGAGTTCAAATCTTCAAAAATATTCTCAAATAGTACTATATAATATAAAACTATGCAAAGAAATTTGGGAAGGGAGAAGTTTAAGGCAAATTTTTTATACTTAAAAGTTGTGACGTCCCATAGTATTTTTAAAATATTTTTTGGATATTGAAATGTCACTTGTGATGCTTCCTAACAAAAAAGGTTATGAGTCAAAACAAAATAGAAACAAATACACTAAGCCTCCTATGTTTCAATGGTTATTCGGAGACTACCCTTTTTTTAAAAATTAATTACATAGACCATCCCTATGCTTTGTCTTATTTTTGAAATATGAGTGTTTAGTGGTTAGTGTTATAACTCTCTACAGAAAATAAAAACATACGAGTAAGTGATGATCCGTGTAATTAGTTTCATCATAGAAATGGCTAGTGTAATAAGTGTAAAACATAGGATAGTTAACTTAAATTGCCCAAGTAGAAATAACATCAAGAAGGGAAGAGAAGAAAATACGTTGGGTAGGGCCATGGGCGAATGGCTGCCTAATAAAACAGATAGGGTCCCGACCGGTCCAGTCCAGAAAAGGAACCGAACCAACAGGCCAACCCCAACAACAGCTATAGGCAGAGATGAGGCCCAACACACTTTCGAGCGAAAATTTTCTGATTATGACTAGGAATTGAGTAGATTAGTGTCAGAAAATACATGTTATTTATGTCCATAATAATGAAATCGGTGCTATTTTTATGCTATAAGCGCCCCCACAAAGTTGTCAAAGGCTGAGACTAGAGTGAGTTAAGAGCTGCTGCAGGACCTTAATGTACCTTTCCGAAATATCGGGCATATCAGGCTGACCGGCACGAATATATAGTTAAGTTCAGTAAACAGTTAACTGGTGTAAGCTTTTGCCACCGTGAGCTCTACATATACATATAAAATAAATTATCCTACTGGCACCCAATCTACAGCGTTTAAAATTTTTGGCACCTTAACTTTCCACTGCTCAATTTTGGCAACTGAACTTCATAAATTACTCTTTTAAAGCACCTTCCATCCAAATTTAGTTACAACTAAGAGTTCATCATGAACAAAATAGTATTGTTATTCATTTCAATACAAAACCAACACAGCACCGACAACAAACACAACTATTTAAAAACCCAAAAATTGATTAAAGGTGCTTCAAAAGAGCAATTTGTAATATTAAGGTGCTAAAATTGAGCAATGGAAAGTTTAAGGTGCAAAAAATGCCCAAGCACTATAGTTAGGATGCCACATAATTTAGCTTGTACATATATGACAAGAGGCTTCCTAATCCCTCAACTCTTTCATCTCCTTCAAAAAAAAAAAAAAAAAAGAATATGTGATATACAGGCACTTATGAACCCTCATATACGTACGTGGGAGGAACTTTCCGAACAATAATTACAAGATTACGATAAATACTTTTCGGCACCTCCTTTGGGAGGTTAACTTCCGTAAAAGGATATTGTCAATAATATTACAAAGAATATTCATCAAAATATATTAATATACTGAAACAGAAGGGCATATCAATTCTCTCAAATAACTTTGAGCAAAGACTATTATGTGGGAGGGAAAGAGCTCGGTCTCGGTTCTGAGAGGGGCCTCTTCCGCAAGGAACTAAAACTCCATCACTGTGTTCTTGAAAATTTGCGAGTGTGTTCTTGAAAATTTACGAGTGTTAATTATACTACTGTATAACAAAAGAAAGAGATGTTGCGGTGATCAGCTCCGCCATGGGTTTGACGTAAACAACAAAAACGAAATATACAAGAATCTACGTACCTCGTAACTTGGAGGAGCAATATTCTTCTGCGTACAAATAGAGTGAAAGCCTCCAAAACCAAGCAAAACCCTATTGCTGAACTTTGAGGACAGGGAATGCAATAACATCTCGTATGCTTGCAGAGTTTGTAATAAGCATCACTAATCTATCAATCCCCAGTCCCTGAAAAGTAACAAGAGGCAAACCCGATTGGTGGTGAAACATCATCCAATGTGCAACCACTCGGTCCATGATTATAACATTTCAAACATAAATCAACACACTGGCGGTCCGCGGACCCAGAAAATATATACTAACTTAAGATTTAGGGGCGTAATAAAAAAAATAAAGTATATAGCATGGCTTGAAAGCAAGAGCTTTGTGAGTAAAAATGCCATTACTTAACTAACTGAGCCAAAGTAAGCGTTGGACAAAATCGAAAAATGAACTAAACATATAGAAAACATGAGACTATATATAACAAAACCGAAAACTCAGAGGGAGATAGCATGGCTTGAACTCCTCGAGACCTATTAGTAAAAATGTCATTACTTAACTGAGCCAAGTAGTTGTTAGACAACTAATGGAAAATTGAACTAACATATAGAAAATTTAAGACTTCGTATCCTATTGCTCCTTGCATGGTAAAACATCTCCACGAAACTCATATACCACTACATCAACATTCATTTTGTTTTCTGGCATCATGCTTGTATCGAAGTTCAAAAGCATGGGGCACCCTTTTCTCCTACTTGCAGTATTCTCTGTTAGGTCTTACCAGTTAAGATAATGTAGCTCGCATAATTATAATTGTTTTTCTGGTCCTAACTGCAACCTTTAAATATTAATGTTGACTCAAACTTAACCACCTCCAAAGCATGGGGCTCCCTTTTTTCCTACTTGTCGTATTCTGTCAGGTCTTACCACTTACGAGAATGGAACTCTCATAATTACAAATTTTTGGGGGCCTAACCGCAACCTACAAATATTTACAGTGACTCCAATTTAACCACCTCAAAGATGTCTAGATCTGTATGCTTTTTCTTCTGATGCTCAATGTATTACCTTATCAAGCATGTCCACTTTTACAAACAAATCTGCAAATCTGAGACACAAATAGTTGCTACAGAACAGAAAATCAAAAGGTACTTATGTGCCTAGTATTAAAAACTCAATGAAACCTAGGACTTAAGCTTACCGTGAACAACTTGAGCAACCTTTTCTTGTCAAGAAGAGTAAAAAGTAGAGACTGAAACTCCATCCAAGTTCCTTTAAAATGTAGGAAAATACCTTTACCACGCACATGGGAAACAGACGCAAAATGGATGTGGCGCATAACAAATATGCCACAATTTTGTGCAGGTCTATTGTGGCTCACCTGTCATGCAATGTGTCCATTGTGTGTTTGTTTCCCATGCACGTGGGAAAAGCATCGCTCAAAACAATTTTGTGCAGGTCTATTGTGGCTCACCTGTCATGCAATGTGTCCATTGTGTGTTTGTTTCCCATGCACGTAGGAAAAGCATCGCTCAAAAATGCAATGGATGCATAGACTCTACCACATGCAACTCCCAGTAAAAATTCTATATAAAAACATAAAACCAAACAATACTTTGAACATCCCACACAAATTACGATCTGGTTGAGTATTTCCAAGAGCCTCATGAGGAATCTAATTTCTTTTAGGCCATGACACATCTAGGCACCTACATTTGTCCATTCTGGAATGGTGGTTGGTCGTCGGTTGGTTTCGTCAATTTGCTGTTATAGGTTATCTGGGTTCAGGTGTTGTAGGTACTACGTAGATATGGCTCAAAATATTTAGTGAGCAGAGTTTTTACAAGATTGGCAGGGATATTGTGAAGATTTAACACAGGTATAGATTTGGGTAGGAAGCTCACCTTTGGGATCAAACTAATCTTCACACGACAGAGATTTGACTTATTCTCAAGTGTATATATTGGTAAGATTGTTGATGATTTTAAATGTCGAGAATACGATTCCTTCTTCTCTATGTACGCAGAGCACTCATCCCTACTAAGATTCACCATGGACATGCATGTCCGATATGAAATTAATGTCCAGCTGTACTTGACACTTGTTTGAAGCCATAAGAACTTGTCCACATTTATAATTCATAAAACGTTTACAAGATGGAGAACATTATGCCTCAATTTAGAAAATATTAAATGATTTATATATGTTAC
Organism: Iris pallida; assembly: GCA_029216955.1. NCBI lineage: Eukaryota > Viridiplantae > Streptophyta > Magnoliopsida > Asparagales > Iridaceae > Iris > Iris pallida. The sequence goes on along the minus strand of JANAVB010042420.1, from coordinate 6,495,672 downwards.
CATTGTTTTGGGGTTCTTTAATAAACAACCACAAACTAAATCACATGTAAATATTCCTATGATCTGCATTTACAAATATAACACAGATATGGACGGGTCCGCATGTCTGGATTCTGGAGAGTTCTTGTGTCAGACCCCTGCGTCAGTGTAAAATGTGTCACCTGTGTCTGTGTCCGCTAATCACAGGTACTGCTGGTGTCCGGATTTGGATGAGTGCAAGAGATGTTTAGTGCATCACTTCTTCCCTTGACAGGAAACTTGACTTGTCAAGTGTGGCTGTTGGTAAGATTACTAATTATTGAGTTTGGATGTGGAAAATTTGGTTGCTTGTTGTAGGCAGCTGTCAGATTTGAATAGGTTCAAAAAAATATGTTTGGCTGCCTTTCAGTTATTCATGGAGCCCTTAGTGATAAGACGATCCTGTAAGGCTTGAAGGCTATTTATAGAAAATCTCAACATGAAGTTTCTGATGGGTTAAAGACGACAGACAATTTTATTTCCTCGAACAATAGACACACTTAAACAAGTTTTGTTTGGGGCTTAAAAATCATCAACTTTTCAACACCTCCACTTCTATTTCACATGCACTTGCAACCTATTCTACCTTCTGGATATAGGGTACAAGTACAACACATTGTTGATTGCAGGGGTAGGGAGAGTCACCTGAAGAAAAACCCTAGGTCTAACCACATACTGATCTAAGGGCTCTCCAAGAAAGTAAACTTTTCTGAGGGTGAAGTGATTGATGTGTTCTTTGTGCTCTCCTAACTAAGGAACTGATGAATGAAATGTCTTACAGATATCTCACAGAGAAAGAAGGAAAAGAATTTCACTGATAGAAAGGTATATCCAGGGTAACGTTCATAGGTTGATGTGCAACAAGAGTAGCACAAAGGCACTACAAAAGGATAGTATTAGCAAGGATAATAAATAAGGCTCTTGGTATCCCTGCTCAATGGACTATAATTACACTCAGGGTGCCAGTTAGGAGGAAATTTTTAATTCCTGAGAAACTTAAGGATGGAAAAATGATTACTTTGTTTCATGTTTTAGAAACTTTTACCTGGGGCATATTTAATTCCTAAGGATATAATTTTTCCAGAATTATGGGAAACTAACTACCTCCAAAACAGGTGGGTATTTTTATTTCCCATGGGAATAGAACTGTTGTCTGGTCGGGGTCGTGTCAGCTGGGTTCGGGATAGAGTTAGTATCAAATGGAGCTATTTCTTGCTCCTTAGCTTACCCATTCTGATTGGAAAAGGCTTGGATATACTACTCTTAACCTTACACTCAAGAAGGTTAAAATATCTACACTGCATTAAAAGTAAAGAAGGTGAAACTAAAATACACAATAATAACACTTGCGCAAGACTAACGAGTCATGATAGGAGTCACAGAAATAGGCACCTTGGCATAGTAAATATAGAACTGTGGCAAATAGCTGGCTAATTCTAGGACAGGAATGGAAAAGAGACCTGGTAGGCATAGCTCATCATTTCCTAAGAATGGCCATTTCAGGATCGAGAAAAAGTGAGTTGGCAGCAGACAGGGAGGGAGACATTTCATATACTCAGGACTGGTCCTGACCCAAGGCAAGCGTCCAGGAACCAAAATTTCGAGCTGTCACCAAAAACCTCTTTAGCCATTATGTCTTCAAAAAAAAATATATTAGCCCATTATATGCCTCTAAATTTTATTTAGCCCAAAATTTTGAGGGGCACCAGAAAACGTTTCTTCAAAAGTTTGTTCCTCTCCTCTGCTCTCTCTCTCTCTCCAACGCGGCAAGAAGTCGGCAGGCTGGCAATCGGATTTCTCTCTCCAGTACGGGGAGTACATGGAAGCACTTCCTTTTCTTTACAATTTTACACATTGAGAGTTTTTTTTGGGAAAAAGTTGTCTTTATCTCCTCTTTAATGTTGGGTTCTTTATGTGTATTTCTTGAAAATTAATCTAATGTTTGAGATAGCTATTAATAAGAGATTTGATCAGATGTTATTCTTGTTATTTTAACATAGTTTTTCATCAATACAGTATACGATCATTTGGCTTTTGCTATTATTTAATTAATAATACACTTTGTTTTTCAAATAATAAATCTTCATCTATTGGCATTTTCTATGTAACTTTCATTATCTCCTTCCCGAAAAACTTTCAACGTACAGATCAATCTTCTTTGTAAAATTTTCACTTGCTTTTTCGTGATAATATCAAAGTCTTGGGCTTTAATTAGTTCAGATCAATCTTCATGATTCTTTAACTACTCTTTGCTTTGAACATTTTGTTTTATTTAACGGTTTTTTTGTCTAGTTATACGACATAATTGGAATCTGTTGTGGGTTTACTATGATTGGTGATAGTTCTTATTCTTGGGTCTAAACAACAATTATATCATTACGCAATCCTTTTGACTTGATTAAGCCTAGTTGCATAATACCTTATGCCTAATCGCATGATACCTTATACCTTATGACTTATTTAAGTTTTCTCCCTTTCAATTGTAATTCTTTCTTAATCAATATCTCATTATGCAATCCTTTTTTTATCACCATATCATTGACTAAACCTTCTTTTTTTTCCCTTAAAAAAATTGTATCATTGTGAGGGCATCATTTTGAAATTGTTCCGAGCATTAAAAAGTTCCAAGGCCAAATCTGCATATGCTTGGCTATGGGATATTCAATTTCTAAAAGTCAAGGTCTCAAGGAACACGATGAATAGGCTAGTTTGGATTGCACTTACATTTCATCCAGAACTATTTGGTGTCAAACACAAAGGCAAACCAAACGGTTTCCATTCAGGATAGGCATTTTCTCAAATGTGTCATTCATTTCGGGTCTCAAATGGATATTTCTAAAATGCTAGCCCCTCCGAAATGGGCGTTTAAGCCAAGGTTCACAGTATTGGTATCGGACATTTTGTATGAGTATCAGTATCGAGTCTATCGACAATATTTGATCGGAGTATCGAATTTTTTGGTATCGACAGTATCGAAAATATTAAATAATTATCGTCAATATATATAAACTAAAAAGATACATATAAAAGATAGAACTATAATAACAATTATACATATATAGGAAAATTTACACTTATAAAAAAAGTTACATAAAATAATAAATAGTGCATATATATATATATATATATATATATATATATATATATATATATAGAGAGAGAGAGAGAGAGAGTGTTTGTGTGCGTCTGTGTGTGTGTGTGCATATATATAAAAAAAATATAGTGCATAAATATAATATATATATATATATAAAAAAAAAAAAATATATATATATATATATATATATATATATACACTAAGATAAACTATATTAAAATACTTACCAGATTCAAACTACATATAAAAGATAAAACTATATCAAAAGATACATACATGTAATTATGTTATTAAAAAGATATAAAAATATGTTATAAAAGATACATATATCATAATAAACATAAATATTGTGTATGTATTAAATTAACTCAAAAGTTCCTGTGACCTTATGACTAGCCGTAAGTGTATTATTTGGTGGTGTTGGTGGTGGTATTGGGCTCGATCCAAACCAAAACCAGTTTTTTTTTTCCACAGTACTTTTTGTGTGTTTTTTGGTGTTGGACGGGTCAGGTCGGGTATCTATTTCAACCTGTTAACAGTCCGACCCTGACCCGATAGTAACCCTAATAATAAAAGGAGAGGGAGAGAATTCAGACTCCATTTTCCTCTCTCCTCTCTGCCTCAACATAGAGGTCTTTGTTTCCCTCTCCACCTCCATTTTACTGTCCCCTCTCCGCTTCCATTTCTCTACTAGCACCGGAGGCGGAAACGGCAACGGGGAAGGGACTGGGTTGGAGGTTCCTCCATAAAATCAAATGACGGCAGCGAAGAAAGGGTATGTGGTTGGTTCTTGGAGAACAACAATTACCTTCGAATCTGGATTGGAATGCTCTCAAGGTAATTTTTCATCTCATTTATAGAGATTTTGGTCTCAATAATTGAGATTTCTTTTACTATTATACGTCTTTTTGTTGGATTTGATTTGTGCATTTCTGTGATACTTTGATTCTCACTTTTTACTGATTGATGACTGAATTTCTGCAATTCTTCTTGTTTTTTGTTGCTTTATTGAAGATTCATTTTTTAATTGCTAGAAACATTTATGCTGAAAATCAGTTCGCAGATACATATCAGCCGATTCAGACCGATACAATAGGATTTAGAACTTTACCGCCCAATCCCGATAATTTCTTCCAATATCTGATCGGTCAAGTCCAAAACCAATCCGATCCGGCCGATACTACGAGCCTTGGTCTGAGAAAAGAAAATGGAACATAACTACAATCCAAACTAGCCCTTAATCAGAAGATTTTTAATTAAATTCTAATGCTGAAATTCAGACACTAATTCCTACATATTGAGAAATATCTGCAAGCAACATGTAGTTGATGTGGATCAAGTATTTGATTCTTTGTCCCGACTAAAGTTTTGGAATGGTCAGAAGCACCAATGTCAATACACAAAAAAACATGAATATAGACTTCACCATATGGTACTTTCAGACATTGGAAACTCCACGGTGAAGAGCATAAGACTTGGGACAAGTTGTGTACCGACATTCAACAAAGAATGATCAGAGTATTCAAGTAAAATTTTGCAAGCTGGGGAAAAAACATAGCCATGTCATTGTTAGCAACAAACAACTTGCTTAGAAGCAGTGGTGATACCAATTATGGAGAATGTATCAAAGATTAAACATGTTGGTAAAATGAGGCAGCCATGACAACATATACCATAAACTGTTAAAAGGCTAGCAAAGAAAGCAGGAGGTCTCTGAAAAGTGCAAGCAAGAAGTAGCAGTAGCCTACTTATAGTTGACAAGATAGAATAAAATGTTTGGAAATAAAAAAAATTAAAAAAAAATATGATTCCTTGATGAGTGGCTAAATGGAAATATGTTCAAACACAACACAAGAACTAATCATCCAGCAAAATAGATGAAACACACAATGAAGAATAATAAGTTAGCGCATTAGTTTAATAAACTGGAAATTAACAAGTTACTATCCTAGAAATATCTAGTAAAATGAGAAACTTCATTGCCCACAGACTAATATAGAGAAATGACCTCCATAATCTTATCTGGAGAAAGCAAAAAAACTAAACAGCATTCCTTTATTCCCTAGATGAGTTTTAAAGGGAAGTAACCACAGAAGACCATAGAGTTTAGACAAATTGAAATATAGCTCAAGAAGATTATATCATACCATTCCTGAAGCTGGGGGCATGCCATATTCTAAAGCAGTTAGAAAATCTTCATCTAAAGAGACTTCATAGGAGTAATCATCATTCTCTCTATTATGTTCAGAAGATTTTGAGTTGAGAATTGCCCTCTTATTGTTATGTTGCTTTATTTGTCCTTCCAGGCGAGCCCTCTGAAACATAAAGAATACTAAGAAAATTTAAGTATTTTTCACACTCTGTCAAGTAACGATACACTAAAGAAAATTTTGAAAAACAATATACATCTTTCAACTGCTTGGTCTAGTTATGTAATTCATGCCATATTAGGAAGAAGCAAAAAATATAATCCCTTAATGACCAAATATAGCTTAGGCATTAAGATTTGGGGTCGGGCTGTGTGATTCTGAATGTATGGGTGTATGAGGCATAGAAAGGGCTTCAACCTGCCTGTCAGAACATGTAATGGATTTGGTGCCATTCTACAAGACACCAGATTGTCAAGCCTAACTAACAAGGACCATCCAATCAAACAAGAGCCTAATTAGTCTAGTACGCTGATCAAAATTCTAGACTCTTTGCACTAAAACATGAGCACCTCCATCTAGTCACCACTTTAAATACCCTTGGGACAAAAATCTATACTTAAGCTTTTCATAGTACAGGAGAATCACTCGAATATGTCAAAGAAGCTTCCCTCATATCTCATAATCTAACTGCACCTGGGAGAATCCCATCTCCCCTTACCCTCCATTTGTGCATCCCTTCTCCTTTTACCCTCAATCTTTCTTCTCCTTCCACTCTGCAGTACTTGGTTAACCTCAAAGGAGCTAAATTTTTGCACCTCTGTGCTGCAGTGAAACTCAAGCTATTTACCCTTTGAAACGCCAAGGGAAAATAATATGTATTGTTGGTTCCTTCACTGTTGAGAAGAAGAAAAATAGACGATGCAGCATATTCTAAAAATAAGCCTTCTCACAGACTTCGGTGTCAACCATGTATATGGGACCACAAAGAAGAAATGTGTCCTTCGTATAAGACAGGAGACTGGTCAACAGCTTGGAAGTCTCACCATCACAGGGACAACAAGAACTGTACCCTAACCATCACCAGCTTCCAATAAACATAGGCTGCCTGTCAGAACATGTAATGGACTTGGTGCCGTTCTCTAAGACACCAGATTGTCAAGCAGAAAGGACCATCTAATCAAACATGAGCCTAATTGATCAAAATTCTATACTCTCTTTGCACTAAAACATGAGCACCTCCATCTAGTCACCACTTTAAATACCCTGGGGACAAAAATCTATACTTAAGCTTTTCATAGTACGGAGAATCACTCGAGTATGTCAAATAAGCTTCCCTCCGATATCTCATAATCTAACTGCACCTGAGTGAATCCCTTCTCCCCTTACCCTCCATTTGTGCATCCCTTCTCCTTTTACCCTCAATCTTTCTTCTCCTTCCACTCTGCAGTACTTGGTTAACCTCCAAAGGAGCTACAGTTTTGCACCTCTGTGCTGCAGTGAATCTCAAGCTATTTACCCCTTGAGACGCCAAGGGAAAATAATATCTATTGTTGGTTCTATCACGGTTGAGGAAAAAAAAAATGTTGCAGCATCTTCTTAAAAAATAAGCCTTCTCACAGACTTCGGTGTCAACCATGTCACACCATGTCTTGGGGACCACAAAGAAGAAATTTGTCCTTGGTATGAGACATGAGACTGATCAACAGCTTGGAAGTTTCACCTTCACAGGGATGACAAGAACTGTCCCCTAACCACCACCAGATTCCAACAAACATAGGCTTCCCCCCTCAAAACACTTCAGAATATTGGAATTGTCTCTTGACCGGAAAGAAGAAACCATTTCTCGAGGTTCTTCCTCATTCTAATAAAAAAAATCAAATGATGGATGAAAGGATTCCGCTCAAGGATGACAGGTTGAAACTTCAAAGTATTTCTCAAACTCTATTCTATTTGATAAGCCCATTTTCTTCATAGGTGTGATAACATAATTCCCTTTCTTTATCGGTTGTATATGTTTAGGTTTCTTCCACTCATCGATAATCATCTTCCATCTGCAGACATTAGCCTATATTCCTTATGTTATTCTTTTGCGACAGAAACTGGAGTACCTGCTTTTTATGAGACAAATTCCTTTATAAAATGGCAACTCCATGAGAAAGACGAACTCTCTCTATCCATCAATTCTTCTGGTTCACCAGTTTGGACAAACCCCATCGTAAGCAATGTTGCACTATAAACTTTACTTCCACATTTCCTCTTTGTAGAACTTTCAAAACCTCATCTTTTTTTTGTTACTTCTTTGACCTTGTATTGCACACAACCCTAACCAAGTCATCCATGTCAGCTAGCACAGTTGCCAATATTTTCCTTTTATGAATATATCATTATACTGCTGTGTGAATTTTTATGTTTTAAGTTATCATTCTTAATCATTGCACCAACATCCCCATTGCAGCAGTAGGGACCACTCTAGATGTGGAACAGCTAAATTGCCCAACCAGTATATGTGTTAAGGTCTTGTCAATTTAAATGCAAGAAAAGAGCTCCTGAAGGATAAGCATGTGAATATCATAAATTCATGATGTTTAATGTGAATACTCACTAAAGTTTAGTCAGTCGGAAAGGAAATTAGCTCACTGATTTCCCATGAAGGGTGTTAGTTGGGTAGGGAAAAAGAACCATCAGTAAATGAAGGTACACTATACAGAGTTGTAAATAACTCATCTAGGTATAATATGTGATGCTAGTGTTGCTGAAAGATAGACTAAATTCAGCTTGCCTAAGGGTGCAGGTCAGATGGACAATAGTATGCTTGGACCCAACCGTGACTTCACCTTGCCTCGGTTCGACTCAACATGGTCTCAGCTAAGAACTTGGTGCCTAGGCCAACAAAATTCATATTGGATCTAGAAACCAGGTCTCTTTCATGATATAGATGGTGAACAAACGAAACTTCACTATTATATAGGATCTTCTGAATCCGAATATTCAGACTGATCTCTCATTTGTTTCTTTTCAAACATGCACTTATCTGCATAAATACGAGGGAAATAAATAAAGCATACCTGATCCATGGGATCTGTCAACTCAGAGAATGCATTTGCAAGTTCACGACCACAAATGAAAAGCTCAAATCGCTCGGTCAACCCTGCTGACCTAAAATGAAAAAAAACTCAGAAAAGGACACAATGAGCACATAAGAAGAGTAGGGAATTGCATATCATATAGTAAATAAAACACAAAGAAATAAGAATCTAGAAACATACATATATTAACTTCATTTGTAATGTTTATCCAAAAAATCTGCTTGTCCACCTACTTATATTTTATTAGCCTTCTTAAGTGATAATGATATTTTTTTTTTTTTGGAATAAGGGTGAATTTATTCCTCGCATATGTGCACACTGCTCAGTCCAAATGTGCCAGGTCACCGGGCAAACAAAGAAGAGATGTCCCATAGATTCATCTTCCTCATTACATAGCACACATTTGGCATCCGGGATCCGCATCCCAAACCGGAGGAGTCTGTCTCTCGTCATCAGTCTACCCCGGAGAAGACGATATGCACAAAGTTGCATTTTCCGTGCAACGCCCTTGCCCCAAATGAAGTCCACCTCCTCAGCCTGGTCGTGGTGTGCCCGAACCAAATCGTAGCAGCTACGAAAGCAGAATAGACCTGGCCCGCCTCCCGTACCTGGGCCGGCCCAGCTCCATGTATCCTCCGCCTGGCTATCGTCGATAGTAATAAGGCGAATCTCCTCGGCTAGCTGAGCAGTGAGTGATATATATATATATATATATATATATATATATATATATATATATATATAGTATACGTTCACACCTCCTTTCTTCTTCATATTTCCTTGTATTCTTTATCTTTGTTTGGTTTTGCTTCACTTGAGAACTAAAGCCGATAAAAGACGGTAGGCTGGTTGTGTTCTTACGGTACATCTGCCTGAATCTTGTGCTATGGAGAGGATGAATAATGTATTCTTTTACTACATGACTAGCCGTGCATGCTATTGGGTTTTTGCCTAATAAAAGTTGATGCGCCCGATCAGAGATCTATAACATACTCGCCACCTCACACCCAGCTTAGGTCTTACCAAGGCTTCTTTTCCAACATTAACCTGCTGCTTCCAGATTGAATAAAAAAGACGAGCCTTCAAATGCTATTTAAGCATTTCATAAAAATCATTTTCAGATTACTAAAAAAAATCATTTATAACCTCCTCCGTGGCAAACTATTCTCTCTTATTCTAAAAGCTACTGGCACCTGTTATGGAGTTATGCAACTGAGGTTCCATAAACTTGACTTGATCTTTTGGTAGGATAAACTTCGAATTTTTTATAAGTCTTCAAAGTTCTCCTTTTCACATACCAGTTTTGGTATGAAAAATATAGCAAGATAAGTAATATTACATGATTACTGGCCAATGTTATATTAAACAATTCCAATATGTGGCTCGGTTGAAAGTCCATTAACAACTTATCAGATGACACAGTCACCTGGAAAATCTGCTTTATCAGCCACCTAACAATTGGCTTAATCCGCTTGATTACTCAAAGCCTAAATGCCTCTTAATCCAATATTTAAAACACTGCTACTTGTAATGGGACATGGAACAGGTAAAAGTATTTTATCATGTAACCTAGTATGGCAATATAAGAAAACTGTATGTATGCCGAAGGGGAAGACTAAATGAGATTGGAAAAGAATTTAATGAAGTTATTGACAAGCTGCAGTAAAGTGACAGATATAAACAGGAATGTCAAAATCTTTCTGAAGAAGCAAATACCTTCGATGTGGTTTGGCCAATGGGGATATCTCAATTGGATAGTCAAGTACAAATGTTGGTTGCAAAAGCGTTGGCTCGACGATGGTCTCAAAAACCTGAATTAACAAAGTAATGATCAAAGTTGCAAAACTACTGATGTGTCCTCAGAACGACTTCATAAAAGTATAAAGGACCTATATAATAACAATTAACATTTCTTCCTTGGCTTGTAGAAACCTATCTACACCCTTCAACTTCAAATTTGTTCCAATATTTAACATAAAAAAAGCATAAGTACCTAGAATTTCAAAATACTAAACAAACTACTTCACTTATGTAAGTATCGCTCTGTGATAGTAAGCCTGCTCCATTCGTCTTGTAAAACTACAAATATCAAATATTTTAACAAACTATACATTTTTAACTGTTCTGTAAATGCACTGAAAAATATGAAGCTAATTATTAATTAAAAATAATAATTAGCGGATGTCAATTTTCACTGCTATGGTCCAAAATAATGTGACAACTTCAGAAAATCCTATCTTTGTAAGAGTAGTATGTAAATCGACTTCAACAACTGTTGATATGCTGAACATGTTAGAGAGAAAAAGAATTACTATTGCTGAGAAATTGCTAACCTTAGCATTGAAATTTTGCAATAACAGAAACTTTTCATTACAACACTCTCCAACTGTAGGCAACTGCTGATTCCATGTGTAAGTGTCAGCCTTATATAAGAAATGAAGTGAGACTCTAGAACAAGAAGCGTGAAACTCATAAGCTTTACCCTTTACCCCCATATATGGAGTCCATTTCATGAGTTCTACCAAACAGTGATCCTAAACAAGCAACATTGACCAAAGAACAAGTATTGGAAGTCTACTTCAGTACTTTGTTACTCCACCCAGCCATAGTCTTTATTAACAATTTTAACATATACTTCCAATTTTGGTATGTCTCAACAATACCAGAGAAAAAAAAACTAAATGACTGATTGATGGGAACTTTACCCAAAATATCCAAAGGTCTAGTTGGAAAATTGGATCACATGATACATGGCCTTTGTTCCCATGTATAGTTTTAGCAGAAAGAAGGATCCAAGAAAAGAAGGAAATAGCAGCAACAACATTCAAATTTTCAAACATCAACAGACGAATTCAATACCAGCAACATCTAAAACAACAATCAGGATATAAACAGCAACAGCAGGAGCATGCAAATACTTATGTTGAGTATTCAAAAAATAAAAGCAAAATAAATTCAATAAGAGCAACAACAAAGTACTGGCATCTTGTTGACGGGAACAAGATCAAATTCTCTGGAAATTTGCTATATGTATCTTGACGATCGTGTCAGACTACACTATCACCAGCATAGGCTTCTAGGATCATATAAAAGGTGACAGAGGACAAGATCTTGAGGGACAATCTATATGGAATTATGCAATGGTTTAATTGTACAGCAATGATCTATAAAAATCAACCCAAAAGAGCCCCAAAAGATTACAAAATCCATCAATTATTTTGGAGTTATGGATCGAATTTACCAAAGGATCACAAAGTTGAACAACGCAATCAAAAAGGATCAAATCTCGCACTACGAAGAAGATGAATCCACGCGTTGAAGATTTTGTTCCGGGTCCAAAGATCAACTTAGATGCAATGTAAAGGAAACTCAACTTTGGGATGGATTGTAATGAGAATTAGGGGCCATTTGGTACGCGATTGCAAAATTACCAGGAATACCATATTCCCTGAAGTACTATTCCCAAACATCAAATTCCTAGGAATTATGTATTACCGTGTTTGGTATAATATATTGAATTCCTGGAAACATAGAATTCATATGTTTGGTACAAAAATAAATAAATTATCTGGAATTTGAAACTCCATAGTATAAATTTCCTGAATTACCTAATCTTACAAAATTATAATTTTAATAAACTAGTCTTTTAAACATAAACCTAAATAATATATTTGAAGTCATTCGAGTCATATTCAGCAATCTTCGATGTCAAAGTACACTTCTTATCCAACATATATAAAAGAATCAACAAAATAAGGTTAAACAAAAAATGAAAAAAAGAAAGACAATTGCTATTCATTTTGGGTTGTAGTTAGGGTCACATTTGGTCTAGTTGAGTCGGGTCGAATTTGGGTCCGGTCATTTTCGTGTCGGGTTTTGGTAAGTTTCGTGTTCAAGTTGAGCTTGTGTCCGGCTTGGGTCAAGTCCGATTTTCGTTGGGTCCGGATATAGTCATATTTTGGTCGTGTTAGGTCCATGTCGGATTCTGGTGTTGCTCAGGGGTAGTTTGGGTAAAATTAATAATATGGTAGTCCCGTCACAACTGATTAAATAATACTTACCTCTCAACATGAAAATAGTATTCTCTCATATGACGGGAATATGATGTCCAAGGGAATACCTTAACCCCAGAAGTTCTTATTGGACTTATGTCAAATGTAGTAATAAGGATAGCAATAACATAGTAATATGGATGGCAATAACAAATTCACATCCATATTATCATACACTCTTAGGGGTTAAGGTTTATGTAAGACGAACGAGGATGAGAAGAAGAAGAAATTTATTCCAAGAAAGGCATAACACCAACTCAATAAATCTCTAAACTATTCAATTATTTTCTGCGTATTACTGATGTTAAAAAAAACCTATCAGGCTAATCTATGAGATAGTTACAAATTAACAACTTGGGAATCAAAAATCAAAATAGCTTATCTAATATATAGCTAAGAAAATAACAAAAACAATCTATAACTAAATTATATGGGACCTATACTGATGGCCCTCCATGAATATTCTCGACTTCAAAAACTTAACCACCCAGTGAACATAGAGATGATATCATGAAAGCAACCAGGTCGACTGTGCTTTGTGTCGTCCAAGATAGCCACGGTGGTGATCGCATCAATGGTGTAGATGCAGTCACAAGTTCTTTAAGACCATGACTATGTGGTGGTAATAACAGTCGTGGCAATGGAAACAGTAGGATGCTCTATCGTCTTATGGTATCGCCATAATGCAAGTACAACTGCAAAAATGTCTTATCCTCTACGTGTAGGTCCCTACAACCAACTCTTATGTCCTACAAATTGTTATAAACATTTGTGACAAACCTACAATAATAATTGTTCACAGTTTGGATGGTGGAGACAGTTTCAAGACTATTAAAATTTGTACATAGTGGTGGACCTAATGGAATGGGGGACAAATCACTAGACTCACTAAATGACATATTAAGTTCTTCTAATGATGAGATATAACAATTGAGGCTCACATGTGGCCTAGTCCTAAGACTACTTCATAGAAGGGACTCAATAGGCTCAAGTGTTGGTGGCTCTACGGGTACTGGATTAGTACTTGTATTTACTTGTATGACAATAGGCTCGAGAAAAGAGAGAGTAGGATTTGGTTAAGTATGGGCCCATCATCAGAGTTATTTACTAAGTCACCTGTAAGGTTCTGGTTAAAAAATGTCCCACATACCAACATGTGGTTCGGTAATAAATTTACCAAATGTAGCACCCAGCAGATCAACTTTTTCACAAGTCTTTGAAGTCCATATTTTATCCTAAGTTCTTATCTATGTATAAAACAACTTAATGTAAGGTTCTGATGCCATTATGGCACAGGACAAGACCTAGAGGGACGATCTTTATGGACTGCAATGATTTCACAAACTGAGATAGCAAAAGTTTAATTGTAAGGCAACGGATGTAATGGTAGAGGATAAAGTTTTAGGGTTTGGGATTTTTGTTTTAAAGAAGAGGGTTTAGGATTTAAGGGTTATAATTTGTGAGATATAGAAGAAGGAATCTATTCTAAGCAAGCCATGAAAACCATAACTCAAATAAATCTACAAAGTACAAACTCATCAATTTATTTGTTTTACTGATGTTTATATAGCCTATAGGGCTATGCTTTGAGATAGTTACAATTAACAACTTGCTAATCAAAAATCAGAATGACTTATTTCATCACATCCAACAAAATAACTAACATGCTAATTAAATTAGTTGGACCTAAATTGATGGTCCTCCATCAAAAGGCACACCTAAGTACTTAATAAACCAAAATTAGGCAATTCATTGGAACTTATTTGACCCTAAGGAGATTCTACACCAAGGAGCATGAGAACTTCAATGAAGAAATGTTAACAAGACTGAGGCCAATAATAGAGGAAAGAGACTAAAAGAGAGAGAAACGAATGTATGTCAATTTCTCCTCCAACTAAGCTGGTGTCTATTATAACTGTCAAAAGCATGCACTCTTAGGTAGATATCCTAAGTATCAGAAAGAAATGGTGTTTGGATATATCAAACCTACATAGTTCAAAGATATGGCTTAGTATCCTATTTGATGCAGGGTGTTCTATGACAAAAGCCAGTAGTATCGTTCAAGTACTTCCTCAAGCAATAAAATAAGTGACAATTTACGCGAAGTCGATGTTCTCGTGCTTCTTTTTAGAATATTCTCGTCCCAGTTACTGTTATTCCATGAGAACAATGTTCATACCAAGGTTTTAAGTACCGGCGGAAACCGATATGTTTGGGATCAAAATTGGAGGGTCCAAAACCGCTGACCGAAAACCACCAAACTGCCGAAACCAATACTCATAGGAGATCAAAACCAACACTGAAACAGAGCTTTTGAACCTTGGTTTATACGACAATCCAGCCCTGATAGTCCCAATATTGCAGTGCTAAGGAACCAACCCCAATCCCTTCCTCCCATGGTAATCAAACAAAGAATATTCAAGCTACAAAAACACGCATTCAAGTAAAAGATACAAAAGTAACTTATTCCAGTATATAGAAGGATTTAAATTTACCTCGTTAAGGACATGTCCGACAGAAGTGCACGCTTGAATCAGCAAATTATCTTTACTTTCTTCGCCATTCCCTAGAATCGCTTTTCTCGCTTCCTTAGCAGCATCAACATCATTCCCAAATGCAATGAAATCTATTCCAGTGGCTTCTTTAACAAGATTGTGCATCGTTTCCCTCCTCCATGGCCTCTGCAGATCTATTTCAGTTCCCTGGTAAGGTCAATAAGAATTGGTTACATAGTTGTTTGTATCTTACAATACACGATAGGCTACTCAATGTGACAAACTTTATAATCGAAATATTATGTACTTTTGATGTCTATCTGAGAACCAGACCTACATAATAGTAATACATGATATGATATAGAATAAAACTATATTAACTCTTTAAATGGTGGCAAGCACCGAAAGATTATTTAAGGTCAAAGCAGAACAATATAAACTACTGTGGATGCTGCTAAGAAGCTGATGGCATAAAACTACTTTTGTTCAGATAAGGAAATTGGCTCTTGTAAATTTTTGTAATGTAAGGCCTATAGCAACTCATTAGAAGTTATTTACAGACTTGGGATAATTTGCTCTGTACCAAAGGTACCTAATATATTAAGTATGTAATAATATTTCAAAAATGTCTACATGTCCATATTTAAAAGTTTGAAACTGCAAATACATGTGTATTGTGTAAGATTCAGGAAAACCTCCATGAAGTTTCCACTTTTCGTGGATCTCCTAATGTCATTTCAACATCTTAATATTAACCTCGTGCAGTTAACCCTGACTAAAATTGTTCAGAATGCTGGTTAAATAACAAAAGTACCACTAATATTAAAAAACAGAAGTTTACAAATAAGCCAAGTACCACCCCTCTCTCTATGAGACTGTGATAGTGGTCCACATGTAGTTAGCCTCCTTACTCCCCGAGCTTGCTCCTTTATGCTTCTCGTCAGTCGCCTGCTTCCATGGGGGGGATGCTTTTGGCTTCTGACAGTAACTGGAGGGAGAGATGGGGGAGAGAGAGAGAGAGAGAGAGAGAGTTGCTCTCAAAGTATCTAACTTTTAATTAAAAAAATTAATCAGGCCCTTCAGTCAGTCAGCTGTCGTGGAGGAACGATTTTGGCTGCCGCCTGAAATGGGAGAAGGGGAGAGAGAATATTTGTTTGTTCCCAAAGCCTTTAGAGGTTCTATTAAAATATTTACACCAGATTTATTTTTGTCATGTTAAGTATGTTATCTACGGTTTTTGTCATATAATGGACTGCTTTAACCTTGTCTACACTAATCAAATAATAACACCCCCGTAAGGGATCTGCTCTCATCTTCCACCACAAGAAAGAAGTAGAAGAGGAGAGTTTGTGGCATAGTCTGCTCGGCAAACCCGGAGGAGCAGGTTTTTGCCTAGTCAGCTAAGCCTCTCCTTCCTCTTCCGCTATCCTTTGTTCTCTATTTTGACATCAACCTGATTTGTCCAAATCTATAGAAATTTTGACAGATCTGTCTTAGCTTGTATTGTCGATGGTGTCACTAGATTCCATAATTTTCAGCACCATTTGCATTGGTTGAGATTTTATCAGCTAATTAAACCAAATATGGACTGGACCAGTGGCGGATCCATAGTGTAGGCACTGGGGGGCGGGGCCCCCAGTGAACTTTTTTTTTAATATATTATTATGCTCTAGAAAAAAATTTGAAGGCGTTATCTCCGAACCCTTTTATAATTGTGCCCCCAGTGAATTATAATCCTGGATCCACTAGTGGACTGGACTATAATTGTAAGTCCTAGTAATAAGGATATTGACTAATAGCAATTCTTAGGGCAGTGTTGGATTGGATAAGTTCAAACCCAATCCAGCGAGGCTGATATGTATCAGTATCAGCTGACCTTTCGAACCTTAACATACATATTAATATTGTATTTACTATAAGGAAACAGCCATCACCAACTGTGAAACAATACAGGCAAAATAAAATACATAGGACATGACAAAAAAGCAAAGAGGAAAGATCATGATAGTGACAACCAAAAAACAGACTAACTAAAGAAATCAAATATTCCAAGACAACAGTTTATTACTATTTGTAAAAGTAAAACATTTAACTAACTTTATCAGAAACCATTGACATATTGTCCACAAATCCATCAGAGAACTAGGCTTATGTTCTTCATTTCACTCCAAAAAAAAAATCGTATGCATCTCATGCCAAACTATACTAATCCTTGTATTTGCATATAAATTTTTTAACTTGGAAAAAGGACAGCTAACACACTTTGTGCAATGTGTGACAATGGTGTGCCCATTATAAGCGCGTCCAAAAAGTGACATCCTTCACCAGTATGGTCATGCTTGACAAATGTCTGGCAAATGCTCGTGTGCCGAGTATTAGCATCTAAGATGTGTCTGACACAGGCATAACACCATACAGTAAGTGTTTGTGCTACAGAGCCCAAAACTTCTGATGCTCTACGACAAGCAAGGGCGGATCTACATGTTAGGTTGAGGGGGCTTGATCCCCACTTAAATTTTAAGAATGCAAACATTTTATATAGATCCCTAAAAAAAGTATTTCAAGAGAGATTCAGTGTTGAAATATTATCTTGAGCCCATCACAATATTTGGCACAATGCATATGAACATGATGTAGCAATCACAATGCAGTTGTTTGTCCATTGATCAAACTTTCTGTGCACCCACTGACCAGGGTTCCTGCATCCACCCTGATGAAAAGTATTACCATATCTACACATTTTCACCTTGACAAATTGAGTTTGAATCCTCTCTAAAAGAGCACTATTGTCATTTTTAACTGGTGACAGAATTCTATAATTAAATCCCTTTACTCATGATGCAGTACGTCTGCATGCTATTTAGAAGCTCGATGGCGGGTTTCAGTTTTACATAAGTGTCATCATCAAATGTTCCCCTAAGTTTCACGTTCATTGCATGTGCCCTAGATCATAAATTGACTAGAACTTGCTAGAACTGGACCCTCTTTCAAAAGATTCACAGTATCCACCAAACCTTAAGCATATAACTATTGGCACCCATATATCTAATTACTTCACGGCAAGTTCTTGTAAACCAAAATTCAGAATAGATGCAAGCTATGAAAACAGAATGTGAAACAAATAAAACCATGGAACAAGATATGGACAGTTGAATGCGCATTACCGCAATCTGTTATCGTTCGAAAAAGAAGAGACCAGTCTCATGAAAACAATATAAAAAAAATACCTGATAATTAATGCTCAACTTCCTGTGAACCACTAAAGCACAACGAGTAACAATTTCCTCCGCCATATTTATCATGCTTTCATAGTCAGAATATGCTTCATACATCTAAAATTTTAAAGTAAAACCAATGTAATTAGTATTCATATATGAAGTAAAATGAGTATGAAAAAGGGGAAAAGAAAACTTATACAAAAGGAAGAAATGATCAAATAGCTGACTAAGGAGCACTTTCAACATGGCAAATATCTGTTTTGATTATAGAGCTAACATTATAACAAAAGTGACCTCTATAGTGGTAAATTCTGGATTATGACGAGTTGAAATGCCTTCATTTCGGAATATTCTCCCAATCTCAAAAACTTTCTCAATGCCTCCGACCTGCCATGCATAGATGTAGATCAGCTTTGGACAGAATTTATTTGAGACCAGAAGCAAATACAGTTGCTACAACAAACTTTAACAATTAGAATTTAGAATAGCTTTTTCAGATAGAGATAGTGCCTGCAAAAAAGATAATATCAAATAACAACCAAAACTTGTGACAAAACAATCTTACCAGCATCCTCTTTAGGTGCAATTCAGTAGCTATTCTTAGAAAGAGGTCCCGCTTGAGTGAATTGTGGTATGTGACAAACGGCCTTGCTTCTGCACCCCCAGCAGCTTCCTGATGACAATCAAGCCTAAAAGTTTGAGTAGCCAATATTGAACAGTAAGAAAAAATGTTTTAAAGGGAGAAAAATGACTCCAATTCAAATGGTAGAAAAAGACTCTAACAGGGCATAGACAGGCTCTCCAAAAAAACAAAAAAAAAAGACTGGCGGGCAGTCATCATGAATAGTTTAAGAAAGATTCCTGTGCCTCCTTAGACCACCTAATCACCTAGGAACCTGCCACTCATGCATGTTCTGTCTATGTAGTCATCTGGATGAATAGACATGAAGCTATGCAGCTGACTGGCATCTATTCACTATGTAGGCACATGGTAACTGTGTAGTGCGTAGGCAGGCTCCTTAGAAAATGTATGTTATGTCGTACAAATTTAACAACTTGCTTTGCCATTTTCTTCAACTGCTAAAATTTATTTGAGCTACATATAAACATCTAACTTTTCAATGCCATATAAAAATTATCGTAATGTCAAACATGGAAAAATATGTCATAATACTATTTATAAGTTTATTTCATTTGAATCATAAACTTCTGTATGTGATCTTCATGTCTTCTGATGTGTGTATAAGATGTTATTTAGATGTTAGTCAATTATGCTCCTTAATATATGTGATTTTCATGTCTTCTGATGTGTGTAAGGTGATTTTTAGATCTTAGTCAATCTGCTCTTTAATATGTTAAATAGAATCCACAAACAGTCAACAGCCTCATGGACAGCTTATAGAAGTAAATTTACTTGTTTATTAAACATTTAGTATTATGCGATGATGTCAAAAATACCATATAATAAATTTTAACTTAAATACATTATTATAAGTAAAAAAGGTTACAACCACTACATATAACTCCTTAAGATTTTAGTCCCTAGGCACATGTCGGTGACTGGTCCCTAGGCACACGTCGGAGACTTGTCCCTAGGCACTTCCTATGCAATCAAGGTGGCCGCCGCATAGGACTGACTGACTAAGCATACTGACAAACTTGCTTTACATATCCCTTCTATTATTAGCAATATACACATTATTTGTTAGCGAAAGGAGCAGGACGAAATATATACAGTTATGAACACCTCTGTTGACAATATGTTATATGATAAGTGTTTGGAGTAGGAAGGAATCGCGGACTCTTTGTAGCAGGATATAGGACAATGCATAGGATCCCATTGACTCCGGATCAACTTAACATGATTAGTTGAAGAAGGATGAGGGTGCCCTAGGCCATGTGGAGAAGGTTGACACCTCATGGAGAAGGAAAATTCTTCCAAAACTACATCTACTTGTCCTTCCACAAGAAGAACCAAGGAAATGCAGATGCATAAGAACCTCCATGATTCTCCTCTCTTAAGACTTCTCCAATCACAAGCTTTGAACAACAGATCAAACCTTGAGAATTAAAATGCTTACAACATTCCCTAATATGCAAGATGAACATATGAAACCAACTATTAGGAACAAAAGCAAGAGGCAAACCTGTAAAACTGGAGTATCAACTTCGATAAAGCCAAAAGATTCCATTGTTTTGCGAATTTCTGACACAATCTACATTTCATGATACAGAATATTCAAACTCATGAAAATAGGCATGTTCTGTCAGAAGGTAGATTAATTAGGTATTAAGGAATTAAGCTTCAATATAATGATTACATTTCAATATAGAAAAGATAGAATATGCAAATTAGCAGTTACCTATTTTCTTCAAAAAAAACAAAAACAAATAGTGCGCAATAAAAAGAAGAATATCCCAAGAATATAGGAAATAGCTATCACGGACTCCTATGTTGTATTAAGCGTGAGACGAGGCGAGGCGACGAGGTTGTCACCTCGCTTAATGCCGCTTAAGCGGCGCTTAGTTAGTGCCTCACTTTTTTTTGCTCCTACATGTAAAATACTCTATATAGTATATACACATAAATTTCAATATTTTTTCATACAATCCTACTAGTATATGCATGAATAACAATACCAATTATCAATCAAGTAAAGTAACAATATAAATACTAGAATCAAAATGCAAACTACGATCCACACAATGCATACATACTTCATAGTCATCAAAATACCATCAAACATAAAAGTTCTCTCTCTAAAGTTCCTATTTAAAGTTTTTCAACTATCCAACTATGTAAATAACAAAAGATTCGGTTAAGTTTATCCCAAAAAAAAACAAAGAAAAAATAACGTTAAGCGAGGCACCTAAGGCGAGGCGAGGCGCTACTAAGCGATGCCTAAGCGCGCTTAAGCGCTAATCGCTTTTTTGGGGCGAAAGTTCATGAAGCGAGGCGCCCTAATTCTAAATCTCGCTTAAGCGCGCTTTTCACAACATAGACGAACTCACCCAAACATACACACGGTGGTTTAGTAAACAACACACTATTTCTTTCGTACCTTAGCTCTTATCCGGAATACATTGGAAACTTCTGGGTTTGCAATCATATCAACGTACCTGAACATAAAGTCAAAGCTCTTGTTAGAAAGGCATTTGACGCATGGATGACAATTGTGCATTATATATAGCCCAGAAAGTCCCACAAAAGAATTGACCAAAACCAGTTTTGAAAGCAAATGGATTTCTGCCAGCCCCAAATAGTTCTCAGTTTTGTCACTGCTACATCATTATTTCCTGAATCATATCAAAGAAAACTAGTGGATGCATGTCTTGCCACATGCACAATAAATCAATTGCCTCCCAAACACAAGATAATGGAGCTTAATATCAGTCATGTCTGTTCAAGGAGAACAGATGTGCAATTGAGAACCATAGTTCAAGTCCAGTTTCTGTGTTTGCATCTTCCCAAAAGTACTAAATTTGGGATATGAGATCCATATAAACCCTTCAAAAATTGCTTTCTGAATTTGTGCTTTCTTCTCGCGACATATCAGGTATAAAACCACACTATTTTCTGAAACAGTTTAGAACATGGATTTCAGGTGTAACATTATCATTTCTCAGCTAATGAAGAATAAAGGTATAAAGCCACAACTAAAAGTCTAAAACTCATGATAAATTTTACAATTTATCAAGGGCATTTCTGTCTTTAAAAGGGAAGGAAGCAATTCTCAAAATTTTAAATTCTGATGAGGAAATGAATCTTTGTGAAATTTGCAGAGGGATTCCAAGTTTAACCTTACAATTTAACCTTAGCTTCAGCACTAATCAGGTGTTTTTAAGTTGCCCTCTCTGCTGAAACATTGTAGATCTTATTGCTATTACTATATTTTCATCTTCTTTCATTTAGATCAAACTACCTTTTGGAATTCCTATTCCAGACCAACATGTTAGCACTTATTTTGCACTAGCTCCTCCGACATCATTCATTCTTTGCTAATTTATTTTTATTATTTACTATCCCTTTCTTTTTCCTTTATTTATTATGAACTACCTTATGGACTTCCTTACAATTTCAAATGCCCCTACTCATTCTTGCATATTCTGCATTGCCGGATGGCACTCATTTCATCTCCAAAGAGGTTATGAATTACAAATCCAGTACTAAAAAAGTCAATTAATTTGTATAACATGTTGGAAACGATGGATATTTGGCCCAATGGACCTATTAATTTGTATAACAGTCATGATTCATAAAAACTTATTTTAGTTGGGAGTTGGACAGTGGTAAGTAAGCCTATAAGAAATGCACACGTTAATAATCAAATGCATCACTCTTTAGACTTGAAAAATCAAAAATCAACATAATTACTTCTGATCTTTTTTTTAGACAAGGCCAGTCATTACGGGCTTACTAGAACCAAGACCCCCTCCATTTAATTATTACTCGGGCTGGGATTCAAACCCACTCCTCCCCTCCCTTACTATTGTTACCACTAGACCACCCCAATTAAATGTGATCTTTTAACATCATTAAATAAAGAAAGATTTCATTACTACTTGAACTATGGATCGTAAGTAAGATCAAATTTACTACCGGATGTCAGTTTGGGTTTCATATGAGGCCACGGCGGCTTATTATTATGCACTTTATGTAAGAGAGTTATATTTTGAGGTTGACTGGATTTATGAGCAAGTTGGAACATAAAGAACGTTTTATGTATATAGATAGAAGAGAGCAGGGGCGTAGTGTCTGCCAAGCAGGTATGTCTGCTCCCCTTGACTTTTTGACAGCGTCGCGGATCTGGTTTGCTAGTGCCACCGCCCGCCTCCTGTTCAGTCCAGCTCTCCCTTGATTTTAGACCATGACACTCAAAGACAAGTTCTGCCACCCGGCTGATCCTGCAGTCATGAATCGTCGAGACTGATGTTCATGCGCTTCTTCTTCACTCTCATCCACTACTTGCTATGAAAAACATAAAGATAGAAGATTGAAAGGTGTGTGAAAGAGGGTTCAGTGTGGGTCACGAACATATATCATTTGGGATCCGATAAAGAAATGACAAGCGGGACTCGTTTAAACTCACAACCACCTAATACAGCAACAACATCAAATTTTATCATAATTTTTTGGGGTTGGCTATAATCATTTTCTATTGTTCAGCTCATTAAGGGCCATGTATGCTATAATATTAGCAAACAACATTCCTCTTTAGAGAGACAATCCAAAATCCTTTAGGCCTAGCCCTAGTTCTGGTTGCTCCTTTGGCTAATATCTCATCATTCCTCCAAACCGGTGAATAATCGGTCTAGGTTGTACATGTCCAAACCACCTGGGACGATTTTCCTTCATTCTATCCTCGATTGATGCCACCTCCAACATTCGATGAAGACACTCTTTCTATCATATCTTTTAAATTATTGCCCCTCACCACCTTAGCATTCTCATTCACCAGCAATCATTTTCTAGATATGCTTTTTTTAGTACTCCTTTCAGCTTGAATGGTATATTGCGATCACAATGCACTCCAAACGCACTCTTCCATTTCAAAAATCATTTTCAATTGGCTTGTTTGCAACTAAATACCATGAACTATCACGTTTTTACAACTAAGTACCCTAAATGCTTTAAATTTGCAACTAAATGCACTCCGACATCATTCATTCTTTGCTAATTTATTTTTATTATTTACTATCCCTTTCTTTTTCCTTTATTTATTATGAACTACCTTATGGACTTCCTTACAATTTCAAATGTCCCTACTCATTCTTGCATATTCATGAGTGCCGGATGGCACTCATTTCATCTCCATAGAGGTTATGAATTACAAATCCAGTACTAAAAAAATCAATTAATTTCTATAACATGTTGGAAACGATGGATATTTGGCCCAATGGACCTATTAATTTGTATAACATAGTCATGATTCATAAAAACTTGTTTTAGTTGGGAGTTGGACAGTGGTAAGTAAGCCTATAAGAATATGCACACGTTAATAATCAAATGCATCACTCTTTAGACTTGAAAAATCAAAAATCAACATAATTACTTCTGATCCTTTTTTTTAGACAAGGCCGGTCATTACGGGCTTACTAGAACCAAGACCCCCTCCCATTTAATTATTACTCGGGCTGGGATTCAAACCCACTCCTCCCCTCCCTTACTATTGTTACCGCTAGACCACCCCAATTAAATGTGATCTTTTAACATCATTAAATAAAGAAAGATTTCATTACTACTTGAACTATGGGTCGTAAGTAAGATCAAATTTACTACTGGATGTCAGTTTGGGTTTCATGAGGCCACGGCGGCTTATTATTATGCACTTTATGTAAGAGTTATATTTTGAGGTTGACTGGATTAATGAGCAAGTTGGAACATAAAGAACGTTTTATGTATTGCCTATAGATAGAAGAGAGCAGGGGCGTAGTGTCTGCCAAGCAGGTCTGTCTGCTCCCCTTGACTTTTTGACAGCGTCGCGGATCTGGTTTGCCAGTGCCACCGCCCGCCTCCTGTTCAGTCCAGCTCTCCCTTGATTTTCAGACCATGCCACTCAAAGACAAGTTCTGCCACCCGACTGATCCTGCAGTCATGAATCGTCGAGACTGATGTTCATGCACTTCTTCACTCTCATCCACTACTTGCTATGAAAAACATAAAGATAGAAGATTGAAAGGTGTGTGAAAGAGGGTTCAGTGTGGCTCACGAACATATATCATTTGGGATCCGATAAAGAAATGACAAGCGGGACTCGTTTAAACTCACAACCACCTAATACAGCAACAACATCAAATTTTATCATAATTTTTTGGGGTTGGCTATAATCATTTTCTATTGTTCAGCTCATTAAGGGCCATGTATGCTATAATATTAGCAAACAACATTCCTCTTTAGAGAGACAATCCAAAATCCTTTAGGCCTAGCCCTAGTTCTGGTTGCTCCTTTGGCTAATATCTCATCATTCCTCCAAACCGGTGAATAATCGGTCTAGGTTGCACATGTCCAAACCACATGGGACGATTTTCCTTCATTATATCCTCAATTGATGCCACCTCCAACATTCGATGAAGACACTCTTTCTATCATATCTTTTAAATTATTGCCACTCACCACCTTAGCATTCTCATTCACCAGCAATCATTTTCTAGATACGCTTTTTTTAGTACTCCTTTCAGCTTGAATGGTATATTGCGATCACAATGCACTCCAAACGCACTCTTCCATTTCAAAAATCATTTTCAATTGGCTTGTTTGCAACTAAATACCATGAACTATCACGTTTTTACAACTAAGTACACTAAACGCTTTAAATTTGCAACTAAATGCACTCCGACATCATTCATTCTTTGCTAATTTATTTTTATTATTTACTATCCCTTTCTTTTTCCTTTATTTATTATGAACTACCTTAGGGACTTCCTTACAATTTCAAAATGCCCCTACTCATTCTTGCATATTCTGCATTGCCGGATGGCACTCATTTCATCTCCATAGAGGTTATGAATTACAAATCCAGTACTAAAAAAGTCAATTAATTTGTATAACATGTTGGAAACGATGGATATTTGGCCCAATGGACATAGTCATGATTCATAAAAACTTGTTTTAGTTGGGAGTTGGACAGTGGTAAGTAAGCCTATAAGAATATGCACACATTAATAATCAAATGCATCACTCTTTAGACTTGAAAAATCAAAAATCAACATAATTACTTCTGATCTTTTTTTTAGACAAGGCCAGTCATTACGGGCTTACTAGAACCAAGACCCCCTCTCATTTAATTATTACTCGGGTTGGGATTCAAACCCACTCCTCCCCTCCCTTACTATTGTTACCACGAGACCACCCCAATTAAATGTGATCTTTTAACGTCATTAAATAAAGAAAGATTTCATTACTACTTGAACTATGGATCGTAAGTAAGATCAAATTTACTACTGGATGTCAGTTTGGGTTTCATATGAGGCCACGGCGGCTTATTATTATGCACTTTATGTACGAGAGTTATATTTTGATGTTGACTGGATTTATGAGCAAGTTGGAACATAAAGAACGTTTTATGTATTGCCTATAGATAGAAGAGAGCAGGGACGTAGTGTCTGCCAAGCAGGTCTGTCTGCTCCCCTTGACTTTTTGACAGCGTCGCGGATCTGGTTTGCCAGTGCCACCGCCCGCCTCCTGTTCAGTCCAGCTCTCCCTTGATTTTCAGACCATGCCACTCAAAGACAAGTTCTGCCACCCGGCTGATCCTGCAGTCATGAATCGTCGAGACTGATGTTCATGCGCTTCTTCTTCACTCTCATCCACTACTTGCTATGAAAAACATAAAGATAGAAGATTGAAAGGTGTGTGAAAGAGGGTTCAGTGTGGCTCACGAACATATATCATTTGGGATCCTATAAAGAAATGACAAACGGGACTCGTTTAAACTCACAACCACCTAATACACCAACATCAAATTTTATCATAATTTTTTGGGGTTGGCTATAATCATTTTCTATTGTTCAGCTCATTAAGGGCCATGTATGCTATAATATTAGCAAACAACATTCCTCTTTAGAGAGACAATCCAAAATCCTTTAGGCCTAGCCCTAGTTCTGGTTGCTCCTTTGGCTAATATCTCATCATTCCTCCAAATCGGTGAATAATCGGTCTAGGTTGCACATGTCCAAACCACCTGGGACGATTTTCCTTCATTCTATCCTCAATTGATGCCACCTCCAACATTCGATGAAGACACTCTTTCTATCATATCTTTTAAATTATTGCCACTCACCACCTTAGCATTCTCATTCACCAGCAATCATTTTCTAGATAAGCTTTTTTTAGTACTCATTTCAGCTTGAATGGTATATTGCGATCACAATGCACTCCAAACGCACTCTTCCATTTCAAAAATCATTTTCAATTGGCTTGTTTGCAACTAAATACCATGAACTATCACGTTTTTACAACTAAGTACCCTAAACGCTTTAAATTTGCAACTAAATACCCTTAACTATTGGGTCGTTAGCAAGTTGATGCCTCCCATTAGTTGATTGTTATATTTCGTTAATCTCTCTTTTTTAAGATATCTTTGCCTCTAATAGCGGCAAGTACATTTTTTTAAAATGAAAATGCCAAAACAAATATTGAAACCCTAGTGTAGCATTCGCTTCCTTGGAAATCCTAATTAGAAATTAGAGGGGAAATTTCAATTTTATTTTAATGGAAAATCATAATGAAGTCGTTAACAACATATGAAACGTGTAACAGGGAATACTTGAACGGGGTATCGGAACGACATTTCTAAGCCTATAACTAACAATTGGATACTATATGTTAGAAATAGCATAATATGACTTTAGAATAGTTTTTTTTAGAATTTATAGGATTTTCTAGAATTAAATTGACGTAAGAAATCGTTTACCTATAAACGTACCGATAAGCATGTAGGACACCAATAAGTGAACCGTGACTTAACATGAGCACCAAAGTTCTCCAAATTGTTAGTAGTATCCATACTAGGGCATTAAAATATTTTTAATAAATATTTGGATTTTCTAGGGTTTATTAGGTATATACCCAAAAAAATCGATAATCAACAAACCATAGAAATTACTGTCGGAAACCCTGGCTACAGAATGATCCCAGAATTTAACTATAGCATCATTTGGGCCTAAACTAAGTCCCATAATTTTATAGAATTTTCTGACTAATTTTATTATTTTTAATAATCAGAAAACAAAATAGGGAATTAAAATAAATTTCTAGAGGACTTCTAAAATTTACTGTAGGAACACATTAACCATAAATTTGTCCCAAACTTGGTATATAAGCTTCTAATAGATTAATATAATGTCCACCAATTTTGGAATTTTTTTTGAATTTATTTGGATTTATTAGGAATTAAACAAGCAAGAAATCTATTGACAAACTATTTTTTGCAATTAAATAAATAAAGAATACAATAATAATAATAATAATAATAAAGCCACCAATTTTCTCGCCAACCGGATCGATGGAGAGGGAGCCCACATGTCAACGGAACGGGCAGGCGTTGGCTGCCTACGTGGCAGTGATAGTGCAATTGCACCCAATTTTCTCGCCAACCGGATCGATGGAGAGGGAGCCCACATGTCAACGGAACGGGCAGGCGTTGGCTGCCTACGTGGCAGTGATAGTGCAATTGCACCCGATCACACAACTGTCAAGGACTGTAGGTTGGGCCCACCTGTCAGCGGCAGCAATACAAAAGGAGTGGCCTACATGTCGGCAATGCACCCCTTTGCACCCTCTTAATCTGGACGGTTAGATCAAGCCACCGCTTGATATGAACAGTCCAATTTCTCAGGAGTTTATATATACAATTTAGATTTCTAGGTTTTTCTTTTTGAGAATTTTGGAGAGGATTTTATGAGCGAATCCAGAAGGTGTTCTTCAACTTCGTTGAGGCGTTTCACATAGCTCAAGACATCAAATCGCGTCCATTTTTTTGTAGATATTTCCTAGTTCTGTCTAATATTTAATTTCCATTCTTTAGAATTTAGAGCCTTTTTGCAATCTACTAAAAATCATCTAGTAACAGGTGTCCTGAATAGGAATAGATCACCTTGTCATAATTTTAATTCAAAATCTCTACATCAAAATTGATCTTTATAAATTTCTAGTGTTGTTGATTCAATTTACAAGTACCTAAATTTTAGAATTTCTTCCCACTTTTTAATATGTTCTAAAAATCTAAAACTAGGATGTTCAGTAACAAAAATTACAAAATATAATCTCAAACTTGTAGTTAGCATATATATATATATATATATATATATATATATATATATATATATATATATATAACTCTTAAACCTTATTGAGTTTTCAGTTGAAATTTTGCCACAAACTTTTTTACATGTCTAAATAATAAATATTAAATACCAATTTTTGTGATTGTAGGAGGTAGATTAGTTTGTTTTATTTAGATCATGACCCGAAATCCAAAACCAATTCTGGTCCATTCGAATTTTTATTAAAATCTAATTTGGTTGAACTTTCTAAAATTTTCAGAAGTCTTAACTAATATTTGCTAGTTATTAAAAAATCATGGAAACCATAATTTATAATTTAAATTGACATTGTCAAAACGTATCCAAATGATCATATTTTTTATCGCAACAATGTTTTAAGATTTGGTCGATTCGAGTAGTTCTGTATCGCACATATTGTCGAAACCTTTGAATATGTCCTTACAATATTAACTTTTGAGACAGTAAAATTTTAATTTTTTCTGAGACTCGATCAGTGTACCGACGGTTAACCAATAGATTTTTTAGACCCATATCGTGTTGCAATTATTTATATAAAATAATTACACACCACGTGTGAAATCGTATAGAAGGGATAATATAAAAGTTAATATCCCCCAGCTAACTATCTTTATAAAGGGGAGATCCATAGCGAAAAATTGCTTGTTGGCGCACGAACTGATTCGGAATTTTAATAAACATATAGGTAAGAGGCTTGCTTGAAATTAGACCTACGAAATGCCTACGACATGTTGAATAGAGAGTTTCTATGTCATCTCATGGAATGCATGGGCTTTGAGATTTGGTGGATAAACTGGGTTTGGCAATATGTCTCCTCCCCTTCATTTTGAAGGGTCAGCCATATGGATTCTTCAGCAGTAATAAAGGGCTTCAACAAGGAAATTTGTTATACCCTCGTTTGCGATCATTATGAAGTCCCTCTCATATATGATGGAAGAAGTTGCCTTATGTGGGTTTATTACCCCACTATCCAAAAGAGTTGAGCGCATCGTTACTCATCTTATCTATGTCGATGATTTACTGGTTTTTGTGGAGCCTAATGCCGATGACTTACTGGTTTTTGTGGAGCCTAATGTGGAAGGAATGAAAGCTCTAATCGAGTTGTTGGAGGTGGGCATTGGTCGGATCTAGAGCTTAATAGAAACAAGAGCCAGGTTTTCTCATCCGAACTTGTCTGCGTATAGAAGTTTGGAAAATGCAGCTAGGAATATAAGAAGGTTCTCCTCCGATCCGGTATTTGGGTTACCACTCTCTGTAAACTACGCTACAAAGACGCACTGTTAGGGACTCGTCCAATTCGCCCAAGCGTGGCTGGAAGATTGACAGGCACATATGTTATCGTTTAAAGGTAGATTTGAACTCGTCAGAGAGGTCATCACGACGACAGCGATGCCCAACATTGATCCTTATGAGCATTATCAAGAACATTGAGAAGAAGTGTGTGGATTTTGTCTAAAGGGAAGGACTTCATACTATCAGTTGGGAGGAGTTATATACTTATATTACATGAGGGAGGAGGGACATGAGGGAGGAAGGAGTAGTTGGGCTGAGATCCTTCAAAGTGCTTCGCGACATGGCCAACTGTAAGCTTTTTTGGCGATTTCTGAGTGGAAACTCTCTTTGGGCAGCTTGGATTAGGAGCCGATACTTGGGGGCGGAGAATTTTTGGACCCAACGCATCAACATTAACTTCTTTGTGATGTACAAAGCTATTCTGGGACACCGGAGTTGGGCAAAGCATAAGCTAAGTATGGTGACAGAAGTGGAATACAGACCAGTCTTTGGAGGAACCTGTTGATCAACTATACCAGCTTGATAGATCTGGAGGGTTGGCCTATGTTTGGGCTAATGGGGTCATCCTAGAAAATCAGTAGAATCATAAAGGAAAGACGATGACACTTAGAAGACCACTCAGTCTACATTGATAGACTCCACAGGAAGAAAATTGAGAAGGTAGCTATAGACTGGCAATGGGAAGACATGTTGAAGCATAAGTTCATCTACAAAATTACTATGAACCAGATCCGAACGAAGCACGATTATGTCCAGTAGTTTGACTTCGTCTGGCTCAGAGGAGCGGCATTTAAGATGAAATTATGTCTGTATAAGATGATCAAGAATAGGCCCCTGACGAGGGATAGGGTAGCGCTCTTTAGTATCTAGGTCGCAGATATGTCTTGCGTGTATGGACGGGAGGAAGAAAGTCAAAACCATTTGTCCTTCCAGTGCAGCTAGACGCGGCACCTATGGGAAACTCAGAGGAGAAAGATGGGAATTCAACCGGCAGCTTCAGCTATGAGTTTGAGGCGGTTTGATGATATCTTGAGGATGATAAAAAGTCAGTGCACGAGGGGAAAGATAGTATATAGTAGAATGCGGACCACGGTTCTATCTATAGTATGGCATGTGTGAAGAGAGAGAAATAGGTGCATTTTTAAGGGATTTTATACATCTTGTACAGGGACTCAGCATAACATAGAGAGTGATATAGAAAGTCTCATCCCCCCTTGATTGGATGGACTTTTCTGATGATGGTTTGATTGTACACAGTTTTTCTTTTATCAATAAAACTATCTCGTTTCGAAAGAAAAAAAAATATAGTCATTTGTACACCTAGTTTATCTATACTGGTAGATGGAGAACCTAATGGGTTCTTCTAGAGTAACATTGGAATATAGGATTGAGACAAGGGGACCCGTATCTCCTTATCTGTTCACCATTGCTATGGAGCACTTGAGCAACTTGCTGGAAATTGCTGAGGTGAAGGGGGACATTGAAACCCTGTTCCAAAACATGCAAACTACTGTTTCACACCTTATCTAAGATAATCTACTGATGTTCCTTAGACCTTCCCCTATATTGTTTGTTGGACATCAAGGAGGTTCTATCTGTTTGCTAGGAACTCTGGTCTGGTAATGAACAGGATAAGGGCAGGATTTATTTTAATAAATACTGCAGTGGGAAATACTTATTGAAAGACATTTTGGAACTTGAGGAAGGTGTTCTACCAGTCATATATTTGGGTATTCCACTATCCTTTCAAAAGACTACTTACCAGGACCGTCAAACACTCCTTGGAAACTGCAGCAAAAGATAGGAAGGTTGTTGGCAAGCTATGAAGCTGTCATTTGGAGAGACAATTTTTTTGGTGAAATACAGTTATCACTGCTATAAACAACTACTGGCTACAAGCGCACATCCCTAAAGTAGTGCTAGACAAGGTGGCCAGTCTTGTTCCAAGTTTATCTGGAGAGGGAGCATTCATGCTATTAACTGGAACCAGTTCTGCATACCCAGAGAGGTGGGGTTGGTTTGAAAAGTCTTCAAGATCTTAGAGTCTCACATCATCTGAAATTACTTTGGGAGCTAATCAATTCTCCTAATCTTTGGGCTAAATGGGTGAGGAGGAATAGATATCTGAGGGGAAGAAAGTTATGAGATTTGCCTCTGCATATTAATTCATCCACTACATTCGAGGCAATGATGAGACTGAGGTATACTATCTTACTCTTTCAGGAAAGGGCTATTGCTAATGGGCTTTCTACTAGTATCTGATTAAATCCCTGGCTGTCTGGGGGTAGACTTATAGAGAGGCTAGGGTGGGAGAGTTTGTACTGCCTCAGGGGAAATGAACAGGTAAGCTACATTATAGTGATGGTGAATGGAGACCAGAGATACTGCATGCCACATATAGTATGAGTTCTCAGATCAGATCTCTCACTATCAACAAAAAGAGGAAGGACTTTTGGGTTTGGACAGAGGATCCTGCTGGGGAGTTCACATTCAAATCAGCTTATAAAGTAGTCAGGACCCATTCACCTGAACTAGAGTGGCATAAAGCAGTCTGGTTCAAGTGAGATTGCAAGAAAATGAGCTTTGTCTCTACAAAACTATTCAGGATATGCTGCTTAGTAAAAGGAGCTTAACTCAGCATGGAATGAATATTGATACATGTGTATGCTGTGTAACCATGAAGAGGAAGCATCTTCACACTTGTTTTTTGAGTGTCCTTACTCGGCCTATATTTGGTCAGTTTGTAGACTCAAATTACAACTGACAAGCAAAGGCTGTACAAGTTGCTAGAGGAGGGAAAGATGATAAGTAGGAACTTCAAGACTAAGGAGCAGGGAGAAACTATGGCTAAATTGCTCTTTCTGCTGCTGCGTGGCACATATGGAAGGAAAGAACTATGGTTCTGCTGCTGCGTGGCACATATGGAAGGAAAGAAATAGAAGGCAGTTTGAGAATGTACAACTGGACATGATGGTTGTTGTGCAGAGGATAATAGAGGATGTAAGCATTATGGTTTTCAGGCCTCGGTTGATAACTTGAGTCTGAAAGCCAGGGTTATGAGAGACAATTGGCTACCCAGTTAAGCTCAGGTTATGTATTAACAGTGGGTTTTTAATACAATGCAAAAAGAGAATATATATATATATATATATATATATATATATATATATATATATATATATATAAAAAAAAAATATATATATATATATATATATACATATATAATACTTCTCAAGTCATCAGGCATTTTCCTAGTCCCTACATTTTCGTTGAGTCTGAATAAATTAGTTAACTGTAGAAGCATGGAATTTCACAACCAGAAAGTCCATGCGCCAGACACTACATGCGCCAGAACTCGGACAGAACACGGACAGAACACTTCACAACAAAGTCAATAAGTATAGACATTTGAAGAAGGACTTTTTATTTATATACAAAAGTCTATTACATGTCTAGAAAAGGTTGTACAAAAGAGAATTTCTACAAAGGAAAGATCCTAAGTCTACAGCCAGCGGCCACCATGCGCCTCCAGTTAGGCGCAGCAGTCACCATGCGCCACCAGTGAGGCGCAGCAGATACTATGCGCCTCCATCCAGACGCATCCCACTATCTCTTCAGCAGCTCAGTTATGTGCATCCCTTCAGCAGCCCAGTTATGTGCCGCTCTTCCAGCCAGGCTCACCTGATAAATGCTTCGATTAAACAAAGCATTTAACCCTCTGGCTGGAACCAAGGAAGAGAAGAGCACCGCAAATTTGTGGCCAGGGGAGGCTTCGGAAGAGCCTCCAAAGATCAAGGAAGACCGTAATCGAAATACGGCTAAAGGAGCAGCTTTCAGAGTGGGCGACACCCACTTTGAAGGAAGAGAGAGCCTAGCACCGCCATTCCGATCTACGGCTCTTCCGGAACAACGGCGACGAGGCCCGAGCATCCCTATCTTTGGATGCAACAGGCACCTTCCGCCCGCCTCGGAAGCCCTCGACTCCGTCTTTTGGATGTAACAGTCACCTTCAGGAGCATTAACGACGACATGGCGTCTCATCTTCACCCTCGGGAGCACTTCGTCAACAGAATGCATCCGAGAACCCGAGTTCATGTTGGAAAGACGTGAGAGAGTGAGAGGCCAACCTTCTCTCCATGCCACTATTTATAGGCCGGACAGATCAAACCCATGCGTCAAGTGGATGGCTCTCCGAATTCCGTTCAATGAACTCACATTAAATGGATGAACCGGACGCCTCGACTTCAGCCAAACGGCTATCAAAAGCACTCGAGAAGCGAAACAGCCGCATCATCAAAGACGTGTCGAATGCGCCGGCTGGACAGCGCATCACACCCCTTCAAACACCAAGCGCCTCCCACAGATGCGCCCTGAACCGAGCGCATCACAGAGGATGCGCCCCCATACGTCTCCATACGCCTAGTGGAACGTCAACCGACGCGCCCACTCAGCTGTCCATCGAATGTCACCAACATTAAATGCTGACCTGACAGAGTTGGCAGCACGCCTCCCCAAGCCTGAACGGTTGACAGCTTTTGCAGAAAACGAAGCGTCCACAACGTCAGCAACATCATGACTTTACTTCGACGGCTACTGCCACGTGGCCACTCAACCGCCCGCATGCGCCTCGGCAGCCATGCGCCCAAACCTGCATGCGCCTCAGACCCTTCACTAATCCCTAAAGACAGAAGAAGAGTCTCCAGTTGAAGCATTGCATGCGCCTCAAAAGCCATGCGCCCCAGACTGATCTCTGATCCCCAAAGACAGAAGGAAAGTCGCTCGCATGCGCCTCAAAAGCCATGCGCCCAGAACGGCTCGTGACTCCTAAAGGTCACGAGCCAAAATCTCATCATGCGCCCAATCCAAGGCGCATCCCACCAAATCGTCCCCCCACCAAATCAGAGATCTCCGAGCCATGGGTCGACGACACGTGTCCTTTGACTCAACTCATCCAAGATCTCAGCAACAGAAAGATCTTCTCCTCTGCTACGTGCCGGCTCACAACAGCAGTATGAAGAATTCAACCCCGCGAGTAGGGCGCATCATCCATGCGCCTCCATCAGCAATCTCCACGTGGCGTCCCCACGCACCGGCGCATCCTACATATGCGCGCATGAGCAGCCAACCTGCCCAGCTATAAATAGAGGGACCATTTCCTTCTTACCTACCTACACACACAGACAGATACGAACAAACATACCACCCGAGAGGCAGATACAGACATTCAACGTCTTCCTCCTCTCAGCAAGCTCCAGCACCCAGAGCAATCTACACCTTCAGAGAACCGATAACCGTCGTCAGCCCGTCAACGGAGTCAACGCATTACCACTCGCTCCATTGGCACTAGGAACCCAGATTAAACAAAAGTGTACTCCTAGGACTACATCTAAGTCCTATATTGTAACACTGTTCTGTTTGTATTAAAATTTTCAATCAAACAATTTTAATGGCAAACAAGCTGGCGACTCTGCTGGGGACCTCTTTCTCTTCCTCCGAGAAAGCCGTGTCACAGGCCGACGACGTGAAGGTGGACTCCTCCCACAGGACGCTGGTCGTGCGCCTCAATCAACAGGCGTACGAGGAGTTCATTTCTGAAGGAAGTGCGAGTCCTTCGAAGCGGCTACCGAAGCCGAAGAAGACCCGCCGTGTCTGGGTGCGCAAGGTCGACGCCTCGGGCACCACCACTGAAGGGAATGCGCCAATCCAGCCCTCCCTTCCTGCTGACGTTCTCAGCAACCAAGGTGCGCCCGCTGATGCAGCGCATCTCTCGGGGAAGCGTGCGGTAGACCACGTTCCCCAGCCATCTCCCTCTCAGGCGAGGAAGATGTGTCGACGGAGCAGGGGCGCAGCCAATGCCCCGCGCATCGCCTCTGATGCGCCACAAAGAGTCTCTGTCTTTGACAGGCGGCACGGGCCATGTGCCACAAACGTGCTATGCCAGCAACAGGTCAGAGGCACGCGTTCACAATCACGCGCGCTGCCGATGGCAAGCTGTACAAGGTCGAATCAGGTGCCTCTGCACCAAAAACGAGTCGACCTTCAAAGT
This sequence comes from Iris pallida, assembly GCA_029216955.1. Lineage (NCBI taxonomy): Eukaryota > Viridiplantae > Streptophyta > Magnoliopsida > Asparagales > Iridaceae > Iris > Iris pallida. The sequence continues at coordinate 6,459,414 of JANAVB010042420.1, read as the reverse complement.
CCCCATCTCACTTGGGCGCATCTACTGCGTGCACAACCAAGTCGAGTGAGGCAAATTCAGTGGTCTTGAACTCCCGCGTCTCCTCTGGTTGTGCGTTTGAGGTCCGTTCAAGTCACTTCAAATGTTGTGGTTCCCCCACTACTGATCGTGATGCCTGCTTGGTACTAGATCAGGGGGCACAGCACTCACCTGTCCACCCTGGCGTTTGGCCTTGCCATGCGCCTGAAGGGGGTGTGAAGATAGCACTCTCCTCCAACGACCTGCGTAACGTGATCACTCACAAGCGTCGGTCAGGAGAGTCGACCAACAGGTACGATGCGCCTCTCACGGGGCATACTTGTGCGGTGGTCACCATCAACTGTTGTTGCAAAGCAGCAGTACCACCAAGGCAGTCAGTCTTCCAGCGGCTGCAATCATCCACACCCCTCCGACATCGCCTCGGGATGAAGGTGTCAACAGAAGAGGAGCCAAAGGTTGCTTCAAGCAACGTGACCTCCAACTCCTCCTCAGTCCGGAAGACGACTGGCAATCCCTCGTCTTCATCCAAAAGCCAGCCAAGGAAAACCAAGGCAGCTGTCTCGACCTCTGGAGTGTTCGAAGGCACTCGGTCGAGGAAGAAGTTCTTGGAGGAAACTGGGGGTAGTCAGACCCTTGTTGAACCTCCTTCCGAAGACGAAGATGTCCAAAGCACAGCTGCGGCGGATCTTCGTCCTCAAGGCGAAGTCAGCCTCCCAGAAGCCCCTCAAAACGAGGATGTCCCCCAGGACACAGCTGGGGGTAGAGACGAAGAGGCCCTTCAAGACGGAGCTGAGGGCAATCAGGCCCATGCAGATGCGCACGTCGAGAATGACCTCCAGAATGTGGCTGGGGGTGGCCAAGGTGGAACACCAGGAGAGGTGACTCCCCACATGAAAGTGAGGCCGAGAGCGAAGCCTCAACCAATCCATCTACTCCCGGCCGTGTCAGGACAGTATACGTGACTGGGGGTGATTCCGAGTCTGATGCGCCGCCGCAAGACATTGTCCAGCGCATAGACTCATTAGAGGGAGGACTCAAAACCCTCTCTGCCTCTATGCAAGCACTGACTCAAGCAGTGTTTGATATACGGTCGGCCTTGACCAGAACACCTTCAACCGGTCCCGACCCAGGAGCCAATGGGGAGTCGAGTGTACCCCTTCAACGGGCACCCTCAGATACAGAAGCACCCCGGATGTCGGAGCCCTCAAACGCTCCACTCCAGATAGTGCCACCTTCCCCGACTCCTAGCTCCACGGAGGATGTGGTCGAAATGATCAAGGACTTGCGGGAGCGCTTCGAGTCCAAGAACAGGCAAGAGGAGCGCCAGAAGATGGGCATTCCCCAGCCTTATCCCCTCGAGTGGAACAAGGTGGTTTATCCTCCAAAATATAAACCACAAACACTCACGCCGTACAACGGGAAGGACTCTCCGCGTCGGTACTTGACATATTTCCAGTCACAGACAGGGCATCTTCCAAAGGAGGACGCGCTCCTCACCAGCATCTTTGTTGGGGCTCTAAAAGGGGTGGCGTATGACTGGTACTGCAGCCTCCCTGACAATTCTATATCATCCTTCGACGACTTGACGCGCCTCTTCCTCGATCGCTTCTACGACGGCGGGAAGGACATGACGATGGCATCTCTCATAGAGGTACGCCAGAAGGAGAAAGAAACGGTTCGGGTGTTCATCAAACGCTTCCGACAGGCCTGCTTCAGGCTACCTCCAGGCATGCCAGAACATGCGCTCCTCTCCTCTTGCAGCATGAACATGCTGTCCGCAGTGAAGCTCTGACTCAACTCTACTCCCCCTCCCGATTGGAGCTCCCTCATCATCGAAGCTGAAGCCGCAGAAAAGAAGGCGGCCAATGCACGTCTTCTGGGTGTCAGCTTCCCCGCCTTTGATGATAAGGGGAAAAGGTCTGCAGCCAACAACTCCGGACGAGAAGCAAAGGGAAAACAGGCATTGACGGTTAATGCCTCGGAAGGCGCATCTGCGCCTACTCAGAAGCCTCCACTGGCACCGAGACCAAAGGAGGTGTATTCATTCAATGACGAAGACACCCTGCAACTCTTTGAAATACTGAAGCAGGGTGACAAGATCAAGCTCCCGGACCCAAAGCGGCCCGATGAAGTCGGAAAAGTGGACAACCCGAGGTACTGTCACTACCATCGGTTTGTCGGACACCCGACCAAGGACTGCTACGTCCTCAAGAATTACATCCAGCGCATGATCAATGCCGATGTAATCTCCGTCGACTATGAAGAGAAGACGGTGTCAGCCAATGTGGTGTCACTTCAGTTCGGCACCTTGCCGCCGACCACCACACAAGATGGTGTCGTCCCCATCCCTAAGGCGACAATGGAGGTGGTGAACTTGCCACCTACCCGTGACAATGCGAGTGGACTCGTCCCACTCACCACATCTCGGGGAGAGGTCCACTGGGTTCACCCCGACCTCGTCTCCGAGGTGACTCAACCGGAGGTACGCTCTACCTCCAAATCAAAAGGCAGGAAGATCAAGTCTTGCCGCACGGTCTCTTCTTCAACGGAAAAGGCACTTCCAGTGCAGACGAGGTGGTGCCTCCTGGCACCATCCCTGAGGAGGGCCCGTCTAAACCCTCAGCAGCCAATAAACAGAATCAGGTGGAGGCTCGTTTCGACAGACCTCTACGGAAGGAGAATGCTTCGGGCCTAGCCAAGCCCCACAACTTTGACATACTGGCACAACTGGCCAGTACTCCTGCACGCATGTCTTTGTTTGAGCTCCTGCGTCTTTCCAAAGACTCCCGAGAAGCTCTCTGCGAAGCTCTGAAGGACGCTGAATCCTTTCTCAGTCAGGTCAAGCAGCCTGAAGACCTCCCAACTACTTGTGCGCACTGTCATTGTGCGGATGAAGTTATCCCAAACATAACTTTCACCCAACAAGACATGCTGCTCAAGCACCACCGACATAACCGACCGATGTATTACACAGGGTACATCGGTTCAGTCAAGGTGAGCCGGATTCAGATCGATCCGGGGTCTTCCCTCAGTATCATCCCGAAGGCGCTGCTATCAAAACTGGGGATCCCAGTGCATCGGCTGGCGCCCTCCAACACAACCATCAGTGGCTTCAACGCTAGCAAAAGCGAGCCACTAGGCAAGATCCGACTGAAGTGTCACATCGGCAACCTCAAAACTGAGGTGACCTGTTATGTGGTGGATGTCGAGGTCAACTACAACATCCTGCTCGGCCGACCGTGGCTACATGAGTACATGGTGGTGCCTTCCACGCTCCACCAATGTATGAAATATGTATCCACCAACGGCGTCATCCAGACGGAGTTCGCAGACATCGATCCTTTCAAAGGGATTGAAGCCTACTTCACCGATTCCGACTTGTACAAGCCACTTGACGAGGAGGAAGCCAACGATGCTGATGATGAGGCAGAGACGGCAACTGAGCCGGACACGGAGCCTGAGATGACTCCAGACGCCCCTTTGAAGATCCGACTGAAGGGCAAACCACCCCAGAAGGTGCCTCCAATGAGCATCAAACTATCAGGGAAAGCCCCGACTCCTGAGGCTCCCCTGAAGATACGCCTCAAGGGAAAACCGCCTCAAACGTCGGCTCCCCTGGTGGCAAAATTACAGGGGAAAGCACCACTCACAGGAGGCGCAGTTGAGGCACCTCTGAAGGTGCGTCTCAAGGGCAAGCCCCCGCAGTCATCCAAGACGTCAGAGAGGGCTCACATAACCCTCTCGGACCCCAAGATCAAAGCTGTGGTGGACTCTCCTGATCCAGCCCCAGTGCTTACAGATGAGGAGCTTGGCGAATATATCTCTGCTGATGTAGATGCACCCTCCTTAGACAATGTAATCCCACGGGATAAAATCTCGTACTTCATCAATAATAGAGTGTCTTTTAATTATTCTTGTCTTCCACATTGGAATGCCATGTATACATTAGATAACGCTCTACGGTCGTTGCAAACACAAATAACGACCGTCCATAATGTAAATCGAGTAGTCCCGTCTCAAGGAGTCTGTTTCATAGCCCCTCCACGAAGCCGAGACGAAGGATCCATCATTTTGGGCAAAGTCGAGCGTCATCAAGACCTCCCGCCACTCGAGCCAGAACCTGATACCATCAGAGTACAAGTCTATCGGTACACGAATACGGCAAAGCACATTATCCAAAAGATGGGCTACGACCTAAAAAGCAACAAAGGCCTAAACTACGGCAAGGGTCGACGTCTCCCTCTCCGGCTTCCAACACCCAAAGGAAAGCCGCAGGACTACTACAACAAGACTCGACGGGGGGTAGGCTATGTCACGCCGCCATCAACTCCGGAGAGTTCAGATGCAGAAGACGTAGAACATTCCCACTCGTCCGAAGCATCGACTTGGGATTCCGATACCAGTATCGGATCAGTCTTCAGGAAAGTGCTGTCAGCTAACATGACGTCAGCACAACCTCAAAAAGGTGAAGGCGAAGACCGAGCGCCGGAACCCTTCGAAGAAGAACCCTGGGCTCAACGCCTAGGAGAACAATGGGAGTCTCGTTTTGAGTTACGTGAACCTCCCACCGAAGACGAAGTCGAACAGATCGACCTTGGGGACGGATCTTCTTCCAAACCCATCTTCATCAGCAAAAGCCTAGAAGGAGAAGACCGAGAGTCTCTAATCCAGCTGGCTAAAGAGTATATCGACGTCTTTGCTTGGAGCTACGAAGATATGCCGGGACTCGATCCACAGATCGCAATGCATAGGTTGAACATCTTACCTGATGCCAAACCTATCAAACAACAACAGCGACGTTTCCGTCCGGACATCATGAATGCCATCGATCAGGAGGTGGACAAACTCCTGACCAGCGGCTTCATCCGTGAGGAACAGCACCCAGATTGGGTAGCCAACGTCGTACCTGTCACCAAGAAGAATGGGAAGATACGAGTCTGTATCGACTTCAGGGACCTCAACTCTGCTTGCCCGAAGAACGAATTCCCGCTTCCAATCACCGATGTGATGATCGACAACACATGTGGCTTTGAACGCATGTCCTTCATGGACGGGTATTCAGGCTACAATCAAATCAAGATGTTCCCCGATGACGCAAAACACACGTCATTCAGGACTCCGAAGGGTGTTTTCTGCTACACAGTGATGCCTTTCGGCTTGAAGAACGCCGGTGCAACATACCAACGAGCTATGAGCACCATCTTCCGTCAACATCTTCGCAAGACAGTCGAATGCTATGTTGACGACATCGCAGTCAAGAGCCGCCTCAAAGGAGATCACCTACAGGATCTGAAGACAGTCTTCGATCTCATGCGGGCACATCAACTCAAAATGAACCCCGCTAAATCCTTCCTGGGGGTTTCTAGCGGCAAATTCTTAGGCTTTGTCATCACGGCGAAAGGCATTCATGTTGATCCCGAGAAGACCAAATCCATCCTCAACATGGACCCTCCGAAGAATCTTCGGGAACTTCGGGGCTTACAGGGACGTCTGGCATACATCCGGAGGTTCATAGCAAACCTCTCCGGTAAATGTCAACCCTTTACTCAGCTCATGAAGAAGGGAGTCTCCTATGTCTGGACAGAGGAGTGCCAAAAGTCTTTCGATGACATCAAAGCCTACTTGACGAGCCCACCAGTCCTGGTGGCACCTGTCGCCGGCAAACCATTTCTCCTCTACGTCCGTGCCATGGATCATTCCCTTGGCGCTCTGCTGGCTCAAAACAGCGATACAAGCCATGAGCAAGCAATCTACTACCTCAGTCGAACGCTCATCGGGGCCGAACACCGGTACAACCCCGTTGAAAAGGAGTGCTTGGCTTTGGTGTTTGCCATCCAGAAGACTCGTCATTATGTCTCGGGCCAGACAATTCATGTCATTTCCCGAGTCAATCCGCTCAGTCCTCATGACGAAGCCAGGTTCATTGAACTCCCGGCTAGCCACATGGGCGATCTTGTTAACACCGTATAATATGGTGTTTGTCCCGCGAAAAGCTGTTAACGGTCAAGCCCTGGCTGACTTTTTGGCTGCACACCCCATCCCAGAATCCTCAAAACTCTATGAAGACATCCCGGATGAGGTCCAAGAATCCAACGTCACCGAAGGAAGCTCCATTTGGCGGATGTTTTTCGATGGCGCTTCAAGAACAGACCCCAAAGGCCAAATCATCGCAGGAGTGGGGGTAGTCTTGGTCTCCCCCGATCAGTTGGTCATCCAGCGTGCTTACTCCCTTTCGAAGCCGTGCTCCAACAATGTTGCCGAGTACAACGCACTCATCATGGGACTTCAGCTCGCACAACAGCTGGGGGTGGACCATCTGGAAGCCTACGGTGACTCAAAACTCGTCGTGAACCAGATTCAGGGGCAGTACGAGGTTCGTCATGAAGATCTGATCCCTTACCATGAAGTCGCATTGAACATCATTTCAACCTTCACCGGGTTCTTCATCGAACACGTACCTCGTCTACAAAACTTGGAGGCTGACGCTCTGGCTGGCCTCGCAGCCTCATTGGCGGCGCCCTTTGGGACTCAACACTATGTCACGGTAACTGGCCGAGATTTGGTTTGTCCTAGGAACAACCTATGCTTGCGAGTGGCTCACGCCATGCCGACGAACACTGGTGTTAATGTCCGAGACTGGAGGTTCCCGTTCATCGACTTCGCTGTCTACGGAATCCTTCCAGAGGACCCAAAGGAAGCCGTCTCAGTCAGGAGACGCTCTCTTCGATTCTACTACGACACAGCTACCAAAACGCTGTACCGACGCTCCTTCGATGGGCTCCTCCTTCGATGCCTGTCCAACGAAGAAGCAGCCGAAGCTCTTCGAGAAGCTCATGACGGAACTTGCGGAGCTCATCAGCCCGGTCCTAAGTTGCAGGATCGACTGCGACGTATGGGCTACTACTGGCCAACCATGGTCGCCGACGCTGTTGAATATGCTAAGAAATGTCATGCATGCCAACTTCATGTAGACTTCATACATACACCGTCTGAACCACTACATCCTACAGTCGCCTCCTGGCCCTTTGAAGCCTGGGGTATGGACATTGTGGGACCAATCACCCCTCCTTCATCAAGAGGACACTGTTTCATCCTGGCCATCACCGATTACTTCTCCAAATGGGCAGAAGCAGTCCCACTGGCAGAAGTAAAGAGCTCCAGGGTGGTCAGCTTTATCAAACACCATGTCATTTACCGTTTCGGAGTACCCCGGCGGATCAGTCATGACAATGGTCCTCAGTTTATCAGCCACATTTTTAGCAGATTCTGTGACAAGAATCGCATTCAAAATGTGGCATCCACCGCCTACAATCCGGCTGCAAACGGGTTAGCAGAGGCGTTCAACAAAACTATTGTCAGGCTACTCAAAAAGGTCGTGTCATCTAACAAACGCGACTGGGATGAAAAGCTTGGCGAATGCCTTTGGGCCTACCGCACAACGGTACGAACCCCAACAGGCAACACACCATTCTCCCTGGTCTACGGGAGCGAAGCGGTACTGCCTCTCGAGATCCAGATACCCTCACTCCGCGTAGCAATAACAAACAAACTCACAGAAGAAGACAATCAACGTCGTCGTCTGCGGGAACTGGAGGCACTCGATGAGAAGCGTCTCCTGGCTCAACAACGCATCGAACTCTACCAAGTCCGTATATCACAGGCTTTCAACAAGAAGGTCAAACAGAGGACTTTCCAAGTTGGCGACCTGGTTCTAGCAGTCAGAAGGCCAATGGTGTTAACTCACAAGACACCAGGAAAGTTCGAGCCCAAGTGGGAAGGACCTTTCATCATAGAGACGGTATACTCCAACGGTGCTTACCGCCTCGCCAAACCCAATGGGGACTTGTTCATGATGCCCATCAACGGCAAGTTCCTAAAGAAGTACTATTCTTGACATCCTCCAGACATGTACTTCCCCAAAGGGGATCTGTGGGCCCAATCATCGGGGCTCACGCACAATCTCCTTCCACAAACTCATACGCTTCTGGAACCCAGCTGTTCCGTGGCATCCTTCAGTAGAAAGACAACCACGTCCACATCACCTCTGAGTTGTTCCTCTACACCCTACAAAGCGGAATCTTACACTGCGTAAGCCGACGCTACCCTTCATGTTTACCACGTCCACATCACCTCTGAGTAAACATCTCGTACAAACAACCCCTGCGTTGTCGTACATTGATCGCCGAACTTCCACGTCCACATCACCTCTGAGTTGTTCAGCGTATCCCCCAGGATCATTCCTACCACGTCCATAATACCTCTGAGTAGGAAAATTCTATCATTTTGAACCTAATGATTGCCATGTCCATATCACCTCTGAGCAAACATGTGGGTTCCTTCAAACTTATTATCTGTACCTAAAAACCAAGGTGCGCAAAAGATAATAGGTCCACACAAATCACCAAGTTCATAATAACAAAAATGAACACATCACAAAAAAAGGTTGCGTACTTCTTTATTTTTCTGAAAGAGAGTACAAAACTACACTATCCCCCCAGCAAGGGTTGCAAAAGAACATAAAAAAAGGGAGAAGCTACGGTCCCTGAACCTCTCCAGGATGGGCTGAGAGCTCTCTGACTCGACGTCTTAAGTCGGCTGTACGGGTCTCCACAGTCGCCAGGACTCGACGCTCAGCTTCCTGACGCATCAATTCAACAGCCTCAGCGGAAGTTTCGCTCTCATGCTTCTCATCAAGCTGTTGTCGCTGCTGAGCCAAGGCAAGAGTCCGCTGAGTAAAAGTCGCTTCCTCCTTCTTGAATGCTGCGTGTTCAGCTCGGACGCGTTCGGCATCTAACTGGAGTCGGGCCCGTTGGTCCTCAAGGCGGCGCATCTGGGTGTTGATCTCTGCGATGTTAGCATCCAACGCAGCTCGCGTTTCCATCGTCTTCTTCATGGACTGAGACAACTGCTCTACCGCAGCCTCAGTCTCAGCCACCTCGCGCTCCCAAATGCCCACAGTGGCCTGGTAGGAAGACTCGATCTCGGCAATCAACTGCCCCTTCTCCGCATCTACCAAGACGGAGAGGTCATTTCGCTGGATGCGCTGAAGTTCCGCAAGCCGCTCGTCCAGCTCGATCACCGAAGCCTCCAGAATTTCGGCCATATGGTCGTGGCCTTGGTGAACGCGGATCAGCTCAATACAGGGCATTGCCAGAGTTTTTGCCGTCGCAAAGCTCCCGTTGGCATCTATCACCGCAGATACACCCCTCTGCAGCATTTTGTACACCCCCTCGACGAGAAATTTCACATATTCGTCTGCGTCCGCCAGTACCTGCGGCGTCATAGCAGGAGTTAGAGGAGCTACTACAGTTAGCGGATCGGAAGATCCGCCAACCTCAACCTGCGAGGCTTGAACCTCGGCATCAATAGGCTCTTCGTCAACAGGGGCTGGACTGCTAGCCTGAGGAGCCGAAGCAATAGAGGAAGCCGGCACAGGCGTCGAGATAGTTCCCCAAGTGGAAGGAGCAACAGAGGGTTCCACACCCTTGCCCTTCTCAAGCCCGGAGGAACCACCGATGTCAACGGCCACTTCTTCAGCCCCCAACGTTCTATCAACAGCCAGTATCTCCCCTGGCAGAATGGGGAGATCATCACTTGTCTCTTGACCCGCCTCAGCGGTCGTGATCGGCAGACGGGTCTCGTCACCAAGTCCCTCTACAGGGACAGAATCTGTCGCTACCTCCTGATCGGTAGCCACCTCAACTTCCACGGTTGAAGCTGGGGTAGGACTCGGCAATGATATAGCCGACCTCCCCTCGTCATGACAAGGAGGGGAATCGACCCTCTCCTCTGTCCCAAACATATCTATTGCCCCCGCAACAGACTCTTGCAGCTCTGGAACAACGTCACCCGAAGGCGATGAACTCCAATCCACCTCATCATCAGGATGCCTCGAGTCCGTAGGACCCTCAACGTCCAAGGCCTCCACGGCAGACTGTACCTTCCCGGAAGTTGTTGCAACCTCAAAGACAGGAGATACTAAAACCTCCGCAGGCACGTCTTCGGGGTCCTCGTCCACGGGAGACAGTATCATCGGTGGGATGCGCTCATCAGAAGAGCCTGCCACCTCTTTCGGTTTATTAGCACCCGGTTTTGAAACACGGGACTTCTTCTTCGACAATTCCTGCAAAAAGAAAAGCATAAGTCACCATAATGACAAAATGAATTAGAATTATGGAGCACTCCTTACCTCAGCAGGAACTGATCCCGTTGGCGTTACAAGTGGCACTTGCGTGACCTTTGGAGTCGACGTCTTCCTCGACCTCTTCGGTACAGAAGAACCAGCTTCTGTGTCAGCCCGCCTCTTCCCAACAGACGGATCTCTCACTGGTGCTGCAGCAGCAGCTCGATATCCCGCCAATTCTGGTGGACGATATGATCGGGTTGCCATCAACATATTCGTCGTGGCCTCCAACTGAGTTCCAATGATGAAACTAGTCTCCCTGTCATAACCAGGAGACGCAGCATTCATAATGCAATACAGCTTGGCGGCTGGATATAGGATCTGCGGCCGAGGATTGCAGACTGGCGTAGTAAAATTAACGCTAGTGCATCCAGCGTTATAATACTGCCAGCCCCCGGCTCCATCCAACAAACTCCCGATGAAGCCTAGACTGCTACTGGGATTCCGCAACATTAGCTGGGTATAGCCAAATTGACGAGCAAATCGGCTTGGCAGATATGGCTCCAGATAACATCTATTCTGGTTGCGGTAGACCAGGTGAGAAGGCCGGATACTCTGCAACCAACGAAAACTCCATTTCGGCAAAGTGACCGCATCTTCGCCAGAGTCAATTAAATCTTGGTCGGCCTCGAAATCTTTGAAGATCGGGCCAACCTTGACAATCTCCCACCCCTGAAGGTAGGACAAGACTCTCCTGCAAACGGGGACGCCAGTGTGTAACCACACGCATTAACTGAGAAGAGCATGCGCCCGAACAGGCATGCGCCCAACAACTAATGCGCCCTGATCGCCATGCTTCTTATTCAAAGTATTCCAAAACTTATTCAAAAGTTTTGAAAACTTTGAAGGGGGTCTTGTAGAAGCATGGAATTTCACAACCAGAAAGCCCATGCGCCAGACACTACATGCGCCAGAACTCGGACAGAACACTTCACAGCAAAGTCAATAAGTATAGACATTTGAAGAAGGACTTTTTATTTATATACAAAAGTCTATTACATGTCTAGAAAAGGTTGTACAAAGGAGAATTTCTACAAAGGAAAGATCCTAAGTCTACAGCCAGCGGCCACCATGCGCCTCCAGTTAGGCGCAGCAGTCACCATGCACCACCAGTGAGACGCAGCAGATACTATGCGCCTCCATCCAGGCGCATCCCACTATCTCTTCAGCAGCTCAGTTATGTGCATCCAGCTCAGTTATGTGCATCCCTTCAGCAGCCCAGTTATGTGCCGCTCTTCCAGCCAGGCTCACCTGATAAATGCTTCGATTAAACAAAGCATTTAACCCTCTGGCTGGAACCAAGGAAGAGAAGAGCACCGCAAATTTGTGGCCAGGGGAGGCTTCGAAAGAGCCTCCAAAGACCAAGGAAGACCGTAATCGAAATACGGCTAACGGAGCAGCTTTCAGAGTGGACGACACCCACTTTGAAGGAAGAGAGAGCCTAGCACCGCCGTTCCGATCTACGGCTCTTCCGGAACAACGGAGACGAGGCCCGAGCATCCCTATCTTTGGATGCAACAAGCACCTTCCGCCCGCCTCGGAAGCCCTCGACTCCGTCTTTTGGATGTAACAGTCACCTTCAGGAGCATTAACAACGACATGGCGTCTCATCTTCACCCTCGGGAGCACTTCGTCAACAGAATGCACCCGAGAACCCGAGTTCATGTTGGAAAGACGTGAGAGAGTGAGAGGCCAACCTTCTCTCCATGCCACTATTTATAGGCCGGGCAGATCAAACCCATGCGCCAAGTGGATGGCTCTCCGAATTTCGTGCAATGAACTCACATTAAATGGATGAACCGGACGCCTCGACTTCAGCCAAACGGCTATTAAAAGCACTCGAGAAGCGAAACAGCCGCATCATCAGAGACGTGTCGAATGCGCCGGCTGGACAGCGCATCACACCCCTTCAAACACCAAGCGCCTCCCACAGATGCGCCCTGAACCGAGCGCATCACAGAAGATGCGCCCCCATACGTCTCCATACGCCTAGTGGAACGTCAACCGACGCGCCCACTCAGCTGTCCATCGAATGTCACCAACATTAAATGCTGACCTGACAGAGTTGGCAGCACGCCTCCCCAAGCCTGAACGGTTGACAGCTTTTGCAGAAAACGAAGCGTCCACAACGTCAGCAACATCATGACTTTACTTCGACGGCTACTGCCACGTGGCCACTCAACCGCCCGCATGCGCCTCGGCAGCCATGCGCCCAAACCTGCATGCGCCTCAGACCCTTCACTGATCCCTAAAGACAGAAGAAGAGTCTCCAGTTGAAGCTTTGCATGCGCCTCAAAAGCCATGCGCCCCAGACTGATCTCTGATCCCGAAGGACAGAAGGAAAGTCGCTCGCATGCGCCTCAAAAGCCATGCGCCCAGAACGGCTCGTGACTCCTAAAGGTCACGAGCCAAAATCTCATCATGCGCCCAATCCAAGGCGCATCCCACCAAATCGTCCCCCCACCAAATCAGAGATCTCCGAGCCATGGGTCGACGACACGTGTCCTTTGACTCAACTCATCCAAGATCTCAGCAACAGAAAGATCTTCTCTGCTACGTGCCGGCTCACAACAGCAGTATGAAGAATTCAACCCCGCGAGTAGGGCGCATCATCCATGCGCCTCCATCAGCAATCTCCACGTGGCGTCCCCACGCACCGGCGCATCCTACATATGCGTGCATGAGCAGCCAACCTGCCCAGCTATAAATAGAGGGACCATTTCCTTCTTACCTACCTACACACACACAGACAGATACGAACAAACATACCACCCGAGAGGCAGATACAGACATTCAACGTCTTCCTCCTCTCAGCAAGCTCCAGCACCCAGAGCAATCTACACCTTCAGAGAACCGAAAACCGTCGTCAGCCCGTCAACGGAGTCAACGCATTACCACTCGCTCCATTGGCACTAGGAACCCAGATTAAACAAAAGTGTACTCCTAGGACTACATCTAAGTCCTATATTGTAACACTGTTCTGTTTGTATTAAAGTTTTCAATCAAACAATTTTAATGGCAAACATTAACCACGTCAAACCTCTCTCTTAAACAGTTTCAAACCTCAAAGGAACAAACTTTTCTCTCCTAATAATACTACTTCTCGAGTCATCAGGTATTTTCCTATCACCACCCCGGAGATTCAGATTACGGGCTCAATCTTGGGCCGACCAAACATTCATACTCACTTTCTTACACCCGGGGACTCGAGTAAAGGATCGGATCAGCCAGATAAGTTGGTGAACTCAGGTATGCCTCCGATTATAATTTCTAACCAGTTTGAGGTCCTTTTAGCACAGGAAGCAGGGGCTGAAACTTCAACAGAAGAGACTCAGGACACTGGTGCGACCTTGTTGCACAGGGATGTATCGTCCCCTGGGAGCAGCGCGCACGGGGCTCGCTCGAGCACGTCTCGATCGACTGATCCAAACGAACGAATGGCTATTGGGTCAGGGCCGGAAATGCTCCAGGATGGGGGGGCTCCTCTGGATCAGGATTCAGTGGGACCAGCGGGGGATTCTCCTCCCAGTTCTGTCCCGGTGGCGTCAGACAGTTCTGTCCCAGTTGAGTCAACGGATGAAGGCAGCAGGCTGGATCCAACATATGTGGAGGAGCAGGAACAAGATACGTCGAGCGGTGACCCCATCTCTGTTAGCAAGGGCCAGAGTCAGTCGGATCCCAACTTTCAAGACAAGTCCGAGCACATCTCGTCGAGCGACTCTTCTTTTGTTCAAGAACAAGACACTAGGAGTATCAACGAAACAGTGAGAATGATGCGTGACCACCTGATTGGTTCGCAATCGCCAGGACCGGACGAGCCGCCGGACGTGGAAATAGAGCTTATCAAAGCTTTCAAGGCTAAAAGCAATAAAAAAATTGCGGCGGAATCGGCGGCGGCCAAAAATAAGAGAAATAAGTTGACTGAAAAGACAGGGGGGAGCGAGAAGATGCCAAGCAAAGAACTTCATCGAGAGGAGAGATTGCAGGACAGGGCTAGGGGAAAGGAGAAGATGACAAATGCGGAGTTTCAATCGGAGGCACTCAATACCCTTTATGATGCTATCACGGGGAATTATGAAAGCCCAGAGCAGCCGGGAAAGGAGACACAGATCAAAATGGTGACAGAGGCGGGAATGCAACAGGAACACGAAGCGGGACAACCAAAGAGGAGTCAAAAAGGGAGCTCTACTAAACAAGAGCGGACCTCCAAAGCTAATCCGAGCGTCAAAAGAATCCCCGACTCGTCTACCTTGCCACCTAATGCTCGTCAAACTAGGCGCTCAACTGAGGCCAAAAACCTTTCACAGGACCCCCTTAATGTTTAAGGCCATCGTCTGGAACGTGAGAGGGATTCGGAACAAACAAACCAGGAAGTATCTAAACTCTCTTATTAGTAAACATTCCCCTGATCTTATTGTTATCCTTGAACCAAAAATTGACGGGGAGAATCTCCCCGCTCTTGCTAACGAACTTCACATAAAAAATTATTTCCATGCAGGTGATGGGAACAAGTATATATGGATTTTGTGGAATGACAACATCAGTCTTAATATCTCGGAGATCCACCCTCAATTTCTGTCCTGCAACATTCAGTATCAGTCCTCTCGGCATGAGCTGACTTTTACGGCGGTCTATGCGAGTTGTGTTATGAGAACGCGTAGGGAGCTTTGGCATGCCCTATCCGCTCTCTATGGTGACTGCCGTACGCCGTGGATCATCGCTGGAGACTTCAACGTCGTCGCTTCTGCCGGCGAAAAGTCAGGCCCGCGCCCGATCAATATTGGTGCGACGGCCGAGTTCACCTCCTTTATCTCCGAGAACGGGCTGCTGGATGCTGGTTTTCAGGGGTCTATTTACACTTGGTGTAATGGCCTTATTAACCACCCGAACACTTGGGAGAGGCTGGACCGGGTCCTCTACGATACCAAGTTTCTTCTTGACAACGTTCCCGTTACGATAACGCATCTTCCCCGATTATATTCTGATCATTCTCCTATTCTTATCTCCCCCACAGATTCGAACAATGTGCCGGCCCCCTTCCGCTTCCAACGAACGTGGACCAGCCACCCGACATTCATGGAGCTGGTTGATACTTGCTGGAACTCTCCCTGCCATGGTCCGCCCCTTATGGTTCTCCACAAAAAATTGAAAAGACTTAGGAACACATTAAGGGATTGGAACTGGAATGTGTTCGGTGACTTGCGGAAACAAAAGAGGGATCTGCAACAAGTTGTTGACGAAATCGAGGAGTCCCTTCAAGGTCATTGGAGCGAGGCGCAAGGGATGGCTCTTCATTCTGCTAGACAGCGGCTCAAGTCTGTGATGGCCATGGAGGAACAACTTCTTGCGGATCAAGCTAGGATGAGTTGGATCACGGACGGAGACCGGAACTCTTCCTTCTTCCACGCGGTGATTAAAGAAAGAACGGCGAGCAACAAAATTCGCATGTATGATCAAGACGGTACGGCTGTTGAGGACCATGTTATTCTTGACCGAGCTATCACGCACTTCTCCGACTTCTTTGGGCATGAAGCTTCTGCTCCTGCGGATTCTTTTATTCAGTGTATTCCTAATCTCATTACGGAAACTCAAAACGTGGAGCTGTGTGCTCTCCCATCGGAGGCGGAAGTGGAACTGGCGGTCAAGGCACTCAACCCGCAGAGCGCTCCTGGACCGGACGGGTTCACAGGCTTCTTCTACACTAGTTGTTGGGACATCATCATGGACGACGTCTTGGCGGCGGTTAAGGATTTCTTCCTCGGCATACATCTCCCGAAAGGTATTACTTCGGCTAATTTAATTCTTATTCCTAAAACTAATAAGCCTTTGAGTTGCCAGGATTTTAGGCCAATAAGCCTCAGTAACTTTGCGCATAAAATTATCTCCAAAATTTTGGCGGATCGGCTCTCCTCGGTTCTTCCTCTCATTATATCCAGGGAGCAGTCCGGCTTTGTCAAAGGAAGGAGCATTCATGAGAACATTAGTTTGGCTCACGAGATCGTTCAAACTATCGACAACAAAATTGTTGGGGGAAACGTGGCTATCAAATTGGATATGTCCAAAGCTTATGACAGAGTGAACTGGTCCTTTCTCATCCGGGTGTTGCGGTAGTTTGGTTTCAGTCACACTTGGACCGATCTCATCTACAGGGTTATTTCGAATTGCTGGTACTCTATTTCCATGAATCGAAAAACCGGAGGATATTTTCGATCTTTCAGGGGGCTTCGTCAGGGGGACCCCATCTCTCCTGCTCTTTTTATCATTGCCCATGACGCTCTTAGCCGGAAGATTTCAGAGTTGAGCCTTCACCGTCATTTGAGGCCCTTCACGGGAAGAATCGGGAGCCTTCCCCTCTCTCACTTATTCTATGCGGACGATAGCCTCATATTCATCAATGAGGGTTCCAGCAATGTGGAGTGTCTTCTGTCCATGCTTCGGGACTATTCTGATACTTCGGGACAGGTAATCAATTTATCCAAATCCTCTTTAATTGTTTCTAACAAACCCCACATGTCTAGTCACGCAGATATTATAGCTTCAAGCTCTGGTCTTATGCTCACCTTCCTCCCGATCCAGTACCTAGGGGTCCCCCTCTATAAAGGTAAGGCTAAACCGGAGTACTTCTTGGACTTGGTGACGAAATTTGACAAGCGTATTTCTGGATGGAGAGGTCGCCTACTTTCGTTTGGGGGTAAGATTACATTATTGAAGAGCGTCCTCAACGCTCTTCCTATTCATGCTCTTTCGGTTATTAAACCTCCTAACAAACTCTTTAAGAATCTTGAGAAATGCATGGCGGCCTTCCTCTGGAATTCCGAGGAGAGGCACCGAAAACGTTGGATTTCTTGGAAACAAGTTTGTAGGTCTATGGATGAAGGGGGCTTGGGGATCCGATCTCTCAACCAAGTTATGATTGCGCTTCATGCTAAAAGATGTTGGTCTCTTATTAATGGCGAGTCGGTGTGGGCTCATTATATGGTGCGGAAGTATGGGGATCCCACGTTGCCGAATTACACTATGCCGTACAACCCATCTCCCCTTTGGCGCTCTATGGTGGCGGTTCTCCCGACGGTCTATGTTCATTGTCAATGGGTAGCGGGCCGGGGTAATATCCCCATTTGGGGCGCTAATTGGTATGGTAATACTCTTACTAAACCTAATGTTTTCAATTATACTCCTCTTAGACAAGTGGTGAGCTCTCCTCTGGTTAGAATGGCCTCCGGGATTACGGTCAATATTCGGGACTACCTTCCTATTGAGGCTATTAACAAGTTGGATGAAATGGTGCTTAATGATGAGAAAGACAAAATCTGTTGGGTATTAAGTCAAAATGGTGAGTTCTCTACCAAGTCCTAATGGGACTTTTACAGGATGCGTTATCCGACCGACAGGTGGAGTTTTTATTATTGGAACAAATTCATCCAACCTCGCATTGGGGCCTTTCTTTGGCGGCTAAGCCGGAACGCCCTTCCGGTTGACGCTAGACTTCTTTCCATGGGCTTCAAGTTGGCCGCCAGGTGTACTTGCTGTGAGAACCCGGCTATGGAGACGATTGATCATCTGTTTGTTGTGAGCGAGACGGCATCCAAGATTTGGCGGCATTTTGCGGCCTACTTCCGGTTATCCGCGGCCCCGTCCAATATGGAAGATCTTGCGCAGGTATGGCTTAACAATGTTTCCCTGTCTTCTCCTTCGGGTATTAGCAGGAACGTCATCTTTGCCAATGCGCTGTGGGAAATCTGGAAGCAAAGGAATGAGATCCTCTTCGGCAAAGGGATTAGGAACAGCAACTTCATTATCGGCCGCATCACCACGGCCTTGCAAATCCAGATTGCTGTCTCTGATCCCGCGTCAAGTGACCCTTCTGCTGGCAGTCGAGCTGCTGCTGCTGGGTGTGCCCCTGGCCAGCTGAACCTGGGGGGCGCTGCTGATCGGAACCTGATGGACCTCGCCGCCACGCACAGCTGTGTGACCCGCCCTTCTGCTGGCAGTCGGGCTGCTGTTGGGAGTGCCCCTGTGAACCTGGGGGGTGCTGCTGATCGGAACCCGCTGGATCACGCCGCCACGCACAGCTGTGCGACTGCTGCGGACTGCAGCGCCACTCCATCTGCTGCGCAACGCTGTGCCCGTCCCCCTGAACCCGCCTGCTGCAGAGCCCCTCCTATCACCGCGCCCAGCAGTGGGGGTCTTCCGCTCGCTGCTGCCATCTCTCGGCCACCCCAGATCAGCCCTGGAGCGTCCTCTTCCAGTCAGATGCAGACCGCGCTTTGCAGCGCGCTTCCCCCTATAGCCGCGCATTGCTGCGCTCATCCTCTCACGACCGTGCCATGCAGCAGGGGCCCTCCGCTCGCTGCTGCTGTCTCTCGGTCACCCCAGATCAGGCCTGGACTGGCTGCCCAGGTTGGGGACTCTTGGGGGGACCAACACAGCGCTCCTTGTGTGATTTGGAAGCCCCCCGCCGTCGGTCTGAAGCTTAATATTGCCGGACGCTGTCATGATCCCCCCATGCACGGCTGGTGGCAGGATCATTCGCGGCGTCAACGGCTCCTTCATTGCGGCCTTCTCTCTCTTCAAGGACAACTACTCAAGCGTCATCCCAGAGATCGATGTTCTTCTTCTAGCGGCTTCTCATTGCAGGGAGAAGAATTGGGTAATCAACGAAGCCGAATCGACTTCACAACGCCTTGTCGGTGTCATGTTGGCTTCTGAGGCTACTCCTTGGGCTCTTGTGTACAAAATTCGGAAATTGCGGGACCATCTCACCCCCCCGCCTGTGTTCCGTTCGACCTCCTCCCGAGCTAATGGGGTGGCAAAAGCTCTTGCTTCCATAGCTTTTGAATCAAAGGAAGGGAAGATCTTCTTTCACCCCTCGGAGCTCCCGGCGTCGGTCCGATCTGCTATCATGATAGACGCCCCTGCATTATAGGTTGGGGTCAGCTTGTACAGTTGGGCGGGTGCCACTTTGGATCTCTTGAGCTTTCTTCGACGTATGACTTGGTTCCTACGTCCCTTTGTGTTGTGCTGTGATTATTTTGCTTTGCGTGGGTGTGCATGGCCCCACTTTATTTTGCTTGGCTTGCTTGGGTTAGTTCCCAAGTGACACTTTTGTGCTCCCTTCAGGAGCTTAGCTTCTGTTTCTTTTGTTATTAGTGGGGGTTGGGCCCCACATTTTGTTGGCTGCATGGTTTTGCTCCATGCGCCACTTGGAGTTTTTCACTCCTCTCTTCATTAATAAAATTCCTTTTTGTTAAAAAAAAAATATAAAAAAAAAATAAATAAATAAATTATTAGTTAACCATGTCAAACCTTTCTCTCCTAAACAATTTCAAACCTCAAAGGAACATCACCAGGACCTAAAACTTTTCCACTTCTCATTTCCCTCAAAGCAAGGGTATCACCTTTTGGGAAACATGAACACTTACTTTTACATTTAGTAATTATTGACATTCAGTAAATCTATTGGCAAGATTAAGGGTTAGATTGATAAAGTAACCTGCTTGAGGTGACAAACTGACAAGTTTTATTTACTTTATTTATGGACAATTGCAACTAAATAACTTTAATATTATTAGCAACTTGCACTTATTTACCCTTTGCTAGTTGAATGTCAACTTTGACGGTCTAACCGTAAACTTTTGTTTAATTTTGCCCCTCAAAGAACAAAAATCCCCAACCCCCTCTAACCTACCTCTCCCCTGTTGGCATCCTGCAGCACCCCTCCCACCCCCCACCCCCCACCCCACCCCACGACCAACCAGTGGTTGGCATGCAGCTTCCAATAACCCACCTCAGTCTACAACACCCCCTCGCTCACCAAACCACCCCCACCCCGCAGTCGGCCTGCAGCACCCCCACCACTGTCAAGTTGGTAGGGTAGAGACAAAGCTGTCTTTTGGCATCTACCATTTGCAAAATAGTCAATATTTCATGGCGTTAAGTTGCAAAAATGAAGTTCAGGGTCAAACTCCAAGGTATTTATTGCAAATAAGTGATAGTTCAGGGTATTCAGTTGCAAATTAGCCTATCATATATGCAACTATGTTATGCAGAAACCTCTACATCAATATCTCTGACACAGGTAACTTTACTTTTAGCCAAGAGTTGCCTACGAAAAACAGAAAATTATCAATAACTTAGTGATGTGCATGTATCCAAATGTTAATAAAACTATAAATAAAATGATGCATCTAACTCACAGTAGAGGAAAAAAAATTATAGATCAAAAACACCAATATTATTGACCGGTTGGAGATATATCCTTACTGCAGTGTATAAGGCTTACAGTCAAAGCACTAGAAATTACACCTAACACGACTTATCAATAATTAAATGAAAAAGGAGTTCACAATAATCCAGTTGAAAAAATAATTTCAAACCATAGTTTGCAGTGTCACTCGTTACCGATACGATACGGCCGATTCCAATACGGTTTGGCATGTTCGGGATCCAATACCGACCACAACCGCTACCGATACTGACATTGGGGGTATCTTTCTGAGTCAATTGGATAGAGAAAATTGAACGAAAAAGACCAATCATCAAGTGTGTAAAAGCATAATAAGGTTGTAAAAGCGTGTAAACGAAGAAAACTTATTCATCTTAAGTAGAACTACCAGAAAGGGTGATTATTGTTTCATTCAATTTCAAAACTACTAAGAAACAACACTAAAAATACTTAAATTTATGCCTAAATGTATAATATAGTGTTTCTAAATTATTAATAATTGCTTGCTTTCTGATACCCCTGACTCGAAACCACCGATAGTGTCGATACCGACAATCCCGATACTCATAGGAAGGGTCTGATTCGGAAATTGTGAACCTTAATATGTCCTCTATATAAAAGCTCATTTCCGTGCAATGGAAATAATCAAACAAATATGAATGCAACTGACTCGCCTTTGACGGTAACGCTTATCAACATCTGTTAAGCCATGATATTTGTCTGGTAGAGGGAGAAGGGTTTTTGTAAGGATTTCAAGAAATTTCACATTAACAGAGAGTTCCCCTGCAAAAGTGAAAGAACTGACAGTTTATCAAAAATGAAGAAGAAAAAGAAAATTATATACCAATCACAGTTAGCAGAAAGTTAATCAGGAAATAGAACCTAGTCATTTATATATATATATATATATATATATATATATATATATATATATATATATATGGCTAGTGTCATATGTAGTTGTCAAAAAAGTTAGCTAATAACACAATGCCATGATACTAACCCGCTAAAGATTAAACCTATAGACCTTTCCATCCAACATGTGATTGTAATATTGGATATGAAAATAAAACAAATATAAGTAAACTAAAAAGTTTTAAAGGTATGGAGCAACTTGCTCTTATAACTAACCTTTCTCCGTCTTCTTTATGGAGCCACTTGCACCCACAATATCACCAATGTCAATATATGTCTTCAACCGCTCAAACTGATCGGCTACAAGGTTTTCCTTCTCACAGTAAAGCTACAAGTGGACTCAAGATACTAGAATTATGCAGTGCTGAAATTTTCATATTTACAAGAATAACAGTATTGAGGGTCCAACAAAACCATGAGTTTGCAAAATGGTCGAACCAAGACTCTGAAACTGATATAGATTATAACCAATAAAACAAAACAAACAGATAACCATCAGAACTAAAGACTGACTATTTTTAACTGGTAGATCTACGAGGCTTTTCCTTTTCATACTCATACTTTCAATCTCTCAAGAGGGAACTTAGTGAAATCAGATGTTTCTTCTAAGAAGGGGTTAGTCAATTGCGGTTCTGGAACTGCATGAGAGGATTCATGCAGTAGGGATTTAGGGTTGCCATATGTGGTTTCAAAATCACCTGTTTGTCAAATATGATTTTAAAACCGTACAAATGCAAATGGCTGAATTGAGAAACAGTCATCCATGTTTCTTTTATTTGCTCATTAATGAAACCGCACCTTTCGCATATGTGGTTCTTCTCACGTCTACCCAAAGACCCACGATACTTCTATCTCCACCATACCTCAATCTCATTTTTATGCCTATCGCCTACCTATCGTCAGTGCCGCCGTCCATACTCCATCATGGACCATAGTACTCGCCACCATGTGCTGCCACGTGAGTCTCCACCTCCCACCTTCCTCCTCCCCACTCCATCTGGTCGTCATCTTCCTCTTAGTCAACAACACACCTCGACTTCCTACTGTTCTTCCAAATACTTGCATAAACCATTCTCCATTGTCCATCTTTTAGTTTATCCATTACCTACTAACTTCTGATGAATTAGAATACATCTAAAATCCTAGATTTTCTAATGAATAATAGCAAATTCTAGAACAAAACCACATTTGCTGAAAATAGTTCTAGCTTGAATCAGTTGCTTATAGTATTAGCTAAAATTTTAACTATCCAATTAAAAAAATTTGTGGTTCCATTATCTAATAGCAATAGCATTATTGACCAAATTGTGGTGTTTAAGATATGGGGGACAAGGAGAGCAACCTTAATAAAGTCATCATAAATAACAGTAGAAGCAGGGACAGGGATGGCGATAGAAACTCAGCCGCTAGGTCGGAAATCTGGGCGAGTATTAGATCTTCTTTAACGGGGCTCAATTCGCCGCAAGAGATGGAAAAAGAATTTGCTTCTAGAACTCCTCTTAGGTACTTCCATCTTTATATAAAGAAGCTTGGAATGGACAGGAATCATGGGATCCAGTCGCATCCCAATCAAGGGAAGGCTGGTGGCGGCCAAGGTTTAAGTGAATTTTTGGATAAGTGTAACCCCGCTTTTCCTGAGATTGATAAATGTATTAATTTCCTATTATTTTTAGAAATTTAGAAATAGTCATGTTAATTTATTTTTGTAGAATATTAATTTTCTGCCTTAATATAAGCCTTCTTATGATATTTAAAGGAAGAGTGGTTGAACTTGAATAATTATTTTTGTAGTAAAATATCTATTATGAGAATCCTTATTTCCATTATGTTCTACTCAAGTCTCATCTGAGTAGAGCTCACCAAATAATTTCCTTCCCACAAAGATTTTTTCCTCCAATTTTCTATTTCTCTTTCTTCCCAAAGCAATCTGCTCGTGCTCCCCAATTTGAAGAAGCACAATCAAAATTTATTAATCTCAAACTTTCCCTCCCAAATTCCTTTCCTTCTCCCCAAGCAAACTAACAAACTCTCAATTCCTATATAAACTCACCCTCTCTCTCATTCTTTTTCATTACCAAAACCCACAGAGAACGAGCTCTGTTCTCTCCCCTGAGCTCCTACTTCTTCCTCACCCAGAATCTGAAGCCCTAACCCTAATTTTGATTGAGCACACCATGGCGATGGCGAGGATCCTCTCCACAGCAGCAGCGGCAAAATCTTCGTTCCCGACGACGTGACCTTTTCCTAACGACGAACAGCAGCCGCGGCTAGGCACCGGCCTCCCCAGCGGCGCAACCTGTTCCCGGCGACTAGGCGATCTCCTTCAATAGCGACATCGAGCAGGTCATCTTCTCCATCGATCGATTCTTCCCTTCCTCGATCGTCATCTTCCCGGCCGATCGATCTGATCCTCTTGTAAGTATTGATTTATTCTAAACTGAATTGAAATCATTTGTAAGAAGTTTGGATTCGGGATCCTTTAATTTTCTTAATCCTTCTCAATGATCTTCTCAAATTTTTCTTAAGGAATATATACTAGTTCCTTTAAGAACCTGTTTCTCTCTTCATGCATTGAATTTGTTCGTCAAAATGTCTAAACAGGGTCTCGAACCATATTTGGACACGAAGAGGTCGTGTCCGATTTCTTGGGGTCGTATCTTTACTGTCCGATTTCTTGGGGTCGTATCTTTACTACAAATCAGATTTTCTCTACACAGGTAACGTTCTATCCTTTCCTAATTTTGAGTATCACATCGTTTAAACTTCATATTGACAAGGGGATGGACAGTATGGTACGGGGGATTTCGGTTGATCGTGTCCAACAATTGTTCGTGTCCAGTATGGCTGGAGTTCAGTTTTGGTTTGTGCCAGCATTGTGTGTGTCCGATATTAGGTGTCTGTGCAGGAGATCAATTGGAGTATAAGGGTGGCGCAGCAATATTTCAAACTGATTTTGATTTGGCTCTGTATATAATTTTGTTGAGTTCTGTGTGTTCAATATTGGAGTCATTTGCTGAGTTCTATGTGTGTTCAAATTTGGAGTCGAGTGCAGGAAGTTCGGTCGGGGCTGAGGTTTGGAGGGGGCGCGGAAGACTTTTAAACTGAATGAAGTTCAGGATAATGGGTTCGGCTTTGCTTATGCATTGAGTTGGGTTATGGTTGGGTTTTGTATTTAATATTCTGAGTTTTGTGTAGTTAGAATTGCTGAGCTTTGTGTATGATTGGGTTGGATTGGGTTATATGTATTTGCTGGGTTTTACTAATTTGAGTAGTGATATGGATAGCAGTACTTGGCAAGGGGTCCGGACCGCGCGAGGGGTTAAATTCAAATATTGGTTTGGCACTAAGAATAGGTCAGCTGCAATGATGGTTAAGCTCAGGGAAATGGGTTTGATGTTGGATTTCTGTGAAGGATCTGGATTTGCATTACTATTTTGTACTGAATTTCAGATCAGTGGGCCGAGATTGGGCTGACTTTGGATTCTTGGGTTATATTTGGATATGGTGATGAAGGAGTAGGTTGTTGTTAGAACCTTGGGCTTGGCTTGGGCTGGAACTTATGAATGGTGGCTTCTCTTATTAATAAGCATGTTTTTAGATGTTGCTATCGTTATGGTTATATTATTATTAGTGGGATTATTAAGTTTCCTGTCATTATCAGTTTTACCAAGATTAGCAATATGTATAAGATTATTGAATATTACTCTACCATAAAATTCTTACCAAATGATTTATTAAACCAATCCTTACTTGTTAGTAGTTATTATTATTATTTTGCTAATGACTTTAGTAGAAACTAGTTCTAGTAATTAATTTCTACTTTGGCTAGTAAATGTTAGTTAGTTAATTTTAGCTAATTTATATTTTTTTTCTCTTACTAATGTATTTTAATATTATCCTAACTACCCAATATTTCTAAATATAGCTAGTTAGAATTATATTAATTAGGGTTAATGGCTAGCAAGTTTATGAGTAGAAAATAATTTAGTTAGCTAAATGTCTTTATTTTAGAACCTAATCAACTTGTACCTATTTTAGGCGGACATAGAGATTATCTACCTATTCTCGATCTCCCAGAGCAAGGCAAGTACACCGGCTTGAACTCTTTACTTTATATTTCTGTCATACTCTTGTTCTCATATTGGACACGAGATTTACACGATTGTATTGTGTCTTGGTGTGTCTCATTGATCTTCTTGCAGGGATTGGGAAAAATATTGTCTAGTGTATGACCACACACCCCTTAGCTAGGTTATTATAAATAGCCTAATCGTACACCTCTCGTACGATTAAGCCGCGCCTTATTGTGATGTTGTGGTTTCCAGTCGGTCAAACATTAGATTAATATTTCAAATTCACATGTTGCATTGATTGTCTTGTTCATTATTCCAGTTCTTGTGCTATTGTTTCATATTGTAGTTTAGTTCATATTATTACTTGTGTATTTCAGATTACTTTGTAGATTGTTTCTTGTCGGGATTGTACTTTGCTCCTTTTTTGACTGGATATGTTGCAGGTGAGCTTGAGGCCATAGGTGAGAAGGATGACACCAGGATTCAGGACTTAGAAGCTATAGAGATTTAGTTTAGTTTCATTGCTTACAGTTGTGCAGTGATTTTATTCTGTACATTTGTCAGAATTTCTCAGTTGTTACTTTTATTCTTGTTTATCGGATTTGTCTCCGGATGACTTTTGTGAATATTGTATTAAAATGACTTAGTAGATTGTGGTGATCTGTTCTGGAAACGTATATAGCAGCTGTGATGAGATTGTTGATCATGATTACTTGGAGTTTTCCTTAGATTGTACAGCTTACTACGTTGTGTCTTCCAACATAGGCTGGACGTGTCCGATTCGTATCCGATTATTCGGAAGCGGATCGTGACAAGAAGGAAAGCCTTTTGGAGGTCCTCAACAATAGAAACCTATGGGAGGAGAGGAGAGCTATAGATGCATTTGGTGGTGGATAGGAGATGGTAGATTGACTTTGACATCATTATATCAGATGAACATCAATTATCGGGAATTCAAGCAGAATACGCCGAAGTAATTCGGTCTATTAGAGCTCCGATAAGGTTCAAAAACCTGTAAAAAATGAAAAAAGATAATTTGATAGTTAGCTGGGAGCGAGCAATTGCATATTTTGTAATAGCCACATGGAACATTGTGTTCTCGCTATTACTAAATCGCATAATGGATAACCCAAATTGAGAGGCTTGTAAAGTGTAAATGGGGTTTAACGTTCATCCTAACCCAGCAAAATCTTTATGGGAGCTTTAGAGGGAGAAGAGAGTCGTACATAGAGATATATGGCAATGGGAGGTCATGGCAGCGGCCATATATTGAGGGATTTGGCTTGAAAGAAACAATAAGACTTTTTATAGAAAACATAACATCAAATTTTCAACTTACATTCAAGATTTTATCTAACATCAAGTTTTGGATAGGAGAAGTGTCCTTGAGAGGACCCAAGAAATAGAGCCAATCACAATACAAGATAAGGGCGACTCGGATATGCAAGAGAAGAGGGAGGCAAACCCCCTCCAGAATTAAAAAAAAAAAAAAGTTGCAACCAAATATTATTTGCCTTACAGATTAAGTCGGTTATATTTGATAAAGATTGCATCCTTATCGTGGACACAATTTTTTAAGCATGAAAGGAATTTAGGGTTACCGAAAGAGACTACATATAGTCCCATTTTGCATCAAATAAGGTACACACACAATTCTACGCTAAAAGTTTGTTAATTTTTACCTTCACATCAAACCTAACTTAAGCATTAAAACGGCACCGGGTGATCACCCCGCCCCTTGACGTGTGTTCGTGTACGCAAGAGAAGAAGAAAACCAGATACAAGAAGGAATCCATTGATCCAACCTATTAAGAAGATCCGAGATTCCTGGTGGTCATTGGTTTTGGTTTTTTGTGATGTAGTACTTGTATCGTTGATACTTGGTTCTAGTTCTTCTGAGGTGGTTCTACCTTTTGCTCTTTCTAGTAGTTAGGACTCAATGACTCATTATGCTCTTAGATGGGTCTGTAATATTTCAAGGTTTCATAAAAGCGCTATTTAGTAAAGCATGGGGGAGTTACCCACTAATCTTTTCTCTCAAAAATATTTAACGATGTTATTATATTATCATGTTTTATTATTTAATTATATCGAATAGAAAATGACAGAACAGTATGAACTCTTAAATTATGCTGTGAAGTCATTTGGAAAGCCATTCCAAACTTAATGTTAATGAATCATTGTAATTGTAATTGTAATTGTAATTGTAATTTTTAAATCACCCGTAATATGTCTCTTAAATCCAAGTTGACTAACCAACTCCCCCCACCCCACCCCCCCTACACACACACACAACTACACAAGGAAATTTTACATGTATAGAGGAATCGAACAAACCTGTATTGTTCCTGAATCATCCCTTACAGTCAAGAATGCAAGTTTACCAAATGTTCTCCGAGCAACAATTCTTCCTGCAACCGATACTGAATCCTCCTTGCATTCCTCACCGTTCCCCAAATGACTATAAATCTCTTGGAGATGGTTTGCTGTATGACTTCTGTCCCACTTGTAGGCATAAGGTTCGTGTCCCTTGCTCCTTAGCTCTTCCACCTGGCAATGAAGTAAGGTAGCTTAAAAGGGAAATTTTATGGACACTTTATGTCTCCTTCAAGCTGGTAAGCAAGGCGTTAGACTCGTTACGTATTCATATCATTTTCAGTGGTAAGAGAAATTGAATCCTCCATTTCAAGATTGCAACATGAAGCGCTATTAAGTAAAATATTGGTTTAATTTTGTATAAGGGTACCAGGTTTAGACCTAATTAGATTTTGTGTACCGGATTTGTCCGTTTATACTTTGGATACTCAAACTTTTTCAGTAACATATTTAGTGACGAAATTGGGCTTTCAGTGACGAAATGAGTTTTTAATGACGAATGTTCATCACTAAAAATATTCGAGTACCCAAAGTCTAAAACGGACAAACCCAGTACCCAAAGTCTAATTAGGTCCTAAACCTGGTACCCTTATACAAAATAATCCTAAAATTCCTTGATAGTGCTTTACAAGGCAATAAGAACATTGGAAATACTGCAGCAATGGTGCAATTTCATCGTTTTCTCCATATATCCTGCTGCAAAAACCTATCGATATAACACAAAATTTACAAACACGAAATACTCCGGCCCCTAACGGTGTGTGTTCAGCTCATCTCCCGACATCGCCAACAATCAAAACCTTCCATTTGCAGTTGCACTTAGGTGGTAATGTACAACAAATTCCTCAAAAATTAAAACAAAGACCAGCAAAAAGAAGTGTTTTTTGCCGAATTAAAAGTCTATTATATATCTTAACCGCATTCATCAAACAACATCAAATTCCATATGAACATGACAACTCTCAATAAAAGAAACAATTTTCACGTAATAAAGTAAAATTCTATAAGTTAAGCTAACAATTCAAACAATTACTTGTATCATTCTTGCACGTTACCAAGGTCCAAGGAGCTCATATACAATAGTATCCTGTTGTGCACATAAAGGGGCAAAAATGTTTTTGAAATTACTCAAAACCAAACATTCAGTTGTAATTGCAAAATTAGGGGTAGAAAAATTGTGCTTTTTAAAGACCATTTGACTAAAAAGCATGAACGGACACTCCAATAACAACAACAAAAAGCCACGTCGTGTCCATAAACCGTTGCATTGATCACGTACCCGACACAAACACAGGCATTCGAAAAAAAAAACACTACGAGCCGTGTCCTGATTGTGCCGTGTCGGTGTATATGTGTCCTTGCAGCATGGCCAGTTTGAGCGAGAAGAGAGGAGGGGGGAAGGCGTGCCTTCTTGAGACGGATGGCGCGGATGGAGTCCCGGTCGGAGGTGGAGGAAGAGGAGGAGGAGCTCCGGCGGCGGTGATCGGTGGTGGATGGTTTGGTTGAGGAAGAGCACATGATTCTTGAGGTCGACTTGGCCATGGCCATTCTTCTGGCGGTGGCGGAGGAGGACATGGAAGCGAAGTGGAGAAGATGGGTGGCCCCTCTCCATGCCCTGAGGGCGTCCATTGGATCACGGTTAGTGGGTTTTGGGTTTGGGGCGATTTTTTTATGGGCACCACAACAATTACTTGGGACTATCCCAAATTTTTTAAAAAAAATTACAAGTTTGCCATCAAAATATTTTGCTTGGGGCTAGCCCAAGATATCATATAAAAACCAACCTAATTTTATTTCCCTTCTTCTCTCTCTACTCTTTCCTTCTCCTCCACTCTTTTCTCCAACCCTAAGAATTTCTAGGTCATAAATTTGTAAATCCTAATCCAAATTGTCTCCCAACCAAGACTAATCCAAATTGTAAAGCCTTCTCCTCCGCTCTCTCTACTCTTTCCTTCTCCTCCACCTACAACAGTTTGGTACAAACTAGCACCGGCAGAAGCGAAGTCCTGGACCGGACATTTTGATCATCAAATCAATCATTGTAGGAAATTGTTGCAGATGGAGGAGCCAAGAGACTTACCGGTTGGCCACTACTACGTCGAAATTGACTGAATAAAGTTTTCACATTTTGTATATGGATGACCCATTTTGTAAATATTTTGTAAACATTTTGTAGAGGAGGGGTATAAAAAACGACTTTTTTATGGGCACCACAACAATTACTTGGGACTATCCCAAATTTTTTTAAAAAAATTACAAGTTTGCCATCAAAATATTTTGCTTGGGGCTAGTCCAAGATATCATATAAATACCAACCTAATTTTATTTCCCTTCTTCTCTCTCTACTCTTTCCTTCTCCTCCACTCTTTTCTCCAACCCTAAGAATTTCTAGGTCATAAATTTGTAAATCCTAATCCAAATTGTCTCCCAACCAAGACTAGTCCAAATTGTAAAGCCTTCTCCTCCGCTCTCTCTACTCTTTCCTTCTCCTCCACCTACAACAGTTTGGTACAAACTAGCACCGGCAGAAGCGAAGTCCTGGACCGGGCATTTTGATCATCAAATCAATCATTGTAGGAAATTGTTGCAGATGGAGGAGCCAAGAGACTTACCGGTTGGCCACTACTACGTCGAAATTGACTGAATGAAGTTTTCACATTTTGTATATGGATGACCCATTTTGTAAACATTTTGTATATGGATGACCCATTTTGTAAACATTAAAGTATATCATTTTGAAATGTGAAGCAAAATATATGTTTTTTGTTTTTACTTTTTCCTGTCTGCTATACGTGTGTGTGAAATATCCTACTTGTGTAAAATATCCTACTTGTGTCAAATATATGTGAAGTACTTGTGTGAAATATGAAGTCAAATAATATGTGAAGTCCTGCAAAATATCCTACTTGTGTAAAATGTGAAATCAAAACTCACACACAGTGAGTTTTCATCAGGACTGCCAGTGGTCTGGCAGTCCTGATCAAAACTCACTGTGTGTGTTTTATCAGGACTGCCAGACCACTGGCAGTCCTCATTCACATTACACTACAAGAAAAATGATCATTGGCAGTCCTCATTCTCCATGTAAATTAATACGGAGAATGGCCATTCTCCGTAAAAATTACACGGAGAATGACCATTCTTCGTGCTAAATTACACGGAGAATGACCATTCTCCGTGTAAATTAAGACAGAGAATGGTCATTCTCCTGCGTTTTAACACTGGAATGACCATTCTCCGTGTAAATTAAGACGGAGAATGTCCATTCTCCGTGTTAGAAACACGGAGAATGCCATTCCAGTGTTAAAACGCATGAGAATGACCATTCTCCGTCTTAATTTACACGGAGAATGGCCATTCTCCGTGTAATTTAGCACGGAGAATGGTCATTCTCCATGTAATTTTCACGGAGAATGGCCATTCTTCGTGTTAATTTACACGGAGAATGAGGACTGCCAGACCACTGGCAGTCCTCATTCACATCTGGCAGTCCTAATCAAAACTCACTGTGTGAGAGTTTTGAACTCACACACAGTGAGTTTTCATCAGGACTGCCAGACCACTGGCAGTCCTCATTCACACTAGGACTGCCAGTGGTCTGGCAGTCCTAATCAAAACTCACTGTGTGAGAGTTTTGAACTCACACACAGTGAGTTTTCATCAGGACTGTCAGACCACTAGCAGTCCTCATTCACACTAGGACTGCCAGTGGTCTGGCAGTCCTGATCAAAACTCACTGTGTGTGAGTTTGATCAGGACTGCCAGACCACTGGCAGTCCTCATTCACATTAGGACTGCCAGTGGTCTGGCAGTCCTAAGCAAAATTAAGAGAGTTAAACATCACAATTTCCAAATTATAGAGTTAAACATTACAATTAAGAGTGTTAAACATCACAACATCACAATTATGAATGTGCATGACAATTAAACATCATAATCAAATCAGTTAAACATCACAATATCCAACAAGTTAAACATCATAATATCTAACAAGCTAAACATCATAATATCCACAATTTCCTCAAATCATAATCATCACAATTTCCAAAATTATAGAGAGTTAAACATCACAATATCCAACAAGTTAAACATCACAATTTCCAAAATACAAGTTAAACATCGTAATCAAATCAGTGATCATGTCGGGCCTTCGTACGCGCCTCCCAATTTTGCATGAAAGGAAAATCGACAGTGTCGTCGATATGCTCCAACTGGTTCGCGATATTGACACATTCATCGTTCTGGCAGCCCGATCGGAGGGATTTTGCCAAAGCCTTCACCCGAGTATCCTGTCAATGGTAACAAAACGTCAATTAAGAGAGTTAAATTTGAAAGTATTTATAGAAGGTCCGACACCGGACATACAGACAGGATCCTCAGAAGGACCGACACCAAAACCACCTCGTCCTAGAATTTGGCTGATAGGTACGTCGTCGTCGTCATCGGAAGAAGACGGAGGACTAGGAGGACCTCGTTGCTTCGAACGACAATGGGGGTGTGGTTGTTCCCCTTGTTGCTGCGCTTCTGAAATTCTGATTGGTCTTTCAAGAGGACGAGGCCGCTCACTACGTTCCCTGCACAAGGATGCGGTGGGGGGTCGCTTTCTTTTGGGAGCGGCCACAGGACTACAGGACAACATAGGGTTAGTATTAAATAATAGATGTAAAAGAAATTGTGAAGTTGGCCTTCAGGACTGCCATGCTCCTAGCAGTCCATCATTCTATCAGGACTGCCAGGGAGATGGCAGTCCTGTTTTATAACAGGACTGCCAGGGTTCCTGCAGTCCTGTTTTATAACAGGATTGCCTACTGCATGGCAGTCCACTTTGGCAGTAGGACTGCCCGTTCGTCTGCAGTCCTTAGGGACGACGACCAGACGAACAGTTAGGTTACGTTTAAACGATAAAATATGAAATTTTCGATTTCGAAATGTACTTTGAATTGTTCTAACCTAATTTATAATAACATTTAAGAGATTTCTCAAAGAATCGAAATGTACTTTGAAACATAAAATAAATTATGCAATAATTAGGAAACATACCTAGCTTGTGATGACGGTTTCTTCTTCGGTGCCATTGATGATCTTGGAAGAGTTAGGGTTGAGAGAGGGTTTTGGAGAGTGGATTATGGAGAGAGTGTTAGGGTTTTGGAGAGTAGAGAATTTTTTGAGAGAGGGTTTTGAGAGGGTTTTGAAGAGAGAGAATTTTTAAATGATAATGAAATGAAAGAGAGGGTTTGGGGGGTGGGATAGCCCCAAGTAATTTTTGGGACGTCCCCAGTAAAAGTTTCTCAAACCTGGGCTGTCCCCTAGTAAAATGACGCCCCCAGTAATTTACGTGGTGCCCTTAGAAAAAGCCTAAAAAACTTTGGATGTCTTTTGGTGGGGTCATCAAACTCTCTCTATCTCTCTCTCTCTAAAAAAAAAATTAAACGTGCGTTACTGCGTTATACATGAATTTTTTTATATATTATTAAAAAATCATTTAAATATTTAAATTAAAGTTTGTTTTATCTTTACTATTATAAAGGACTTCAAAACGGTTCAATATTGAGCCGTCTAAGTCGTAAATATATCATCAATCATTTATTTTTTTTGAAAAAATTATGCAAAAAGTTGTTGAAAATAGTTTAATTTTTTTTATATATATTCAACATTGGAATTGAACTCAGCCAAACAAAAAAAATACCTCACATCTTAACCACATGAGTTAGAAAAGATATTTGACTATAATTTGATAATATTCTTATTATACGTGCATATATATATATATATATATATATATATATATATATATATATATATATATATATATATATATATATGGGGGCTTCAAAACGGCTCAAGATTGAGCCGTTTAAGCCGTATGTATATCATCGACCATTTTAATTTTATAAATTACATAACATAAAAAATTTAAACTATTTCCTTTTCTTCTGGACAACCAAATACTCTCATTTTTATTTTTCTTCTGTATAACTAAATGTCCTCAACATGCTTTGTAAAGTTTAGTCCCATATTGGAAAAGCACCATGAGTTATCTCAACATATATATGAGTATGTGTTGTTGGTATATGCACATGGGGTGGTGACCCTAAGGAGGGAACCATGTGGGTGATTTTACTAAGAGGAAAATGATTAATTCCAACAAGGACGTAAGTTGATTTTTGTTGTGCGGGCTCGGACTCGACACGGACTCCAGGTTGTCTCGTGCATACACGGGAGTGTTCGGGGGGAAGGCGTGGGATAGCACTCGACTATGTTGATTGTGGGATGATGTAAAACATCAAACTCTATTTTAGAGTATTGGTATTTTAGTCCCACATTGGATATGAGAGATGGTGAGGTCTCACTCCACTCTATAAATAGAGTCCCCTTGCCTCCTTTCCAAGATGCACCAAAGAAAAGAGTTAAGGGAGTCCGTAAAGTTCAGGAAGCCCGTTCAAGTCACAAATATTGACTGACGAGCGTTCCAGAAGTTCTCTTGAACTTGCTGGTGTAGGTCCTAAAAAAAATCAAGTTGCACACATCAACAAAGTCAGAAAATCAAGAAATACAACTTTCAGATGAAGTGCGCAGACATCAGATTGCGCATCCTTCAGATTGCGTACGATAGATTGCACACACTTTCAAATTGCGCAGGCTGACGTGGCAATGTCATCATTATCTGACAAAATCAAATCTTTCTGACAGCTGACAGCGCGGAGAACGAGGCGACTGTTCGTTTAAACGTGCCGCACAGTGCTCGAGAACGGTTGACAGCTGGCAGCGCAATCCATGTTGGCGCAATCCGTGTTGGCGCAATCCATTTCCTGCGCAATTCAAGTTGGCGCAATCCAAAGTCTGCGTAATTCAATATGCGCGTTTTACCAGTACAAATGATAAAGTACACGTGGCATTCATGCCATCAATTGCTCATTTTGTGGCAACTGCCTATGTATGATCATGCGCATTTCAATCAAATGATGCCATGTGTCTAAGACAGTTAACCCATGATCCAGCAACTGCCTGCGCAGTCCATTGCTGCGCAAACCAAATTGCTGCGCAATCCATTATGCGCAGTCCAGAATAACTGAAAGTTAGTTATTTCTCAAAATTCTATAAATAGAATTTCAAGTCTCCATTCAAGGGAGATCACGAATCAATAATCAGAGATCAGAGAGTTCAGGAGTTCTTGCCCAAGTGCTGCT
The DNA here is from genome assembly GCA_029216955.1 of Iris pallida. Taxonomy (NCBI): domain Eukaryota; kingdom Viridiplantae; phylum Streptophyta; class Magnoliopsida; order Asparagales; family Iridaceae; genus Iris; species Iris pallida. The sequence continues at coordinate 6,424,437 of JANAVB010042420.1, read as the reverse complement.
GCATTCTTCCGAGGCTTTTGCCTTCAACTTCCAAGGCTTTTTGCCTTCAATTCCAGAGTTGTCTTCAACTTCAGAGGCTTCGTCTTCAGAGTTCACATCGTCCAAGGGATAAAGCAGTCGTCATCTAGATTGGATTTCTAAAGTTGTACCATTCCCAGAATTCAAATTGTAATCTTTTACAAAGTTTGTATCAATAAAGTTCTTCAACTTTTGTTTTTGCAAACAAAATGGTGACTCTGCTAGGGACGACTTTCTCCTCCGATGAGGAAGTGACAACTCAATGTGACGTAGCGTCTATCGGAAAGACGCAGAAGACACTGGTTGTGAAAATCAACCAAACAGCCTATGAGTCTATGATCAACTCCAAGACCACTCCTTGCACTGCAACCACTACTGCCACAAGCAAAGTGCGCACAGTGTGGGTCTCCAAGACTGCTGCACAGTCTGCCAACAAGACTGCTGCACAGTCTGCTAAGAAACCTGCTGCACAATCTGTTGCACAGTCTACAGTTGCTGCCACCAAGCCTACTTCACAATCTGTTTCTGCCATTGCTGCACAATCTGCTATTGCCAGTACACAGAAGACTTCATATGCTGCCATGGCTAAGTATAAAACTCCTATGCCCCTAGCGCAATTGGCTGCCAATCTTCCTGCGCAAACCAACATTCCAGCAACCAGAGTGCAACCTAAGCATTCTGTGGCAAGAACTCCTGATGCGCAAACCACAGTCTTTGTGGCCAGAACCAATGTGCCATCCTTTCATGCGCAAAGCATTCCTGCGCAATCCAAGAGTGACAGCCTTTTGGCTAAACTCCCTCCTTCTCATAACAAAGGAAAAGGCTCTGCTCCTCCTAAACACACTGTTGCTCCTGCGCAAACCACTGGGGGTAGTCCTTTGGATATTCCTCTTCCTCTTCAAAACAAAGGGAAAGGCCCGTTGGTCTTTTCTCAAACTTCCTTGTCCCATGACTTGGAAGACAACAGAGGGAAATGTTCTTTAGCTAACCCTTCGTCCCAAAACAAAGGAAAAGGCCCTTTGGTCTTTTCTCGATCTTCTTCAGTTTTTACCGAAGAAGATCAATCTGAACGTGCCTCGGCACCAATCAGTACTAGAACTCTTTCAAACATGGATTCTTCTTTCCTTTATGACAAGAGGACTTATACTAACCAAAGAGGTATTCTGCCTACCCCGATAGCAGAATTCCAGGATCTCCCAACTCTCAAAATTTCCCGTTCCAGACAGGGAAAACTGCTAGTGTCTCAGACAGAAACCCCTGGGGGTGAATTTGCTGATCTTAGGACTTATCTCAACAGACCCACTTCGGTGAAACACAAATAGCCAATGCCGAAGATCAAACATCATCAAAAATAAATCTCCAGGGTTAAAAATCCCGACACTTATGCCAATGAAGTGAGCACTTCCCTGTATACTCAAGGGACTAAACATTTGAAGAATCGGAATCATGTCCCGAATATTATCAAGAACAAATCCCTCAGAATTTTCCTCGTTCTGCTGCTGTTCCCGATCTCCGAGAACATCTCAGACAAAAGCGGGATACTATCTCAACACCTTCAGTTCAACCATCTGATCATCATTGCAATCACAAAGTCATCATCCAATGTTGTTGTCAAACAACAATACGATATGTCTTCGATCGTTTGACTTTTGCTAAATCTGAACCTATGTCAGAGGAAGACGAAGTCTTGTATGCTTCCGTTAACATGACTTCCAGAGATACTGGGGGTAGAAGATGCTCTAAGCACGACAAACCCCGTAAGCCAAGCCAACGGTATTTAGAATTACTCCAAGAATCCTCTGAAGGAGTGTTTCGACATACCCGTTCTTGAAGCCGAGATACAATCGGTCAAAGGAATCTTCCTCAAGATCCTTCGGGTTATCTTCCTACTTCTCATTCAGGAGACGACTCTGATGCATATAGCGAAAGCTCTGAACAGACAGTGTCTTCCACTGTACCAAGAGAAGTGACAGCTTATGTTGTCACTGATGATCCAGATGTCTCAACATCTACAAATCAAGAACAGCGAATCGCTGCACTTGAAGACAAGCTAAAAACCATGGCTGAAATGGTTGCTAGTATACATTCTATCATTGTGGCACAACATGCTACACCACCGACTGTACCTATTGCTAATCCAGAGATCATAGCATCTTCAGTACCTGCCAATACTGGGCTGGGGGTAGTGTCTCCTCAAATGCCTCATGTACAAGTACAAGTTCAAACTACACCGAATCAGTCAGGAGCTGGGGGTAGTGCTTACAATGCTGTTCCTCCTCCTACCACTCTAACTCAACCTGCTCCTTCTTCATCATCTGAAGATGCTAATGAAGCTGTCAAACTCTTGCGAACCCAGTTCGAAGCCTTTAAAGAGAAAGACAACTTGCAAAGATTGGGAATCAAGCAGCCTTATCCAGTTGAATGGAAAGAAGTCCCGTTCCTACCGAAGTACAAGATCCCAACAATCTCTTTGTTTGACGGCAGTACTTCTCCTAGTCAATTCATCAATCATTTTGAGGTAATGACTGTTCAACTCCAGCCAAATGACGCTCTTCTTACCATAGTGTTCGTCGGTTGTTTAGCCGGCGTAGCATATGACTGGTACAGAAGTTTGTCCGATGGTTGTATAACTTCCTTCTCAGGTCTCAAACAAATTTTCTTGGAACGATTCTATGAAGGATTCAACGACATGACTATATCGGCTCTCAACAAAATCAAACAGAAACACAATGAAACTGCTGAGAGTTTCATCGAACGGTTCCGCCGTGAAGTCTTAAAGATGCCTCCCGGGACTCCGGCTGCTGTCACTATTGATACTTGTAAGGCAAATCTTTTGCCTATTATCAGTATGTGGACAGGGTCTACCCAATTCCAAGATTGGCCTTCATTCATTGTCAACGCCAAAGCTGCAGAAGTAAGTGCCGAGAAGTTCAAACAATTGGGGGTACAAATGTCTAACCCTGATCGGGATGAACACCAGACATCAGGTGGTGGCAACCGCCAGAACAACCGCAAAGCAAAAGAGACTTTGAACATCAATCTGAACAAGAATAAAGAGTCTCTAACTGTCAATGTAGCTCCACCTACTTCCACTCCGACTCCTGCTGCACCTCCACCAAGGGAACCTCGTACGAAAGTAGAATATTCCTTCGACGAGAATGATACTGCGAGCATCTTTGAATGTTTACTCAAAAGCAACAAGATTCAGCTCCCAGATCCAAAGAAACCTGATGAAGTCGGTAAGACAGATCATCCTAAATATTGTGTTTACCACAGGTTCATTGGACATCCTACTCGAGCATGTTATGTGCTCAAGGACAAAATCCAAGAGCTTGTAAATGCTGGTGTAGTCACTCTACAGCAAGATGAGAAGACTGTTACTGCGAACATGGTTTCAGTCCAATTTGGTGACTTTCCTCCGCAAATGGTACAGCACGGTGTCATTCCAATTCCTAAAGCTACTCTTGAGATTGAGAATCTTCTGCCTCCACCAAATGAAGGTCTTGTTCCCTTGTCTCTTGACAACGGCGAAGTTATCTGGGTCCATCCAGATCTTGTTTCTGAATTCCAAGTCTCTTCTTCATCCAAAAAGAAAGACCGCTCCAAAAGCAAGATAAAGACCTGCAATATGGTGTCTTTTGAACCCATCGTTGACGAAGAAATTCTGTTAAGCACCAGATCAGGGAAAGCTTACTTGAAAGAGTATCCTGATACTCAAGAAGATCCTACCTCTTCTTCAGAACCTACCCCAGTACAACCTACTTCCACTGAAGAGATTCCTTCCACATCCTCACCAGTTGTGGTGCCTATTCCTCCTAAGCCGGTGGTTGCTGATAAAGGCAAACAACAAGTTCGCTTTGACAAGCCCCTGAAGAAATCATCTCCTATAGGACTTGAAAAGCCATACAATTTTGATATATTGGCTCAACTAGCCAATACACCGGCTAGATTATCAATCTTCGAGCTCTTGCGCCTTTCTAAAGAGACTCGAGAAACTCTAAGTGAAGCCCTGATGCAGGCTGAAACTTGCCTAACTCTCCTCAAGAAACCGAAAGGAGAGCCAGTTTCTTGCCACCATTGTCACAGTGTTCTAGAGTTGATTCCAAACACCACTTTCACTCAGGATGATATGCTGCTGGAGGATAATAGACATGATCGTCCTCTTTATTATACAGGATATGTCGACTCAATGAAAGTCGATCGTATCCTGATAGATCCAGGGTCTGCACTCAGTATCATGCCAAAGACAATGCTTGACGCATTAAAATACCAGTGCATAGTCTTTCAAGCACAATCACCACTATCTTGGGATTCAACCAAGGAAGGAGTGAACCGTTGGGTAAGATTCGCCTGAAACTCCAAATAGGCAATCTTCGCACAAAGGTGACCTTCTATATTATCGACAATCATGGCTGTTCTTACAACGCTCTCTTGGGAAGACCTTTCCTCCATGAACATAACATTGTTCCATCAACTCTGCATCAATGCTTCAAATATGTTGATGACAAAGGACAAGTCCACAAAGAAGTTGCAGACCTTTATCCTTTCAAGGGTGTCGAAGCATACTGCAATGACGCTCGTATGTACAAAGAAGAATTTATGAAGGTGGTATTGGCAATGGATACTGAAGAAGATCAAGAAGCAATGCCCAATAACACTCTCATTATACATTTTAAAGGGCGTGTTTCCCACCCTCAGTCTTCTAAACCACTGGCTATTCACTTGCCAGTTCAGCGGCAGTCTACTGATGTCGATCAGGATAAAAGGGAGCTCACCTCTTCTGAGCCACTTGTTATCGATTTATGTCGTAACAAGGACAAAAAGCAGCTCACTTCTTCTGAGCCTCTTGTTGTTGATTTAACTCATAACAAGAAAAAAAGGGAGCTCACCTCCTCTGAGCCACTTGTTATTGACCTTCGTCGTAATAAGTCTCTTCCACGCTCTTCTTCTCCCCCTCTTGTAATCAATCTGACCAAGCCTGCTAAGGCTAAAGGTCCTGCTGTAAATACAGATGTACATATTAATGAAAAAGCATCTACTTTCCAGTATACTGATGTTATTTATCATACTAAATACTATTTGGATATGTTAGATAGCTTCAAATCATTTACAATGGGAGTGGTGCAATCTCTTCAAATAGAAGTTTCATGTGAACACCCAAAAGATTCATATCGTATTGTTTCTGCTCGCAAGAAAGGTGAACGTCCAATACTTTTTAGTAAAAGACCGGAACAAAAATTCAGCTATACGGATGATAGCAAAGTTAACGACACGGGACATCTTCAATTCCGTCGTTATAGTCAACAATCAAAAGACATCGTCCGAAAGATGGGTTACGACTTCAAAAGCGGCCTCAATTATGGTAAGGGCAGAAGAACTCCCATTCGTACAGCTGTTCCAAGAGGAAAATCTGATATGTACTATAGCAAAACCAAAAGAGGTCTTGGATATGTTTCTCCTCCGATGTTATCCTCAGCAGTTTCCGACTCTTATAGCGAAGAACGATCTAATTCTTCTGATTCCAGGTCATGGGATTCTGACACCAGCATTGGTGAAGTCCATCGTGTAATCGTATCTTCTAATATGGTCTCCGCTGAACTTCCGGAAGGATATGATGAGGACATTGAAGAAAGTTCTGAAACTGATCCTTGGGCTCAACAGATGGATAATCAATGGGTACTCCGATTTGAACAAAGAGAACCTCCTACTGAAGATCAACTAATTCAAGTTGATGTAGAAGAAAGTGAGTCGCCTCGTCCAATCTTTATTAGCAAGAATCTTCCGGAAGCAGATAAGCAAGAGTTGATTCTTCTCATTAAAGAATACATTGACGTCTTTGCTTGGAGTTACGAAGACATGCCAGGTTTAGATCCCAAAATTGCTACTCACAAATTAAACATCCTGCCTAATGCTAAACCAGTCAAACAGCAACAACGACGATTCAAGCCTGAAATGATGGACGCAATTGATGATGAAGTCAAGAAGCTTATCGCTTGTGGCTTTATTCGAGATGAACAATATCCTGATTGGGTAGCCAACGTTGTTCCAGTCTTGAAAAAAACCGGCAAAGTCCGAGTCTGTATCGACTTTCGGGATCTTAATAAAGCATGTCCAAAAGATGAATTTTCTCTCCCCATCACGGACGTCATGATTGACAATACCTGTGGGTTCGAGCGAATATCTTTTATGGATGGGTTCTCTGGATATAATCAGATCAAGATGAATCCCGAAGATGAAAAACACACATCTTTTCGCACTCCTCGGGAAGTCTATTGCTACACGGTGATGCCATTTGGTCTCAAGAATGCTGGTGCAACTTACCAACGAGCCATGAGTACCATTTTTCGAGAACATCTTCGTAAAACAGTCGAATGTTATGTTGATGATATAGCTGTTAAAAGTCGTCTAAAAGAAGATCATATCCAAGATTTAAGAACAATCTTCAATCTCATGCGTCAACATCAGCTCAAGATGAATCCCACCAAGTCATTCTTGGGTGTCTCTAGTGGCAAGTTTCTCGGCTTCGTCATTACCTCTAAGGGTATACACGTAGATCCCGAAAAGATCAAAGCCATTCAAGAGATGCGTCCTCCACGCAACCTAAAAGAGCTACGAGAATTCTAAGGTCGACTTGCGTACATCAGGCGATTCATTTCGAACTTGTCTGGACGCTGCAGACCATTCACTCAGCTAATGAAGAAGGGTGTATCTTTTATTTGGACTGAAGAATGTCAACAAGCATTCGACGACATCAAACGATATCTTATGAACCCACCAGTCTTGGTGCCACCAATCTCAGGTATTCCATTCTTAATGTATGTCCGTGCTATGGATCATTCATTGGGTGCTTTACTCGCCCAAAAGAATAAAGAAGGTCATGAACATGCTATCTATTACCTCAGTCGTACTATGATTGGTGCTGAACACCGTTATAGTCCGGTTGAAAAAGAATGTCTAGCCCTTATGTTCGCTGTTCAAAAGACAAGACATTATATCATTGGTCAAACCATTCATGTCATATCCCGAGTCAATCCTCTTCGAGTACTAATGAAGAAGCCTAGCACACTCAACTCTCGGCTTGCTACATGGGCCATTCTTCTAGCCCAATATGATATGGTGTATGTTCCTCAAAAGTCTGTTAAGGGTCAAGCACTGGCAGATTTCTTGGCGGCTCATCCTGTACCAGAAATATCCAAACTCTACGACGAAATTCCAGACGAGACTTTGGAAGTCAACTTGATCTCTGAAGAATTTCCAACCTGGCGTCTATTCTTTGACGGAGCATCCAGAATCGGACCCAATGGTGCTATTGTAGCAGGAGTTGGAGTTGTTCTCGTTTCTCCAAATGGATCAACTATCCAAAGAGCTTACTCTCTAGATGAATCCTGTTCCAATAATGTAGCAGAGTATAATGCTTTACTTATTGGTCTCCAATTAGCCAAGCAATTGAACGTTAAATATCTTGAAGTTTACGGCGACTCTAAATTAGTTGTCAACCAGGTTAGAGGAACTTATGAAGTCCGTCATCAAGATCTGGTGCCTTATTTTGAAGCAGCAATCAACATGGCTACATCGTTCAAAGCTTTCTTTATTGAATATGTACGCCGAGCTTGCAATACTGAAGTAGATGCCTTGGCCAATCTTGCAGCAGTCTTAGCCGTTCCCATCAGAAGACAACAAGTGGTGGTTATTTCTAATCGAGAATTGTTTTGTGTCGAAAACAATCGTAACATCGAGTTCGGTAATTTTGCTGAAATTAATGTTATCAACGAAGATTGGAGAACTCCTTTCATCGACTTCGTGGTTCACGATATACTCCCCGAAGATCCTAAGGAGGCTACAAGTATTCGACGACGATCTTTACGATTCTACTACAACCAAACCACTAAGACTCTCTATCGACGGACTTATGACGGTCTTCTTCTACGCTGTCTAGCTGGTGATGAAGCAAAACAGGTGTTACGTAAAGCTCACGATGGTATCTGTGGAGCACATCAGCCCGGTCATAAGCTACAGGATCGCATCCGAAGAATGGGTTACTACTGGCCATCTATGGTATCAGATGCCATTGAATATGTAAGGAAATGTCGAGCCTGTCAAATCCATGCAGATTTCATTCATCAACCTTCGGAATTCCTACACCCGACAGCCGCTTCCTGGCCTTTCGAAGCTTGGGGCATGGATGTCATAGGTCATATTAACCCTCCTTCTTCTAGAGGACATCGGTTCATTCTAGCAATAACAGACTATTTCTCTAAGTGGGCTGAAGCTATACCCTTGGCTGAGGTCAAGACCAGTAGTGTCATCAACTTCGTCAAACACCATGTCATTTATCGATTTGGTATCCCTCGACGAATTATTCATGACAATGGACCGCAATTCATCAGCCAGAAATTCACCAGATTCTGTGATGATCATCGGATTGACAACGTCACCTCGACTGCCTACAATCCTGCTGCTAATGGATTAGCTGAAGCCTTTAATAAAACTATTATCAAACTCCTCAAGAAGTTTGTATTCACTAACAAACGGAATTGGAGTGAAAAGCTTGGCGAATGTCTTTGGGCCTACCGAACTACGGTCCGCAACCCTACATGTTTTACACCTTTCTCTTTGGTATATGGTTGTGAAGCTGTTCTTTCTCTGGAACTCCAAATTCCTTCTTTAAGGATTGCCATTGCTAACGATCTCACTACAGAGAATAATGACCTTTTTCGACTTCAAGAATTGGAGGCACTTGATGAGAAGTGATTAATGGCTCAACAACATATTGAGTTATATCAAGCTCGCATTTCTAAGACTTTCAACCGAAAAGTTAAGGTCAGAGCCTTTCAGCAAGGAGAACTTGTTTTAACAGTCAGACGTCCTATGACTATGACTCATATGAGCAAAGGCAAATTCGATGCGAAGTGGGAAGGTCCCTACGTTGTAAGCAAAGTCTTCTCAAATGGAGCTTATCAACTCTCAGAACTGGATGGACGAATTGCAATGATGCCTATTAATGGCAAATTCCTTAAAAAGTATTATGTGTAAATGTAAATGCTTGTAAATCATCAGACAAGTTCATGTTCATAAATAAAATTTTATTTCATCATGAATGATAGTACATGATATTAAGGAAGATCACTATCATCCTTCTCTACATTTGGACGCGGACCACTACCGTCCTTTTCAAAGACGCGGTCAGCAAAAGAACCGAGAACTTCTTTGCTGGAACCCACTAAGAATTTGCAAGCGGCCATCCTCATGGTTTCCTCTTCTTCGGTTCTTCCTGGTTCGAGCAGAAAGTCCAGGATGTCTCTCGGTGGTTTGGGTGCAGATGAACCTTCGCCTGCTTCTGCTTCCTTTGGCTGATGGATCGACAGGACGTTCTTTAACGTCTTCTTCAACCTTCGGAGCGAGCTCAGTCGTATTGAGTGCCTCTTCAGACGATATTTTTATGTTGAAAAGTGAAAGTGCTCATTCCTGTCAGATTTCTATTCTATTTATATGCAGAGATTTCTCAAACAACGAAGCGACACATTCACCTGACGGTTCATCCGTTCATTTATTATCACCCAACGGTTCGCCCGTTCATTTAATTCCCTGACGGTTCACCCGTTCATTTAATTCCCTGACGGTTCATCCGTTCATTTAATTCCCTTGACGGTTCATCCGTTCATTTAATTCCTTGACGGTTCATCCGTTCATTTAATTCCCTTGACGGTTCGTCCGTTCATTACATTCATCCGACGGTTCGTCCGTTCATTCATCATCACTTGACGGTTCATCCGTTCATTTAATTCCCTTGACGGTTCGTCCGTTCATTACATTCATCCGACGGTTCGTCCGTTCATTCATCATCACTTGACGGTTCATCCGTTCGTTACTTTTTATTTTGACAGTTTGTCCGTTTGTTCCATCATTTGACGGTTTTTCCGTTCATCTCACATCTATATCAGCAGCTTATCGTTTCGATTAAGTTGTCAATTGAAATAATAATGTTCACTATATTCTGCCACGTCCATATTACCTCTGAGCAGATATAATGAATATAATTATTTTCTACAAAATTATCAAGAAATATATATCATGTCTTGTACCTCTGAATATATTTTCTATCTCTATTATTTATATCTGAACAAGATATACAACAAATAATGGAGCCACAGCAAAGAATGTCTTTTATTGATTGAAATATAAGACATTACAAAAAACACACATACTTCAAAAGACATAAAGTACAAAATGTTCCATTTAAGATGGAGGTATCATCAGATTGTCAATCTGCTGCTTCAGAGTCTGCAGCCGTTCGTCGCGAGTAGACAGCACCCTCCTTCTCGCTTCTTCCATTCCAGTTTCTTCATTAAAAACGGGCATGGACACTGTCCGACGTGTAATCTCAGCACCATGAGTCGCCTCGTATTCTTCCTTCTCATGAGTCAAAGCCTGAAATTGTTCGATGGCAACTTGATGATCAACAATTTCATCTTCCAACTCCTTCTGGAGACGAGCGATTTCTGCCCTCAGCTCATTAGCTCTCTTCTCTTTCCTCTCAGCCATCAAAGTTACTGATTCCAGTTTAGAGTTATATTCAACAGATTTTATAGAATAAGCTTCCAAGAGATTCTGAAGGTTCACCCTTTCAATATCAGCTGCTAGGGCCATTTGTTCAAATTCGGCCTGCACTAGGGATTCCACTTCCTCTTTGTTGAGTGCTTTATAATTCTTTATAGAAATCTCTAACTCATCCAGTATATGCTCGAGGAGAGTAGCCTGAGCTTCGTCACCTTTCTCCCTTACAGCCCTCACTAAGAGAGAAGTCAGATTTCTAACCATAAAAAATCAGCACCCTCTTTGTCCATCATTTTGTTGACTAGGGATCTTAAGGATTCAAAGAAGCATCTGGTGAAAGATTGGACGACTTGCTGATTAATTGCCAGAGTGCCAGGAGTTGCAGCTACTCCTGCTGAAGACGAGGTAGTAGGATCTCGTGTCTGAATAGCAGGTACTTTAAATAAAGGAGCCAATGTGGAGCTAGTCGCCCCTCCTGGTTGTTCCTCTGCAAAAGTAAAATTTTTATTTTGCTTGTCGTTTGCTAAATAACCAAAAAGATCAAATGAAGACAGTCTTACCTTGGTTCGATCCAGCAATGAACTTATCCCCTGCAGGAGTAGACTCTGGCAGAGCAGAAGTAGCTTCAGCTATAACAGCTTGGCTACTACCCGCTTCAGAACCACAGGACAAATGATGACTGCTACTAACAACCACCGTCGTTATGGGCACTATGTCCGTGCACGTCGGAAGTGCTAGAGGAGTCTCATGATCTACAGCAAAAATAAAAATAAAGGCGTTAGCTATCAATTCATTCAAGAAGAGATTGCTAATTTTATTTTATACCTTGAGGATCATTGGCGGGAGTTTCTTCCAGGGTTTCTTCACCTATTGCTTTTTCTGGAACCTCAACATCCTTTTCAGGATTTAAGGTATCGGTAGCATTTTCTGGAACCTCAACATCCTTTTCAGAATTTAAGGTATCAACAGCATTCTCTGGGACTTCAATATCCTCCTCATTTACATCATTGACAGCAGTAGGAGATATGTGCACTTCATCATCTTCTTCAAGATCTTGCATGTAGTCATCAATATTCTCAGATGAAGAGCTCTCCTCATCCTCGTCTTCTTCTGGTGCCTTCTCGCTGGTAGTCGCTGCATGGTCACCATAGTCATCCAGAGGACTGTAACTGCAATCTTCTAAAGCCGCAATTACTTCGCGATCTTCCTCTTCGCGAAGGGTTCTAGGAGTAGGCGAAAGTTCAACAATCTCTGGGTAGGTAGAAGAGAGTGTACAATATTCTGTTCTTCCCTTACTTCCTCTACAGTACTTCCTCTAGGCTCTTCGGCCTCAGTTCCCGGAGCAAGATCTGTCCTTTGCTCGATCTCCTCTCTACGTTCAGGACTAGGAGTTTTATTCCTAGGTTCTGAAATAGGGGTGGGAGATGGCAAGGTTAATCCAGCTATAGAATCCATCACCATTAAAGACAAAGCTCGATTCCTTCTGAGGACCAGCTTCTTTCTTTTTAATGGCCTCTCAGGGCTCTCTATATTGATAGTCTCAACTTGTTTCTGGATAGAGGTTGGTGTTGTAGTCTCTTCTTGCTGAGTTGACTCGGCCAGCTGCCGAGACTGAGATCGAGTGGTGACCTTTTCAGAAGAGTGATCCAGGATCAATTTCTTCTTTGCTGCTGGAGCAGGAGGTTCCTCTCTTCTCCTCCTTTTTGTTGGAGATTTGCCCACCTTTAGAGAGACACGTAGTGGTGCATTAACTTCTTGAGGGAACACAACATCCCTTGAGGCTTCCAAAGGTTCATCTTCTGGCTCATGTACCTCTTCATTTCCTATGAGTGATAGGACAACTCCTCCTCTCTTCAATCTGGTTGAAGATGCAAAACTATCTGTGAGGTTAAAATTTTCAGCAAAAGTATTTGAAGATGTATAAAAGACTGTGTATGTGAACAGCATCCGAGGGCCGTGATTGCTGTTTGCAGGCATCGAGAACGTCGCTTTCGTATCTCAAGCATTATAGTACGCCCAGGCCCGGGCTCCATCTATCAAATAACCTTTTTCCTGAAGACATGTAATAGCATTCCCCACATGGAATTGATCATAACCGAACTGTCGAGCGAATCGACTGGGAAGATACGGTTCTAAGTAACATTCATCTTCGAACCGGTATACCAAATGCGAAGGTCGGATTGTCTTCAACCATTCAAATGCTACACGGCTCAGAGGATGCATCTGCGAATCAATCATATTTGTTCGCATTTGTTCGTAACCAGCAGGAGGCTTAGTACAATAAAAATTCCATCCTTTGCTCAAGTTTAGAGCATAGCTACAGTCTCTTAAAGCAGTGAATTTCTACTTGCCATTGGAGTATCTTCGTAAAAAACTGCCATCTACCGGTCCCATGCTGGGGTCCATCAAAGTGGGATGGTGAAGGAGCAACCACCCGAATAGATATGTATATGGTAATTCCAATCGTGGAAATTCCTTTTCACCCTTGGTCTTCAGCATCAGATCGACATATAGACGAAGACCAGCATTCAACTTACAAGTCATAGCTGACAGAAGATCCATCTTATAGCCAAAGACTAATCTGACAGCCGTAAAAAGAACACCGCGGTGGAAGCGGTCAACTGCACTAGATCCCGGAACTACAAATCGACGAAGCCAATGTGTCAGAAACCCTGCTAACTGAGCTTCCTTCGACATCGGTCTATATCCTACTCTCAGATAACTTTCGAGAGTATCTCCTGTTTTCAGAGGAGGACATGATAGTGTGAAACCCATTATTTTTGTAGCCATTTATTTAAATAGAATTTTTGTGTTATTAATAAAACGTTTTCAAAATTATTATTATTGATATTATAATTATTAATTATTTTTGGATGGAAAGAATTTTGAAATTATAAATAACTTGGATTTTTTTGATTTCGAACCCAGACCCGAGTCCGAGCCCAGACCCAGGCCCGAGCCCATTCTTCCTATTTCTTTCTAATCCTGGATTTGACTTGGTTAATAAAATATATATATATATATATATATATATATATATATATATATATATATATATATATATATATATATATATATATATATATATATATATTGGTCTTGGGCTGGTCCCGAAGGACCAGCGGTTGGGAGTGGGGACTTGTTCCTCTTCCACACGTTTTAGTAACGTACACTACAAACTCTTCCTTAATATCCCCCACTTCCCCACTTTCTTCCCGTACTCACAGCAGAAGAGGAACAAAACTTTTGTTATCAACTCTCTCATCTCCTTCCTCACAAAAGCAAAACCACTCTCTCATCTCTCTCTTCCATTCACTTATTTCCTTCTCTCTGGAAGAAGAATCTACCCAAACCCATTTTTCCCCAAGCCCTAGCCACCCTCTTCCCCGAGCTCAGCGCCGACCGCGGCCGCGCGACCCCCTTCTGGCGTCCGTGCGCGAGCCCGACTGGCTCTCCCGCAGCCCGTGCGGCCTCCCACCGGCGGCATACCCCGCCCGCCGAGCCATCTCCGGCCGTCACCCTCTCCCGCGGACCCTCCTCCGCGCGCCGCCCTACACCAGCGCGTGAGCCCCTTCTCCGGCGAGCCGTCCGCGCCGCCTCCAGCGCACGGTTTCTCCCCGGCAAAGCCAGCGTTCCGCGGCCCCTCTCCCGCGGGTTCCAGCGCTTGACAGCGTACTCCCGCGCCCCTTTGTCTCCCTGCTGTCCAGATCGGTCCGCGACGTCGCTGATTTTTGCGGGCCAGCGTTCCTATCCTTGGATTCCGGCGTTTTGACGTCGACGTCGCTGCGGGACTTCTATTTATTATTCTTTCTATATCTTCTGAGAGCTCTAGCCGAGCACCCGAGGTATAATTTCGCTGCCGTTGCATTTATTTTCAGTAGTCTGTGATGATAATCGGTCCCCGGTTTCCCTTTTGGGAAATCCGGTTAGCTACGTAGTAGATTCAGTTAGCTACGTTAGCTTTTGGTTGGTTGGTTTGTGAGATTTTGTGATGTGGTTGTTGTGATTTTTACGTTATTGGTGGATTGCAGGATTCTCGGGTATCTCGGGAAGGTTCTGGTGGTTTGGAGAATTATTTCGGTGGATATATTTTCGGGATTATTATTTGGTTGGAACAATTGCAGGTTTTGTGGCGCATTTCCCAGTTTTGGGTTGTCCCGAAATAGAGGAAGTGCTGTCCAAATTTTTACAAAACTTTATTTATTTTGATTTCAAATCGGTTTTCGGAAAATGAATTTTAAAACTGATTTTTCGGGCGACGACCGTACCGGTCTGTGGGCCCTAGCGAAATGCAAATGCACCGGTCCGACCGGGCGTTGAGGTATTAGCTAGACTTGATGATGGACCGAGTCTGAGACTCCAACTTTATTTTAAATTATTTTATTTAATGTTTAAGCTATTTATTATAGTTATTTATTTACTGCATTTTATTTGGTAATTAAATCATTTCCTCTTATTTGATGTAAAAAGAATTGTACAGGGCATAAGTCCATAACTCTAGGATGATTAGCTGTGCCCATGTATTGCTTAGCGTAGGTTTTACTTTCTTTTCTGGGTGGATGTTGATCTTGGGTGGTTTTGGATTGAACGTATAATCGTAGTTAGAGCGTAATCATATGATTAATTAAGAATTAATTAAATGGATGAAAAATTAGTAAATAACTAGTTCATGATTTATCATTAAAAGAAAACTATATTTTATAAAAATATTACAAAAACACAAAGTTTTCCAAAGTTAATTGATTCTCGTTGTTATTTCCAAATAATCCAATTAACCGGCTTAATCAAACGCACGTAGTTGCGACGTAAACGTTAGCTGTAGATTAATACAAATTAAAACCTGACTAGGACTTACTACTAGAGATTGCAACTAGTACACTTAGCCTGGTTATTCAAGGTTCTAAGTCGAGTTCTCAACTGTAGGAACTCGAAGTTACAACTGACATTCCTCCTCGGTACCGACCCGTCTTTCCAGTCATCTAAAACAAGGCAAGTTTCGGATTATGTTTTCTTGTAATTTCCTTAGTAAAGTTAAGCTGCATGATAAACCACACTGCTGACACGGAACTCTACCTTAGGGTTCAACTACTGATTGTTACTGTTACTGAATGTGGGACTGGGGGAATATTGTAGACGTTTATGACCAAAGTCCCTACTGAACTGACTGTGTTAGCTTACCCCTCTCACACACGGGGATAAGCCATATCGTATCGCTAGGATACTACTGATCAACCCAAGCCGGTCATAGACGTTTGCATATTCAAATCACACAGAACTGTTTTAAACTGCTGAAAATATTATTTCAAACTGTTTACCCTGCACTTTTCAATTACTATTTAAATTATGAGATGCATATTTCGTTCTTGCTCCCTCCTGACTGGAGACAATATTTTAGGTAACACTGAGGAAGACGAGCTATACTATAATAGCTATTATGACCCGGTTCTTTACCCTGCGACGGTACCGGAGCCGTCTTTGGAGGACGCTGATCCTGGGACTGCTGAACCTGATGCTTAGATAGTTTCCCTTTCTGCATTTTCTTTTGTTTGGAGTTTGTAGTTTTATTTCTGTATTTCCCTTCCAGTTGTATTTCTGAATTTTTATTAAACAAAGTTTCAATTCCGAATAGAACAGTTGTGACAAATGTAATTGTGTTGTTGTGAATACCTGCAATGGAACAGCTTACTGCCGCCGTCTCACCACGGTGCAGGCTGGGCATGGTCCGGTTCGACCCATTAACTTGGGATCGGATCGTGACAGATAGTCATCATTCATCTGTTTATCAAAATCACCACTTTCTTTCATCAGCTTCATTACTTCTGTGTTGCTCAATGGCTTGAAGAAATCAGGGTAACATCTGTCATGTTCCTTAGTCTTTGGTTCTTGAATGTGATTTAGGAACAAATAAGGTAGCCATTTCGCAGAATAACAAGTGTTAGATGTGGCACTCTTATAGAACAGGGAACAGATCTTGTAATGGCATAGCAGTTCCTCGAATACTGCTACCATTTTTGTATTTTCTCTCCGAAGTCTGTCCAATTCATCATTGGTGGGGACGAATTCTTCATATGGGAAATCTTCCATTGGCAGAAAAGAGATGTACTTCATCTCATGGAGTGCAAATCCAATTTCTCCGCCGGTAGTCATGAATGTTCCCGTTCTATAATTATACCTCTCTGCTAAAGCCAGGAACAGGTAAGGGTTCGGGGCAAAACCATAGACAGTGGCATGCACTGCTTGGTATAAGTTGATCTGCCGCAGTTTGCCTTCAAACTTGGTCAGAACCCAATTGGCTATACAGCTCCATCGTTTGAAATCTGGATTCACCAATCCAGTCAGTCTGATGTCCTGTTCAGGATATTTTCCTTCGGCCTTCGCAAATTCATTTACGAAAATTAGGGTCCTGACGGGCATTAACAATGAAGAATTCTCCGGTGGAATGCAACTAGGTTTCAGTCCTCTCAGCAAAACACTGTACCTTTCAGAAGAACTGTAAAACATATCTTTCTTATTCGGACCCTTCTTCACAAAAATTCTTCCCGGACGGGCATCTTGGAACGGAGTGAGGTTCCATTCCATCTTTCTCGGGTAACTCGCATGAGCATACCGGGATAATGGGAGGTAGCGTGGAATATTTGGTATCAAGAAAGATCTATCCGTCTGATGGACAACTCTTTCTTCCATCCTCGGTCTTGGTTGAGAGCTTTTCTCAAAAGCTTCACCAAATAAGAATAGTGGTTTCTTATGTATGACAGCATCTGCCGTTTCCAGGGGTTGTCCGTTCATTAAGCACTGCAGTGTTTCATTGTCTTGGAAAACCAGAATGGCCTAACGAGAGGTCGGCAGATCATACTGAGGATAATGAATATGTGACAAATCCTCTTTATACTCTGATTCTGAAAGAGTCCCCACGAAGTTTTCATAATCTGGGTCTTCTTTGGTATTAACTGCATCAGACAAAGAAAACAAAAATTTTCAGTATAAGTCAAAGTCAAAGATTCAATTTGCGCAGAAATTAGATTGCGCAAAATCAAATTGCACAAGTATCAGATTACGCAAAATCATTTTGCACAAACAAATAGACATCAGTTTGTGCTGACAAACTAGCGCAAATCAGCAAGTTGCGCTGACTTTTGTCAGCGCAATTCAACCGATCGCGCAGAAAGTCGATCTTCATAAAAATGAAGAGTGGACTGATTTGTGCAACCAGAACCCTAAAAAGGGGTGGCGCAGTATAATCCTATCTCTAAAAAGAGATGGATTATGAAAGGAATTATGAAATCAAAACTCTAAAAAGAGTTTTTGATTGGGTTCTCTACCTGCCATCGCTGGATGAGCGGTTTCATGGCGCGAAGCTCGACGCGCAGCCCTGGTTGATGGTTCGGTGGGGGCCTTGCCCTTTGCGGTGGCGGAGGATCGTCGGTGTAATGCCTGTGGTTCGTATTACGTATTTCTGGAATACGTGTACGTATTTATTCTTGTATTGCATGATTCCTTGTTTAGTTTTCTTCATGGCTTGTCTTGGTTTATTCTTGGCCCGGGTTTGCTTGGTTCGGTTGGGATTATTTTGGTTCATCATGAACCATGGATAAACCCCCTACCTACCACCACCTTTGATATTTATTGCCATTTCTTCTTTCTCTCTCTTCATTACTTATCTTCTTCTTCCCCATTACTTCCTTACCTACCAAAGAGAGGGAGAGGGAGGTCTAGGCAAGTGCAACTTGCTTCTACAAGAGAACCCATTTTATTGTTCCATTAGCTTCTCCTCATGTTTCTAAGACACATTAGAACTTGTCATTTTCCATTTTGAGGCTTTAATTTTTGTAGATCTAGGAATTAGTTATTTTCGGATTTTGGTGGTTTTGATCTATCAAACTTCTTTGTTTTCAAGTTTTGATGGTTCCATGTTGTAGAGAATTTTATTCTACCCAATTTTGACCTTTGAAAAGTTGGATTTGGACTTATTTTGACCAAGTTATGGACTTTTGAAGCTTTGGGTTCAACCATGGAGTTCCTGCTGATTTGGAGAAGACAGTGAGCAGTGCACGAGCTTTTTAGCTTGTGCCACTGAGCTGCGCACGCTCTTTAGCGTAGCGCAGTCGATCCCATACGCTGCCTTTTGGGAGCGTATGACTCGCATACGCTCGCTTGCTTGACAAGGAGTCGTATGGAGTACATACGTTGCCTTTTGGGAGCGTATGACTCGCATACGCTCGCTTGCTTGACAAGGAGTCGTATCGACCCCATACGCTGCCTTTTGGGAGCGTATGACTCGCATACGCTCGCTTGCTTGACAAGGAGTCGTATGGACCCCATACACTGCCTTTTGGAGGCGTATGACTCGCATACGCTCGCTTGCTTGACGAGGAGTCGTATTGAGTACATACGCTGCCTTTTGGAAGCGTATGACTTGCGTACGCTGACTTGAGCGTAGCCTGACCTGAGTGTAGCTTGACCTGAGCGTAGCCTGATTACCCTGGATCTTCTATAGCCCTATATATTGATATTTTATTAGATATTTAACGTCCATTTTATATCCTTACGCCTTTTGTCCTGAACTTGATAATCACGAATTTACTTGATATGTTTGGAATTGATAATTGAGCATGACGTGATAGTGACCCGTAGTGGTGCACTCCTGACATAATAACCTGACATGACCTGATAGTGGCCCGTCGTGGCGCACTCCTGACAAGTACACTTGGCATGATAACCTGACATGATTATCTCGCATAGCTGTTGCGACTACTACCTGACATGACATGACCTGTATAATTAATCTGGACACCGTGGGCGATTGTGTTTGTATAAATAAACCAGTCCTGTCTTGCATCATGTCTAGGACAGGGACTCCTGAGTACCACGGTCAGGAGTACCTACTAAAATGGACTAAGGCTAATAACTAGATTAATACATTAGTCATGACGAGATTTCCCAGCTACAGGCAATCCCGTTACCTGGGCACGCCTTGGGATCTGTAGCCTGCCGTCGAGTAGGGCACATTTCCAGCACACTGTCATGTGTTGCACCCTTCAAGCTACCTAAGGGTACATTCGTTTCCTGGACGATGTACCCACCTGAATTCAACTCTAATCTTTTAACCCGGGTAACCTGGATGGTCTGCAGGGCTTGTGGCTGTAGAATAATCTCACTGCATCTTGTTAGTAATTAGGCTTGTGACAATCCTAGTTAGTTAAAGTATCAAGCCGTAATTCTTGCTTGGCCGTGAAGTGATTGGACGGAGTCTAACCAGTCTAGTCTTTCCCTGATCCTGTTCCAGATTATTGAATGACCAGAATGCTTGTATTTATTTTACCGATAAATGGTGAGAATTCCAAGTCCTGTTCAGATGAAGGGTTACAACCCCGGTCCTTGTTTGGTTTATGGGTTGTAACCTAGTTATCTGAATAGTTCCATGGTTATCTCGTCGTATATCATCCTGGTGTATTTTTTTTTTATTTCCAGCTCTTACTTTTATTTATATCTTGTGCTGATTGCTGGTTTTGGTTCTTAAGTGAAGCCTCCTTTGTGGCACTTGTTCTTTCTGGGGTCTGGCCCAGCTGGTTTTGTGTGGCCAGATTTCGGAGCAGCTCCAGAGGATCTACCGACCTTCCAGCCAGATGGTGAACACTAGAAGGAATCCTGGCAACGAGTGGGTTATTTTTGGCTCTCCCACTCTATTGTAAAAATTATTCTTTTGAGGCGTTTAGCCGACGAGCACCTGTTTAGCTCGATTGCACTTTTACTTATTGTCTGCCTACGGGCTGTAACATGATTAACAGATCCTAGGGTTGATCATGTATGACTAAACTCTTGCTAGTCCTAACATTTTGTAACGACTAGCTTCATGATCAGCTGAATATGTAATATTTGGGACGCCTTATTATTGTATATTTAATGATCATACATCTTGTAACATTTACTTACTTGCTTACGATTGAGACACTAGGCTTGTTCATGACCTTAAGAGACTGTTGGCTTGTAGATAAACCCTCATGTATCTAGACAGCCGTGACCGTATAGCGAGATGGATTCCATTTCATATACGTAGCTGGCTATGTCTGCCCCCGCTCTCCAGTATTCTGGTTCTGGGGCGTGACAGTCGGGGAGCCATCGGGATTGTCGGAGAAGGAAGGAGGAAAAAGCTCAGAAGTTTTCTTCTCTCAAGCACGAAGAAGACAAGTAAAGAATGATAGTGAGAAGTTTGAGAACTATTTATAGTTTTCGAAGTCGAAACGGTCGCATTAGATTGCGCCTAAAAATGGGCTAAACCCTCAGATTGCGCAGACAGCTCATTATGTGCGCAAATTGGTTTCATATTCAAAATTCAAAGTATTTCGAAATTTTGAATAAGTTCAACTTTCAAAAACTTTGAAGGGGGTCTTGTAGGTCCTAAAAAAATCAAGTTGCACACATCAACAAAGTCAAAAAATCAAGAAATACAACTTTTAGATGAAGTGCGCAGACATCAGATTGCGCATCCTTCAGATTGTGCACGATAGATTGTACACACTTTCAAACTGCGCAGGCTGACGTGGCAATATCATCATTATCTGACAAAATCAAATCTTTCTGACAGCAGACAGCGCGAAGAACTAGACGACTGTTCGTTTAAACGTGCCGCACAGTGCTCGAGAACGGTTGACAGCTGGCAGCGCAATCCATGTTGGCGCAATCCGTGTTGGCGCAATCCATTTCCTGCGCAATTCAAGTTGGCGCAATCCAAAGTCTGCGCAATTCAATATGCGTGTTTTACCAGTACAAATGATAAAGTACACGTGGCATTCATGCCATCAATTGCTCATTTTGTGGCAACTGCCTATGCATGATCATACGCATTTCAATCAAATAATGCCATGTGTCTAAGACAGTTAACCCATGATCCAGCAACTGCCTGCGCAGTCCATTGCTGCGTAAACCAAATTGCTACGCAATCCATTATGCGTAGTCCAGAATAACTGAAAGTTAGTTATTTCTCAGAACTCTATAAATAGAGTTTCAAGTCTCCATTCAAGGGAGATCACGAATCAATAATCAGAGATCAGAGAGTTCAGGAGTTCTTGCCCAAGTGCTGCTGCATTCTTCCGAGGCTTTTGCCTTCAACTTCCAAGGCTTTTTGCCTTCAATTCCAGAGTTGTCTTCAACTTCAGAGGCTTCGTCTTCAGAGTTCACATCGTCCAAGGGATAAAGCAATCGTCCTCTAGATTGGATTCCTAAAGTTGTACCATTCCCAGAATTCAAATTGTAATCTTTTACAAAGTTTGTATCAATAAAGTTCTTCAACTTTTGTTTTTGCAAACAGCTGGTTCCTGGAAGCGAATGAAAGCTTGGCAACCTAATACCAGATGTGAACGAGATGCGTTCCATACGATACCTGTTTGGGTTAGACTACCCGGGCTGCCCATCCAGTATTGGAACAAAATATGATCATGAAACTTGCTAGCCTAATAGGAAGACCGCTCAAAGCAGATGAGGCTACTCAGTCTAGATCACGGCTACAGTATGCGCGAGTGCTTGTCGAAATTGAAGCAGGAATCAGGCTTCCAAGGGAGATCTCCTATGAGGTTCCAACTGGAGTTGTATTTAGTCAAGGCGTAGAATACGAATGGGTTCCTCCCGGATGCCAAAGGTGCAAAGTGTTTGGCCATATGGCACAAAACTGCAACATGAAAGAAGGTGGAGCACGAGAACCTCAAAGCCAAAATAAGGATAGCAGTAATGAACACGGGGAGAGGCAGAAGAACTCCTCGCCGCAGGATATGGAGGAGGTCCACTTGACAGTAGGAGTGGACGGATGTACGGGGCTCGATATAGCAGTAGTGTTACCAAATAATAAGATATCCACGGGATTACCATCCTCGCAGGCTATTCATGGACGACAAGACATATCTTTTCCCAAAGAAGTCGTGATGGAGGAGGATAACCAGGGAAACAGAGCACAGGGAAGCAATGTACAGGAAGGGGATGATAGAAGCCTCATCATATTTCAATCATCAGGTACGAATGCAACGAAGAGGCGAGCGGAATCTGTAAGTAGTCTCAAACACAAAGGGGCAGTCTATAATTCGAATAGGAAGCGGCAAGTGCGACAGGGAGTGGAAAGCATCAGGATATCGACAAGCGACTCTATGTCAACTATGCCAACTAATGCAGAGGAAAGACATCAAAATGCAGAGCAAGAGACAGACGATGGGGACGGACAAAGTAGTATAGTGATTGCTAATCCAGCATGGCGGGAACATATCCTACTTAAGAAGGATAAACAATCAGAAGGACGAGACAACAACCAGCAGGTAGATGAATTACAGACATCCCCCCGAGATGACACTGCAGGAGATATTCAGGGTTCTCAACCTAGACAATAAATGTCGATACTAGCTTGGAACATAAGGGGAGTCTGCTCGATTGGTCGATGGCGAGAGGTGAGGAATATGATGAGGCAAGAACGCTGCAATTTATGTGCGCTTCTTGAAACTAAGATCAAGTCTACTAGCCTGATTGAACGAAGAACTCCAGCACAATGGAATCAGGCCAACAACCTGGATATGTGTCCTATGGCACGTATCTGGATTATGTGGGATTCGAATTGTTGGTTGGGAGAGGTTGTTTATAAATCAGAACAACTTATCGCCATTTCCTTAACTCATCAAGGAGGTCTCCAACTGATTGTGGGGGCAATATATGGTCACAATGATAGGAGGAAGCGAGATGAGCTATGGCAAGATATCGATCAAGTCAATTACTTGGCAGAGCATCAGTTCAAATTTCCCTTGATTTTGATGGGTGATTTCAACACCATATTATATCAACACGAAAAGATAGGAGGACGTCCGGTTCCTGAGTCGATATTACAAGACTTCCAAGATTGCCTTCTACGAACTGGCTTACGTCAACTCAATCGCGGAGGACATCTCTGGACCTGGAGTAACAAATCTACTAGTAATCGCGTCTGTTGTCAATTGGACAGAGCGGTCGGCAACAATAGATGGTTTGAGAAATTCCCCAACTCCCCAGTGGTCGGCTTGTCAGCGGGGACAAGCGACCACTGCCCCAATCTTTGAAAACTCTCTACTGGCTCATGAGTTCGTCAGAGAATTTAACAGGCCGGGAGGTGGAAAAGCCTGTCTCAAATTAGACCTTCGTAAAGCCTACGACACGGTAAATAGAGAATTCATTTGTGCCTCAATGCTGGCCATGGGTTTCTCGGAGATTTGGGTTGCTCGAGTTCGGGAATGTATATCCAGTGCCACGTTTTCTGTTCTAGTCGAAGGCAGGCCGCATGGATATTTTGCTAGCAATAGAGGATTGCGCCAAGGGGATCCGTTATCCCCATATCTCTTTGCATTGGTTATGGAACACTTCTCCTGCTTAATAGATGCCGCGGTTGCTTGGGGCCAAATCCAGCCTCTCTACAAGAATGTCACGCCGCATATCAGCCATCTAATGTATGCCGACGATCTCTTAGTCTTCCTGACTCCGGACATGACGGGTTTGAGGACTTTGAATGATATCATGGTTAGATTCGCAGATGATACAGGGCTGCATCTCAACCGAGACAAGAGTCGTGTTTATTTTAGCGCATCGAGTACTAATAAAGAGGAACGGGCGAGAGTCCTCGGAGTTGGACAGGCGGAGTTGCCTGTTAAGTACTTAGGTATCCCATTGACAGTGAACTATGCTAGAAATGAAGATTGCTCTTCTCTGACGGAGTATGTTCAAAAACGCCTGGAAGGATGGCAAGCACAATGCCTTTCTTTTGGAGGAAGAGTCGAACTAGTGAGATCGGTGATCACTGCCATCATGAATTTCTGGATGTAGGTAATCCTTCTTCCTATTAATACATTAAAATCTGTAGAGAGGAAATACGCCAAATTTGTATGGCGGGGAGGAGTTCAATCCATTGCGTGGGATACTTTATGTCGTCCTATCGACGAAGGGGGAGTCGGCCTTCAGGCTTTGGAAATAACGCGCAAAGTTGCAGGGGTTAAACTCCTATGGCGTCTACTACAAGGAGAAGGCTTGTGGGCAGAATGGATGAAGAGTAAATACTTGAGGGGAAGAAACATATGGGAATATCAGCAAAACAATAATGAGTCGGTCTTATTCAAGTATATTCTTCGACACAGATTGGATATCAAGCCATTGCTAGTCCGCGTCTTCGCAAATGGGAGAGATACTGATCTATGGATAGACCCATGGATCGAACACAGATCGCTTCTACAAATAATTGGTATGCACATGGATAGGGAGGCGCACAGAGGTGATAGTGTGGGGAACATTATTAAAGATGGACGTTGGCATTTAACCGAGCACAGGTGGGCTCGCACGGTGGCGGCAGACATTAATCGACAACGGATAGATACTAGTATGAGCAAAGATGTCTGGGTATGGGCGGAGACAATGGGTGACAAATTCATCCATGGGGCAGTATACAACAGACTTCGAACACATCATGAGAAAGTCGAGTACGCGGATATAGTTTGGAGGAAAGGTATTCCTCGCAAGATGCAATTGTGCATGTATAAATTGGTCCTAAGAAGGCTTCTTACGAGGGACAGATTACAAAGAATCGGTATTCAGGTTACAGATATTGGATGTGTGTTATGTGATCAAGTCCCTGAGACGATAGATCACTTATTTTTCCACTGCCCGGTGACTAGAAGGATTTGGCAGGCGCAAACTATCAAGCTGGGTTTACAAGGAGCGGCTGACATTGATTTCTCTGACATTCTGCATTTATTACGAGCTAACAACTCGAGGGGACCACAATGGATGAAGGAGGCGACTGGGAGATTAGCTTCGGCAGTCTGGCACATCTGGCGAGAGCGAAACAATCGCATATTCCAAGAACAGCGAGCTACCATCACTGGAATCATTCTCAATATCGAGTATGACTTAACAGGAATAGGAATATGATTGTAAAGCATAGATAAGAAGAAGAGATTCTGAGAGTTTGTATTTGCCACTTTTTACTATTAATACATTTACCAGGTTCCAAAAAAAAAAAAAAAAATATATATATATATATATATATATATATATATATATAGAGAGAGAGAGAGAGAGAGAGAGAGAGGGGATGGAAAAGCACATAAAAATAATATATATATATATATATATATATATATATATATATATAGAGAGAGAGAGAGAGAGAGAGAGAGAGAGAGAGAGAGAGAGAGAGAGAGGATGGAAAAGCACATACCAATCAATTTCATTAATATAATATAAAATAATTAATATGTTGTAGTTGGCTTATTAACAACTAGTTAATTGTGACAACTATAATAAAAAAATGGAGATATCCTCTCTTAAAGATTTCAAGATAACAGCATAAAGACTGAATATACTGTTAAAAAAAAAAAAAATCCTTTGAAGGATTACGTACGTAGAGATAACCAGGTTTTTTTTTTTTTTTTTTTTGCTTTCTCTTCCTTCTTTTCTTCTATTTTAGTTATTGAAAAACTTTTTAGTCTTTTAGACTACAACACATTATTAGTACACTGCTCTACCATGAAGGATATATCAATTTGTGAGCATCCTAAAAAAAAAAACATTATCTAATTTATTTCTATAATCTAATCTTTTTTGTTTTCTTCTTAATAGATGAAGAGAGATCTTTTTTTTTCCCTTCTAAAGAACATATCCTTCTGGATTGAATCAATTAGCAAAGACTATAAATAGATCATTCTAGATAAATAAGCTAGTAATAGCTAAATTATCAACTCTAGATGAAACAACTACAACGAATAGCCTCACGACATCTCCGCGGAAGACAGTAACATTGTAGAACGCTTAAAAGTTTGTATAGAAGTTTGCCAAAAGCAAACACCGCAGACGGCTTGGAACTTTACCAGAAACAAATGCAACGAAATACAACAACACTGTAGATTGCAGTAATGCTATGGAATACAACAGCTTCGCAGAATGAAGAAGTCTTGCAGAACTTAGCTCTGCGGAGCTCCGCAGAATGGAGTTGTCCTGCGACACTTAGCAGCTCCATGAAATGGAGTAATCCCACAGATTGGAAATGCCCTACAAAAATAGCAAAATCTAGCCCTCGCAAAACTCCATAATTTAGCAGTTTAGCCGAGGCAAACTAGACACTAAACTATATAGGGGTCAAAAGAAATATCGTGGGGGGTCAAAAAATAACGTGGGGATGTCAAAAAAATTCAACCTTGTTGTTAGGATCTTTCTACTGCAAAAATTGATCATGGCATAGCCTCACCCTAGCTAACATCCATATAGAGGCTTAACATTTTGTCAGAAGCAAAAATATAGATGAGGCCG
This sequence comes from Iris pallida, assembly GCA_029216955.1. Taxonomy (NCBI): domain Eukaryota; kingdom Viridiplantae; phylum Streptophyta; class Magnoliopsida; order Asparagales; family Iridaceae; genus Iris; species Iris pallida. Next base: position 6,397,569 of record JANAVB010042420.1, on the reverse strand, counting down.
AGCTAGAAGAAAATTCTGATCATGACATAGCCTCACCCTAGCCAGAAGCAAAAATTGATGAATGGAAATGATTGGATCGGAAGGCCATTTGATTCGTCTGACAATGGCTGGATGATTCAGCATTTCAACCTATGTCCATGGAGAGTTCTACACTAGCATTATGGAAGAAACTGCATTCACTGTCGAACGAAAGATGACTGACAACAAGGTATTTTTTATTCGCTAACTCGTTAACTCAAAGCATACGGAGGGTGCCTCGGTGGCACAATATCTGAACGAGGTTCATGATATCATCAATCTGTTATCTATGAAGAAGATCGATGGTGATTGATGATGAGCCTCAGGTCCTTCTATTTTTAAGTTCTCTATCAAAAATATAGAAAACATTTGTGGTGTCAGTGAGCAACTCCGCATCTGATAGAGTTGTCATGATGGTGGCAAGCAAAAGTAGCTTCTTGAAACATACTGGTTGTCTATTCAAAATTTTGGTTTGGGAGATTTCAGTAGATGTTTCACGATAGTGTGTTTTCAGATAATTTGGTTGCTCTTAATTTGTGAAAGTTTAGAAGATACCTATATAAAGTTTTTCAAACCCTCAACATGTGTACTTGAGGAAAAAATAAGAAAAAACTTGTTCAACTATATAAAGTTTTGTGCGATACGCTATTTTATACTAACTCTTGTAATATTTTTTCTTGATTCAACAAAAAGTTCTCCTTATGTCCTGTGGATGTAGTCTAATTTGGTTTGAACTACATTATATCTTGTGTCCTTGATTGTGCTATTGTGTTCGTGAATTATTTGTTTATTCATCGTTGTTCTTCGTTCTTCGAATGGAGCTAGTGGAGACTAATTCCTTCCGGGTAATGAAGATGCTACTCCAGTCTTCCCATTCATTCCCAGTTGATCATTCTTATCCCTTCATTGAACAAATCAAGTTCACCTATACGAGAGTGAGGAAGACATTTCCAACATTTGGATGTCCCGTTTTCCAATTTTGCTGCATCTTTTCAAAAAAGAAAGGCGTGCGAAGTGAGGGTGGGGTGAGGCGACCGAAGGGAGGGTGAGGTGAGAGTGAGAGTGAGAAGCGGCAGAATCCTAGGGGTCGATAGGTCAGAAAAGCTATAACTAGAAATTCGAATGTTGAAAAACATCAAATCTCCCTAAGTAGGATTCGAACCTACGACCAGTCCGATCCGAGCTCCAGGTGAGCCCCACCCCGGCGATTGAGGGGGGCTGTTATGAGTTCCTTGAGAGGAGGAACTAGATGTAGCAAGCTCCGAGCGAGCGGCTAAAGCCTCACCGTGATATAAATAATATCCCGGCTGTGAGGCCTTACTGATTGAGAGTGCAACGGCTGATTGAGAGTGCAACGAAGCTCCAAGCGAGCGGCTAAGGAAAGGGGGGGTCCCAGAGGGGGGGGCATTCTCCCATACAATGTCATAATCTAACTGCCATAACACCGTTAGGCTTATGACAGTTAGAGATAGTGTAGCGAGTCTGACGAGCGGTTAATGAGGGAATCACGGGATAATCTCCGTGAAATACAATAGTTATATTAAAAAATGAGCTATAAGATCTGTTTTTTAATAAGATCACGATTGATACCTGAAAGGGGGTACAAATCGATTGTAGATCGATTTATGATCATCTAAAATCGTTTTTAACATGGATCTTAATCCATGTATACATCTTGACATGCGCATCATATGAGCATGTACTATATCGCGTGCGGCAAGCACGCACGGTTAGCGCGCAAGGCGCGTATGTACTTAAACCGTACGAGCGCCTGCGAATGTGAGCACATACTTTAACCGCGTGCGCATGCACGCAGGTTCTTTAGACGCACACCCGCACGAGCGGGCTAGCACGTACACACGTTCTTATATTAGATATTAAGAAATACCAAAAGGCGAGCAAGATGGTACATGTCATGCCCCAGAACCAGAATACTGGAGAGCGGGGGAATGACTCAGCCAGCTACGTATTACGGGTAGATGAATACCGTATAATACGATCAATGCTGTCTAACCAGACGAGGGGGTACATACTACATGAAAGTCTTACTATGGTCACTCCACATCTATTGTCTCAATCGTTCAAACAAGAAACAGTAATAGAGAACATGTAAGATAAAGCAGTAAGGCGTCCCATACGCTTAAATCAAAATGTTCTTGATATCTGGCTTTACAAAACATAGCCAGAAGATGTGGCAAGTGTACACAATTGTTAGCAGCTGCAGTCTGACTTAGTTACAATTATGTAAAGGTAAGTACAAGACAATCCGACTAACATGTCGGTGCCAAACGGCTAAGTATAAAGTAAATAACAAAACGAGCGGTGGAGTAAGGAACCCACTCGAGTCCTCCTGCGATCATCCCTCTAGTGTTGACCATCTTAATAGCAAGTACCGCAAAGGAGCACGATATGAGGAATGAAGCCATTAATAAGAGAATATGTTAATAGATCTCTGCTATCTACTAGGACTCACACAACATCATGACACTTCGAACCAACCTCCCAACCAAACAAGGACAGAAGTTGGTCCGTCATGTCCTGACATTCTGATCATCTCAGTTAAGTAACAGAGTAGATACAGTACACAAGCAAATCATCTTGAACGGCCAATCAACTCCTACGGCTTGCTATTGTTAGTCCCAAGTTATCCTGGAATTATGCAATAAAGATTCCTCAGTTCTTACTATGTACGAGCAAGGCTAGTCTATCCAGTCAATCAATTACGCCAATCATGAATTAGACGAGTCCCAGCAGGACGCCCGTCATCAATATACAATATACAGTAATAATATAAGCAGATACCGCTCCCTGCCCGTGTGGCAGGTTTACAGTATCTGTGGGAACCAGCTGGCCTGTCGGACACTAATAGTCCCGAAGAGGGCTGCCATGTAAGAACTCGGAAATCTATTCTCTCCATGCCATCATTATTTTATTTGACTTAATAGTCTCTACGTTGAGTGAAGTTCCATGCCGTGGATCATGGTCATTCAGAATGAGTACTTTCGTACAAAGTACGATATGCCTGACTCTACAACGATACCCGTGCGGTTAGGTTGTAGGTCTTACATAGCGTAATGCAACAATTAAAACTAACCACAGAATAATCATGCCTTGACCATAAAGTACACATGCCGCTCTGTAGAGAAATAAATAAATTGAAGCCTGCATATGCCTGTATATCAATATTCGGGATCGGCTAATCGATTACAATAGTTCATAACATGAACGTGTCTCATTCAATCAATTCAATAAGACGACTAGCCAGTCTCTTAGTTCCAACTAGGAACGCATGATCAATTTTAGTCAAGATAACCATCGTCATCAATGGTGACAAAGCATGAAAGTCAAATAGTATTAAATGGGGTCGAGTCTATAACTCTCAGAGTTAAGTTCCAGCCTTACTGGGTATCCATAAACCAGTCAAGACACAAGGCACGTTCTACACAACCATATGTATCAAAAATATTAACATGCTCAGATTATCGAGTTCATAAAATAAGGCGTAAGGATATAATAGGAGAATTATTATGCCACCATTAAATGAATAAACTATAGAGCAAATAGAAACACCCAGGTTAGATTATACCAAGTCTATGCTAAGGCCAACAAGTCACGCCAAGTTTAGTAGGTAGGAGTGAGCGTATAAAGTGATTCACGCTGGTACGCACAGCGTGAGCGTGAAGAGTAACTCACGCCGCACAGCGTGAGCGTGAAAAGTAATTCACGCACGCACAGTATGAGCGTGAAAAGTAATTCACGCACGTACAGCGTGAGCGTGAAAAGTAATTCACGCACGCACAGCGTGAGCGTGAAAAGTAATTCACGCACGCACAGCGTGAGCGTGAAAAGTAATTTACGCACATACGCAAAGACGTGTGCGTAACTCAAATGTCACGCTGGCACGTAAAGACGTGAGCGTAACTCAAATGTCACGCTGGCACGTAAAGACGTGAGCGTAACTCAAATGTCACGCTGGCACGTAAAGACGTGAGCGTAGCTCAAATGTCACGCTGGTACGTAAAGACGTGAGCGTAACTCAAATATCACGCTAGCACGTAAAGACGTGAGCGTGACTAAAAATTCACGCTGACACGTAAGAACGTGAGCGTGACTAAATCTCCCGAACTCCAATCTTATGGAACCTTCGTTCCAAGCCAGAAATGAGGTTCCCATGGTTCAGAATGGTGTAAAATGAGGAGCTCCACCACATGAACCATCTACTTTCGAAAACATGCCAGTTTGGTAGATCAAAACCCATGGACAACCGAGAATACAACAACTTAGATCGGTAAGAAACGAGCCAAAGAAATCAAAAATGCTAAGTACTAAACTCTCTTAGGATCATGAGAGGAAGAATAATGAACCATAAAAATGGTCCTCAAGTGGAAAGCAAGATGCACTTACCTGCTGTTGGTAGGTAGAGAGAGTGATGAGGAAGAAGAAGAAGAAGAAGGAGAGTTTATGAAGAGAGAGAAGGGGATGGGGGCTTTAAATGGGAAATGGTGGTGGTAGGTGGGGTTCGGTTCATGTGAACCACCAAGAACCCGAGAAAAACCCAACCTAGGCCGAACCTAAAATAAGACTAAAGCAGAGAATAAAAGCAGGAAGAAAAATACAGATAATTAATTAACATAAAATTAAAAGAATTTAATTACAGGATAATACATGATAAATACTAAATAAATATATATATGAGTTGTACATGTATAAAAATACGCATTCTGGGAACGGGGAGTGACATCTCTACCCACCTTAGAAAAATTTCGTCCTCGGAATTTCAAATCCAAGCAGGTAGAAATATCGGAGCTAAACTAATACAAGCAATTCTAGTGAGCAAGCAATCATTTTTACCATATCAAAAGCAAGTACTATATATGTAAATTCATCAATCTACGATATCAAGTAGCTCTACCCATAAGGTGATAAGCATGAAGAATCAGGACAATCAAGGTATACTGAAAGAGATATACCTTGTGAGTCAAACAGGTGTGGATACCGTGATCGAATATCATCCTCACGTTCCCACGTTGACTCTCCCAAGGAGTGATGACCCCAAGCAACACGGACAAGACTAATTGTTCGGTTCTTAAGTATCTTCTCTCTTCGGTCCAAAATGGACACAGGCTGTTCCTCGTAAGACAGGTTGGTACCAACAACCAGCTCAGAATGATCGAGGATATAGCTTGGGTCCGATACATACCTACGTAATTGAGATACATGAAATACGTCATGCACCTCTCGTAACGAAGGTGGGAAGGATAAATGATAAGCAACATCGCCTATCCGATCAAGGATAATAAATGGGCCCACGTACCGTGGACTCAATTTCCCGCGAACGCCAAATCTAATGACCCCACGAGTAGGTGAGATCCGCAAGAATACGTGGTCCCCAACGGAGAACTCTAACGGCCTACGATGCTGGTCCGCCCAATGACGATGCCGGTCCTGCGCAACTCGAAGTCGCTCTCTAATTCCCTTAACCACTTCAACCGTCTGAATAGTTATTTCTGGACCTAACATCTTCTTCTCTCCGATATCATCCCATGCAAGCGGCGACCTGCACTTCTTACCATATAGTGCTTCAAATGGCACCATCTGGATACTGGTTTGATAACTATTGTTGTATGAGAACTCGACTAAGTGCAGGTGACTCTCCCAAGACCCTCCAAAATCTAGAGTGTAAGCTCGTAACATATCTTCTAAAGTCTGAATCATTCTTTCTGATTGCCCATCCGTCTGCGGATGGTAGGCCGTGCTAAACCTTAACTTGGTACCCAGACTATGATATAAGCTCTTCCAGAAATGTGATGTAAAGCGGGTATCTCGATCCGACACAATACTGACAGGGACTCCATGCTGCCTGACTATCTGTTGCATATACAACTCTGCCAACTTTTCTGTAGATTGCCCTACTCTGAAAGGAAGAAAGTGTGCTACCTTTGTAAGTCGGTCCACTATTACCCAAATAGCGTCCTTACCACTTGGTGATCTCGATAAACCGGTCACAAAGTCTATTGTAATATGCTCTCATTTCTATTCCGGGATAGGAAGTGGTTGCAATAACCCAGCTGGCCTCTGCTGTTCTGCATTCACTTGCTGACATACCAAGCAACTGGAAACAAATCTAGCTATCTCCCTCTTCATCCCGTTCCACCAGAAATGCTGCTTGATATCTTGGTACATCTTGGTCCCTCCAGGGTGAATAGAATACTGAGAACTGTGAGCTTCTGCCATAACCTCCTGTCTGATATCTCCACTAGGCACACATAGACGTGATCCAAACCTAAGTGTACCATCTTCATGAATTCTCATCTCTTTCCTGAGTCCTGACTCACATTCTGTCCTAAGCTTCTGAATCCTTGGGTCTTGTGACTGAGCTGCCTTGATCCTGCCTACCAAGTCGGATTGAACTTGCAGACTTGTTAGAACTCCTACATCACTAGGAAGTATAACTTTGATGCCCATCTCTTGAAGGTCTTCTAAGATATGCCTCTGTGTTGTCAACATAAATGCGTCGCCTCTCCTGCTGAGAGCGTCTGCTACTACATTAGCCTTGCCTGGATGATACTGAAGCTTCACGTCATAATCCTTGATCAACTCCAGCCATCTTCTCTGCCTTATGTTTAGTTCCTTCTGAGTAAAGATGTACTTCAGACTTTTATGGTCTATGTACATATCCACTCGGTCACCATATAAGTAATGCCTCCATAGCTTCAGAGCAAACACTACTGTCGCTAACTCCAAATCTTGAGTTGGATAATTTTTCTCGTGGTCCCGAAGCTGCCTAGATACATATGCTATCACCTTCCCATGTTGCATAAGGACACATCCAAGTCCTTTACCTGACGCATCACAATATACTGTAAAACCTACGGGTCCAACTGGCAATGTAAGAATAGGTGCTGATATCAACTTCTGCTTCAAAGTCTCGAATGATGTCTGACATTTTGCCGACCAAACGAATGGTACATCCTTCCGGGTCAAGCGGGTCATGGGTGCTGAAAGCCTTGCAAAGTCTGACACAAACCTTCTGTAATATCTTGCCAATCCCAAGAAACTCCGCACATCTGCTACGGTCTTGGGTACTGGCCAACTTTCTACTACTTCTACCTTCTTGGAATCCACTGCTACTCCAGCTCCTGATATGATATGACCCAAAAATAAAATATGATCCGACCAAAACTCACACTTGCTGAGCTTGGCGTACAACTGGTTCTCTCTCAGAACCTGTAACACTTTCCTGAGGTGGTCTTCATGCTCCTCTTCACTAGCAGAGTATACGAGAATGTCGTCAAGAAACACAACGACAAACTGGTCTAAGTATGGCATAAAGATGCGATTCATCAAATCCATGAATATTGCTGGAGCATTGGTCAAACCAAATGGTATTACTAAGAATTCATAATGCCCATACTTCGACCTGAATGCTGTCTTGGGAATATCTTCCTTTCGAACCCTCACCTGATGGTACCCTGAACGAAGATCTATCTTGGAGAAAACTCTAGCTTTGCTCAACTGATCAAATAAGTCATCGATCCTGGGTAATGGGTACTTGTTCTTCACTGTTGCCGCGTTAAGCTTCCTGTAGTCAATGCACAATCTGGATGACCCATCCTTCTTCCCCATAAGTACCACTGGTGCTGCCCACGGCGATATGCTGGCTTGGATAAACTTTTTCTCCTTCAGTTCCTCTATGTGCTGATATACCTTGGCCTGCTCTGAGTCCGCCATTCTGTAAACTCGATCTGATATCGGTTTAGTTCCAGGTGCCAATTCTATACTGAACTCAATATCTCTAACCGGTGGTAGACCTGGGAGTTCTTCAGGAAATACGTCTAGAAACTCTTCAACTACCTTCGGAACCTGAACTTCTTCCATTGTCGTTACTACTCCCTGCTCTTGTGGAGTTGCCCCTGTTCTGACTAAGGCGAACCGCTTCATGCCTGGAATATCAAAAGACACACTCCCTCTACGACAATCTATTGTCGCATGACTGTCTTTCAGCCAGTCCATGCCTAAAATAACGTCAAAATTTCCAACAGGAAATTCTATCAACCGGGCGGGTAAGGAATGCCCGCAAACTACAATGCTACATGCTAAAATAATTCTACTAACTCCTACGAGCCCATTACTAGTGAGTATATTCAACCTCCCTGGCAATGCCTCGAACTCCATTCCTAGTCGTGCCGTAAATTGTGCTAATATAAATGAATGGGATGCTCCCGAATCAAACAATACTACTGCGGGATATGAGGCGACGAGAATGTTACCTGCCACAACATCTTCCGATGCCAATGCCTCCTCCAAGGACAGAGTGAATGCTTGCCCTCGACCTCCTTACTGGTTTCCATACTGCGGTCTAGCCTGATGTTGTTGCTGGCCCCTTTCTTGATGATGCTGGGGTGGTCTATGCTGGTGTTGCTGCATCGACGGCCCTTGCTGGCGAAACATCTGAGCCTGCGGTATTAACGGACGCTGTGCCAACGGCCTTACTGCCACCGCTGGTCCTCGATACTGGCCTGCCCCTGGTGCTGGCAGAGCAGGAAACTGTTGCCCTGGTCCTCCTGACCTCGAATTTATGGGACATGTGATAATCCGATGGTCTGGATTTCTACATATTAGACACAGTCCATTCAATGCCCGACACACATCTCTAGTGTGTCCTACCTTCCCACAATAAGTGCAGCCTGCCGGGGGTTGCTGGTTCTTCCTCTGTTGCTGTTGTCGCTGTCTTGCTGGTGCTGGTCCTCGTATCGCCACATCGTGGATACGAATGCCAGTGGATGGTGCTGTTGTTCGGGGCGCTGCTCCCCCTCCTCCTTCAACCTGGCTGTGGGATCTCTTCTGACCCCCAGTCCTTGCCGCAAGCCTCTGAATGGTGATCTCATGCCTTCGAGTTGCCGTCAATACTTCGTCAAAAGTTTGGTAATTGTGCCCCTCTATCAATTGCAAGAGTTCAAGATGAAACTCTTGCTGAAACCTCATGGCCCTCTGGCTCTCTATTGCTACCATCTCTGGGGCGAATCTACTCAATCTGCAGAACTCCGCTGCATAAGCATCTACAGTCTTGCCGCCCTGCCTGAGGTTGATAAACTTCTGTTGTAGCTCAAACCGTTCCACAACTCCATAGTACTTGGTCTTGAATCTTGTAGTGAAATCGTCCCAAGCCACAGGACGTCTGATGCCCACTTCCTCTGATTTCCACCAATCATGTGCGAGATCCTGAAGTAACAACTTCATTAGATCCACACGTTCTTCTGTCGGTACCTTAGCTGCTGTCAGAATAGCCTCAATATCCTTAAGCCATGCATCTGCTGAGATGGCATCCTCCGTGCCCTCGAAACGGCGGGGGTTGTACTTGCAAAACCTGGCTGATGCTCCTGAATCAGTCCTCATTCCTCTTTCCAAAGCCGTCTGCAATCCTTGGTTGAGCAACACATTCTGCTCTTGTAGCTGAGTGTGCATGCGTTGCTGGGCCAACATCTGATGTTGCTGAGTAGCCATCATTCCTCTCATGATCTCCAGAAGGGCTGGTGTGTCCACTTGGGTAGGTGGAACTATGGGTGGTATTGGAACTTTCGGATACTGCGGTTCAGCTGCTGGTTCTACTATCACTTCTTCTTGGATAGTCTCCTGAGGTAAGACTGGCCCTTGTTGCTGATCAACCTGGTCATGTTGCCTATGTTGCCCATGTTGCCCCTGCTGTTGTTCATCTCTGACCGATGCGGACGAAGTGCCCCTAAGAAAAGGGACAAGAGAACAATCAAACAACCGGACATGAAGGATCAATGAAGTCAAAGGATACCGGAATGTCAAGCAAGGGTTGAGAATAACGAATCATGAGATCAAGGGAAGAACACGTGTGATTGAGACATCCTATAAATCAAAATACCCCACAAGTCTGAAATCAGACCTGCATGGGCCACAACTAAAACCTTGTCACGCCCCAGAACCAGAATACTGGAGAGCGGGGGAATGACTCAGCCAGCTACGTATTACGGGTAGATGAATACCGTATAATACGATCAATAATGTCTAACCAGACGAGGGTATGCATACTACATGAAAGTCTTACTATGGTCACTCCACATCTATTGTCTCAATCGTTCAAACAAGAAACAGTAATAGAGAACATGTAAGATAAAGCAGTAAGGCATCCCATACGCTTAAATCAAAATGTTCTTGATATCTGGCTTTACAAAACATAGCCAGAAGATGTGGCAAGTATACACAATTGTTAGCAGCTGTAGTCTGACTTAGTTACAATTATGTAAAGGTAAGTACAAGACAATCCGACTAATATGTTGGTGCCAAACGGCTAAGTATAAAGTAAATAACAAAACGAGCGGTGGAGTAAGGAACCCACTCGAGTCCTCCTGCGATCATCCCTCTAGTGTTGACCATCTTGGAGGTAGAAGTAAGCTGGATCCTCGAGAACTGGCTCTAAATCTGGCCATGCAAAACCAGAGAGGTTAGACCTCTAATAGCAAGTACCGCAAAGGAGCACGATATGAGGAATGAAGCTAGTAATAAGAGAATATGATAATAGATCTCTGATATCTACTAGGACTCACACAACATCACGACACTTCGAACCAACCTCCCAACCAAACAAGGACAGAAGTTGGCCCGTCATGTCCTGACATTCTGATCATCTCAGTTAAGTAACAGAGTAGATACAGTACACAAGCAAATCATCTTGAACGGCCAATCAACTCCTACGGCTTGCTATTGTGAGTCCCAAGTTATCCTGGAATTATGCAATAAAGATTTCTCAGTTCTTACTATGTGCGAGCAAGACTAGTCTATCCAGTCAATCAATTGCGCCAATCATGAATTAGACGAGTCCCAACGGGACGTCCGTCATCAATATACAATATACAGTAATAATATAAGCAGATACCGCACCCTGTCCGTGTGGCAGGTTTACAGTATCTGTGGAAACCAACCGGCCTGTCGGACACTAATAGTCCCGAAGAGGGCTGCCATGTAAGAACTCGAAAATCCATTCTCTCCATGCCATCATTATTTTATTTGACTTAATAGTCTCTACGTTGAGTGAAGTTCCATGCCGTGGATCATGGTCATTCAGAATGAGTACTTCCATACAAAGTACGATATGCCTGACTCTACAGCGATACCCGTGCGGTTAGGTTGTAGGTCTTACATAGCGTAATGCAACAATTAAAACTAACCACGAAATAATCATGCCTTGACCATAAAGTACAAATGCCGCTCTGTAGAGAAATAAATAAATTGAAGCCTGCACATGCCTGTATGTCAATATTCGGGATCGGCTAATCGATTACAATAGTTCATAACATGAACGTGTCTCATTCAATCAATTCAATAAGACGACTAGCCAGTCTCTTAGTTCCAACTAGGAACGCATGATCAATTTTAGTCAAGATAACTATCGTCATCAATGGTGACAAGGCATGAAAGTCAATTAGTATTAAATGGGGTCGAGTCTATAACTCTCAGAGTTAAGTTCCAGCCTTACTGGGTATCCATAAACCAGTCAAGACACAAGGCACGTTCTACACAACCATATATATCAAAAATATTAACATGCTCAGATTATCGAGTTCATAAAAAAAGACGTAAGGATATAATAGGAGAATTATTATGCCACCATTAAATGAATAAACTATAGAGCAAATAAAAACACCCAGGTTAGATTACACCAAGTCTATGCTAAGGCCAATAAGTCACGCTAAGTTTAGTAGGTAGGAGTGAGTGTATAAAGTGATTCACGCTGGTATGCACAGCGTGAGCGTGAAGAGTAACTCACGCACGCACACCGTGAGCGTGAAGAGTAATTCACGCACGCACAGCGTGAGCGTGAAAAGTAATTCACGCACGCACAGCGTGAGCGTGAAAAGTAATTCACGCACATACGCAAAGATGTGTGCGTAACTCAAATGTCACGCTGGCACGTAAAGACGTGAGCGTAACTCAAATGTCACGCTGGCACGTAAAGACGTGAGCGTAACTCAAATGTCACACTGGCACGTAAAGACGTGAGCGTAACTCAAATGTCACGCTGGCACGTAAAGACGTGAGCGTAACTCAAATGTCACGCTAGCACGTAAAGACGTGAGCGTGACTAAAAATTCACGCTGACACGTAAGAACGTGAGCATGACTAAATCTTCCGAACTCCAATCTTATGGAACCTTCGTTCCAAGCCAGAAATGAGGTTCCCATGGTTCAGAATGGTGTAAAATGAGGAGCTCCACCACACGAACCATCTACTTTCGAAAATACGCCAGTTTGGTAGATCAAAACCCATGGACAACCGAGAATACAACAACTTAGATCTGTAAGAAGCGAGCCAAAGAAATCAAAAATGCTAAATACTAAACTCTCTTAGGATCATGAGAGGAAGAATAATGAACCATAAAAATGGTCCTCAAGTGGAAAGCAAGATGCACTTGCCTGCTGTTGGTAGGTGGAGAGAGTGATGAGGAAGAAGAAGAAGAAGAAGAAGGAGAGTTTATGAAGAGAGAGAAGGGGATGGGGGCTTTAAATGGGAAAGGGTGGTGGTAGGTGGGGTTCGGTTCATGTGAACCACCAAGAACCCGAGAAAAACCCAACCTAGGCCGAACCTAAAATAAGACTAAAGCAGAGAATAAAAGCAGGAAGAAAAATACAGATAATTAATTAACATAAAATTAAAAGAATTTAATTACAGGATAATACATGATAAATACTAAATAAATATATATATGAGTTATACATGTATAAAAATACGCATTATGGGAACGGGGAGTGACAGTACAGATAGCTCTAATTTCAGAGCTGGCACCGGAGAAAGCAGCCAAGCAGCAAGGCCAACTAGCAAGCGTAAGCCAAGTATCTTTTCAATCTGTGTCTCAGCAGTCCGCCCCTCCGGTTTCGTTGATGGAAGGGCCGACAGCTTATGTAGTATAATCATGATCGTAGTCACATTCTCTAAAGAAATTTCATAGAATGTCATAATATAACTACAACGAAAATGACACGACAAATCAAGGCCTAGAAAGGGGAAGATCGATGAGAGGCATTTGGGAAAGTCGGGTCGATCGAGTGTCTTCATTCAAACGATGGTACAACGAAAGAACGAAACGAAGTGAGAGGCCGGGGGCAGAAAAAGAGTCGAGTCCATAGAAAGTCGGGTCGATCGAGTGTCTTCATTCGCACCGTTCCGCATATTCCTCTAACTAATAATTTATTGATTTATTAATTAATATTTTATTATCATAATTATTAATCACAATTTTAGTTTACTAAATCCTATGTTTGGTTGGATTTGGATTTGGAAATTCATAATTTGGATTTGGATTTCCAAATCCATTTTACCAAACAAGCTACTATAATTTGTCTATTTGTTTATAATTCATAAAGAAAATTGGGACGCCCCCTAAGTAGCGTCAACTTATCATGATGCAATGATAAGTGAAGGATGCGACTGAGTAGCGTATCGCGTTATGAAACTCGTGCCCTTATTGCCACTCTTCGGAAACATTGTTGTCTATACATTGCATTTTTTTTTTCCTTGTCTTCTATACAAATACAAATGTGTACGTATGGAAAGAGAGTGCGTATTGAATGGAGAAGAGAACAGAACGAGGAGGTAAAGAACAATATGAACATGGGAGTGCATGTATGATGTGACACTATCTGTCACTGTCAGCCCAAAATCCATGGAAGCCAAGAGGGAAATTCAAATGTTTCGGCACTTCGAGCCTCGCTACCAACGCATCAGCTTCACCGATACGCTTTGCATCTAGCACAACCAGGTAGCACCTCTGTTTTGAAACTGCATACTGCAACAACAACAAAAGAAGAATTAATTATGACCCCCTCTGTTTTTTTTTTTTTTTTTTTTTGAGACACAATATTTGAGTAGTCCTTCAACATAAGTGTTTCAAAGTTCAAACTCTCACCTCAACAACAAGAATGTAGCCGTCATCCTCCTCTCGATCTCCTTTCGCCACGTATATGGGCTCTCCGATGAACTTCCGCTTCCCGGCCCACCAGGAACCCACCGAACCGTCCGACGAACTCAATTTCACCACGGTGTCGAAGGGGAAATGAGGCAAGAATCGTCGGCTGCCAGAGTTTGAACTAGCGTAGGTGTAGCTGTTCCTCCTGCCGGAATATTCCTGATTGATCGACGGAAAGTCCGTCGTTTTGTTCCACTGGTCTGAAGACCTGTCGACCGAGCACCCGCGGCATGTTCCCTTCGCGTCCACCACGATCGACACCTGAAAGTTGTACATGTAACTGTGGAAGTTAGTTCTTTGCTAATTACCATTGTTGGTTGTAACTTGTAAGTATCATAGATTGATACTACTTTAGCTACCTGAACTAGGTGTGGCAATAGCCCTTCCTTGCCTTCCGCTACATTCATGAATGAAGGGTCTAGCCTTCCAGTTTCCCAGTTGTAGCCTACAAAATCATTACGGAAAAATATATATTTACATACATACTCGCAATCAAGATCCCAGTAGTATACAACTAGCTAATTTCTAAAGGCACTCCATATACTTCATGACAACGTAGTCCGAAGACTGCATTGTTGGCCGTCCCTGTCAACTTTGTCGGGAGTCCTAATGGGCTGTCGTGGAGTAAAATGTGGAGTGCCTTTACAATTTGTCTACAACTATGAACAAGGCTCGGGGAAAGGAAGCAATAATCAGACACTTACCGAACATCTTTTGAAAATTGAACCACTGATAGGAGCAAACAGAGGCATGCAACTGGATGTGCACATTGCCCATGTGGTCTCTTTCTTCGAAAGCGTTGCCGATGTGCGAGACCCACAGCTGCGACGGAGCGTGGATGGGCTCTCTCCAATCCCTCCGCCCATCGCCGCTCTCGGGGAATCTCGGGAGCAGATATATCGGCGATGTTGGCTGGCTCGGGTTCACGGAAAGGGCTGATATCATGGGGGACATGCCTGTTACTGCGAGCATTGATCCTGCAAATATTGTTCAATCGTGCTTGGTGAGTTGAAGACCAACTAGTTCTTATTGAATATTGAAGAACTTTTATTGAAAATATGTGATACGACACGAGAGAAGAGCCGTATATATATACCGGGAAGATCAAGCTTGATGCGATTTCCGACAATGATGTAGTGATTGTCGGTGAACGCCCAGTCGTGGATCATCAACTGGTCTGGAATGACAAAATCTTTCTTCTCTTTTAGGTTGAACTCGCTGTCGAATTCTGCAACCAACGCAAATCCAAGAATATCAATGCATGTTATAAAACTACTTCAATTTTCCAATATCACCATAAAAAGAGAGCATGAAGTAAATTATTTCAATGGACTCTTTGGTGGCATCCTAAAAAGTCTTTCTTCAATATCAACTTGAAATTATTGAATTTTTTTTTTAAAGAAAGTGTAAGAATGTAGCATACTAATCAAGTACTAGTTATGTACCATAGAATGTGAAGTTAGACCGAGGAAGAAGCATGTCCTCTGCGTTGCAGGAGAGCACCAAGAACCTGTTCCTCTTCGTGTCGATCTTGTAATGTGACAGTAGCCTCTTTGGTGGCATCCTAAAAACACCTGCACCAAGAATCAAAATATAATTGAAATCACTGATTGCACAGACATGTACCATAAAATAGACAGTGCTATTGTTTAACAATTGGAAGGCAATTTGTACATACAGACTATTATTCAGCATTACATTTAATGGTTAGTTGTAATCTAATGTTATAATTTGAACTCTTCAAATATAATATGTTAACTACCAATCTCTCTTTTTTTTTACACTAATCAAGTTTACCAAAGAACAAGGTTATAGCATATTTTTATCAATCAAGATCATTTTTTTTTCTCTTTTTTTTTTATTTTTTTTTCTCAAGAAAAAAAGAGAAAAAAAAATTAGACACTCAAAGACAGTCCAAAGGCTTGGGATCGTAGTGAAGAAAAAGTAGAGATTCCACTCCAAATCAACTTGGATGACTGATAAAAGCGATATTTGGCCCGCCATTAGGTGTGTCCGTCACCGAGCCTACGTGGCAGCGGCCCCATTGGCTCCCCAGCTAGCACGGGGACCTACCCTCTTAAAATCCGGACCATAGGCCAATGAGACTACGTGACCCGGGCCAGTGACGGTCACGTCCAAAGGACAGGCCAAATAGCAGCGTCCAAAATGCTACAGGTATCATTTTCCCTAAGGTTTATTGTTTTCGCTCACCGTGAAGTATGGGCTTCAAGAACTCCGCCGCGACGTCGACCCCAATCTCCCCCAAGCCCCTCCTGTTCCACCCCTTCGCCGGCGTCGCCGAGCGGTCGTCCCCCGATTCCCTCTTGATGAGGTCCACCGTGCCGACCGTGTCCAGCGTCCCCTCCTCGATCTCGTAGGGGTCCCCGCCCTCCCACATGCACATAAGCCTCCCTCCCCAGCGCACCACGCTCGTGTTCGCCACGTTCTTCATCACCTTCACGTTCCCCATCCTCCTCCCGCCCTTCAGCACCGAGAAAGGGCCCCTGTAGCTGAACCTCCACTGGTCCCCCTCCTCCTCCCGGCGGTCGTCGCTTGATCTCTCCTCCATCTCCGCCTCCGTCCTTATGTACTTCGCCGAGTAATTTATGTCCCCGTCGCCGAACTCGAACGCGCGTAGGTAGCCGTGCCCGTCGAGGGGGTGTACGGTGGAGCCGTGGTCGTCGGAGAAGAGGCCGGGGCCGGTGAGGTAGTAGGTGCCCCTCGGGAAGTCGGCGGGGAGGGAGCCCTCGACGGGGAGGAGGGGGACGGGATCCCGGGTCTCGGCACGCTGGGAGAGGAAGAGGAACTGGTAGTCCCAGAAGGCGGCGGCGGGGGAGTCTTCCTCTTCTTCTTCGACGACGACGGGGACGAGGGGCTCAAGGGTTTCGGCCGGGCGGGAGAGGGTGGTCTTGGCGGTGGCGGCGGAGGGGGTTAGAGAGAGCGCCAGGGATTGCGACCGGGGGAGGGGGAGGAGGGGTCTGGTCACCGCCGGGGAGGGGAGGGGGCGGTGAAGGGACAGGGTGTGCATTATTTTTTGTGTCGTTTTTTGGCGGGGGATCTGACAGTTGGAAGTGATGGGAATCTGGAGGAGGGAAGGAGTTTATATAGGGGGGAGGGGTGGGAGACTGGGTCTGGTGTTTCGGTTTAATTACCAGGAAGGGTATTTGGATGCTGCAACTGTTGTTTGCAAGATTCGGACCACACACATTTTAGATTTGGTACAATTGCCACATTTGGTCTGCATATTATTATTATTATTATTTTGTTGTTGTTGTTTTTTCCAAAGAGAATTTTCAAACATTGTTCACTAATATTTACTTATAATTATTTAAAAAAGATAATTCAGTTTTGGGATTTATCTTTAAAGAACGTACGTAGGACACTTAGTAAATATTGAACATATACGAAGTACTAAGACGACATATTAATTGATTTTATGTACTCAAGTATTGTATTACACTAATTATTAATTATTTATAAAGTTTAGAAATATATGTTATATATATATATATACATATATATATATATATATATATATATATATATATGAAGCGTTGTGTGTGCAATGTATTAGGAAACCCTCATCCTTAACCCTAAGGCTAAACCTAGGATAACTCAAACCTTAATTTATTTAGTTTTATTAGATTATGTATATATCTATAATTATATATACATAATGTTACTATTCAATTGGTTTTACTATTAGATTATATATATAAGCTTGTATAGTTTTGGTGTTAAAATTTTTTTAGCAACTAAACCCAATCCTTAATTTAACCTTAACCTAGGCCCAACCCATTAGGGTTCCTATTCATTTGGATCTCATTCCCATATATATATACATATATGAGAACCAAAACTACTCTCAACCCTAACCCTAAACTTGCATCCACAAACTCCACCTCTCCCCATCAAACCACCAGCCCCTCCCCCTCTTCCGCGCCTATCTCCTTCCCCCTCACCCGGAGCCCCGCCGTCGATGACGAGACGCGGCGCTTCCCGCGCCCGCGTGTAGCAGCCGACCCCCCCGTGCGCACTGCAGCCCCGACCGCCCCGATCCGGCGACCCCCTCGCGGCGTTCCACCCCCCTGCGGCGTGGTGAGGTAACCCCGACCCCCCCGTGGCGCTGTCACGTGGATTAAATCCTCTTAGCATGCTTTAAACCAAGTTTTAGTATTTAAATTCTGATTATTCAGTTTTGTATTGATTGTTATGATGAATAAATGGATGAATAATTAGATCTAAATGTAGGAAATCATTGGTAATTATGTAGGGGTTCTACCCTAATTTTTGTATGAATTAATATTAATTATTAGTATTTATTTATATTTAATTATGAAATTTCAATGCTAGTAATTAATTAAATGTGTTTACTGTTTTAATTTTTATGAAATATTTTGATCACGAATTAGATAAAACTTTGTACATGAAAAAGTTTGTATAATTAATATAGTATTTTAAAATAATTTTTCCAGAATTTTTAGAATTAAATTTATAATTATTTTATGTGAAAAACAGTGAATTAAAACTGTTTAATTAATTCCGTTTGATGCATATTATTTAATTGGTAAATAATTAAATAATATAATTTATATGGAAAATATAGATTTAATTATAAAGTAAATTATGGAAATTTTTCCAGTATTTTATTGGTTTTTAAAATATTTTATTTAGATTTTTCTTGGAAGTTTTGTATTAATCAAACTAATTATTAAATACCGTTTTCAATTTATATTATTTAATTGGTTAGTAATTAAATAATACTGTTTGAATAGAAAATGTTTGTAATAGTATATTATTCTGTAGAAAAATAATTCCAATATTTATTTATTATTATTTATAATTATTTAGATTTAGTTGGATAATTTCTAGATTTATTACATAAGTTGAATATATTATATAATTAATTGTTATTAATTATATAAATGTTGTAATTTTGTGAAGTGATAAGATTCTGTTAGAAATGTGTAGATAGGGTATTTAGGAATTTATTTTATGTATTTTAAATATATTTACGAATTTTTTAAGACTTAAAAGTAATTTGGAAAATCATGTTTAGGTTTATGTAATAAATTGTGTAATAATTATTTATTGATTTAAATAATTATTAATTATGTGTTACTATTTTGAATTTAGCTCTAATGATTAAATTTAAGGTTGGTGGTGATTTATTTGGATTTATTTAGAATTATTAAGTACTTATTGTTATTATTCAACTAGTTATTTAATAAATAGTTTAATGGTAATAATTCATTTTCTGTAAAATATATATATAATATATTTATTATTCTGATATTATTTAGTTTATTATTAAAATAGACTAAAAATGATTTTTCAGGATTTTTACTATTTTTTAGTATTATTAGGAATTGTGTATACCTGTGTGTATTAAATTGGTTGGTTAATTAATTATAATTAATTAATTATTAAATATTGGTTATATATAAATTTCAGAATATAAATTGTATGATAATAAGTATATTTTACATACTTATTCTTGTTCTTAAATATTGATACTAGTTAGCTAGTAATAATAGATTAATTTAAATTATAGATTACTTAGCAATTAAATAAATTGTTTAATTTGTTTAATTAGTAATAATTAGAGATAAATTTTGTTTAGGATTATTTGCTTCTCGGGACTCGGACTCTACTTTGGACCCGGATACTCAGTTGCTGGACACAGGCAAGTACACCTTGCTTGACATTTACTATGCAGTATTTACATTTGACCAGTTATTACTATCGTGTGCACTCGTCTCCATTGATGACTATCTTGTATAAAGTTAGTATAAACTTGACACCGTCTCAGACACGTATCACATATGAGTGAGTTGAGTGCAGAGGTCCTGTGTTGACTGGCCCTTAACATATGATCTTGAGTCTGTTAGCAGTTTGGTTTAGTTATACTATATTTATGACGTCTCGCATATTGTTCGTACCGCGTATACGGTACGAGTACATTGGGTGGGGAGAGTCTACTAGTGGTGTATGAGAATTTCTGTTTCCAATGTACGCTGGATGCTCATAGCCCCTCGTTTCTCAAACCGTAGAACGCTTGGTGGCAGTTTCTTCTTCTTCTCCCCCTCCCATGTGCCACTAGAGATGTCTCGAGTGCATTTACACATAGATGGCTAGAACACCTGTATTGCTACCGTGTATTTTCTGTCCTTGTTTGGTTAGGGAAATACTGGGTGGCATTCTTATTAGTTACTTTTACATTACTGCTCAGTATATTCTTGCATGTCATTTTTCTGTGTATTTGTTATGTCCCTCTGAGGACCTGGTATCTTTTCCAGAGCTTGACGAGCACTTATTCCCGGCTGATTACGGAGTAGACGGGCTTGTTGACGACGACTTTGAGGTGGAGCCGCAGCCTTGATCCTCTGGAGGCTAGCTACATCTTCAGACGTGGGTTCCATTTCCAGTATTCTGTTTATTTCTTTTTGCTACTTCATTTCATTCCAGATGTACTCATTTACTTTTAGTGGATTGTTCTCCTCTAGCCATAGTTGACATTTGGATTCTGTGGCACTGATTATTTTCCATTCAGTTATCTATTACTTTATTTCATGGATGAGACTAGTTTACCTGCCTGTGATGTTACTTGTTAGTTATACTTCAGCGTACTATAATCAGATCATAGTCCATTAAATTGGGTTTAGCTATGCTTGATTGTACAGCTGGCATGCCACGTGTTCCCGATCCGATTATTTGGAACTGGGGTATGACATGTTTTAGTGGTGGCCCATGCAGGTCATGAAATTTGTTTGGTTACGTTACTGTACCAAACAAGCCTGCAAATTAGGTTTAGAATATAGGGTCTCATCCATACTTGACTATATCATTCTTGATTATCCTTGAACAAATTCTTTTGCATCTCGTTTATTTTTGTCCTATTCTCAATTCCTTCTATCTTATCTCTGCAGAATCATGAATCTAAGGAGTGGATGTACCGCTGCCGGTAGAGACAACCAGTCATCTGGTACGGATGAGCAGTCCGCTAGGGTAGTTCCAACCCACCCTTTGCTACCAGGGAAGACGTCTCAGCCAGTTGGTGCACAACTGACTAGGGTACCTCCTCCTCCCCCGCAGTACCCTCAGACATCATATGGAGTGCCCCCGGCTGTGCCTCAAGACAGTCAGGCACAGATGTTTCAGTTCATGCACATGATGATGCAAGAACAGAGACAGCAAGCAGCAGAGCAGAGACAAGAAGCAGCTGAGCAAAGACGGGAAGCTGCTGAGATGAGACAGGGATTCTTGACAGCCATGGAGAGGATGACAGCACCAGCACCTACACCAGCTCCGACACTAGCTCCCGTGAGACCAGCACGGGTAGGTTCAGTGAAGGACTACGTGCAGATGGACCCCAAACCTTATAAGGGAAACGAGAGTCCGGAGGAGACCACTACTTGGATCACCAGCACCAAGAAGAAATTGCAGGCATCTCAGTTGCCTGAGGATTTATGGATGACTGGCGTAAGAACTCAGCTGGAGGGAAATGCCCATCACTGGTGGGATTCTATGGAGCGTCAGTTGGGTACTCGTCAGACGTGAGAACAGTTTCTGGAGTTCTTTGATAAGAAGTACTTCCCTACTACTGTGAAGAATGCCTTATACAACCAGTTCCTGCATCTGGAGCAAGGGAACAAGACTGTTGATGAGTATGACTCGGAGTTCAGTCGACTCAGCAAATATGGGGAGGTGCTGATACCCAATGATCTGGAGAAGGCCAAGAGATTTCACAACGGGCTGAGGCAGGAGCTACAGCATTATACCAGCTCCCAGTCCCGAATCTCTTATGCTGAGTTGCTGACGGAGGCCAGGATTCAGGAGACAATTAGCAAGGGGAAGCTGAACCTGCAGAAGAACCAGCCAGTGCAGACG
Organism: Iris pallida; assembly: GCA_029216955.1. Lineage (NCBI taxonomy): Eukaryota > Viridiplantae > Streptophyta > Magnoliopsida > Asparagales > Iridaceae > Iris > Iris pallida. Next base: position 6,375,671 of record JANAVB010042420.1, on the reverse strand, counting down.
AAGACGCAGCAAGGAGGTCCTATCAAGAGACCTATGTGACATCACCAGCATCAGCAGAAGACTGGACCCTACCAGTCTAAGGAGCTTCCGACTTGCCATTTCTGTGGCAGGAAGGGACACTTACAGATAGAGTGCAGAAGGATGCTGGGTACTTGCTTAGCTTGTGGATCGAGCCAGCATCAGGCTCGAGATTGCCCAGTTCGGGGAGCCATTGTGCCAGCAGGAGGACAGAAGCTACCAGCACCAGGAGGTCAGCAGAGAGGACCTATACTCCCTTCACAGTCAGCACAGTTTGAGAAAGCCAAGCAGCAGGCAGGAAACAAGAAGCAAGGACAGATTTTTGCTCTCACTCAGGGAGAAGATGGAACCGAAGGTGAGGCTATCACAGGTACTATTTTAGTAGGTTCATTGCCTGCTACAGTGTTATTTGATTCTGGTGCCACCCTATCATTTATATCATCTAGATTTGTAGCTGTGCATAGGATAGCTACTTCTACTATGCCTAAGAGTTGGAAAATTATTACTGGTGGGGGTATAGTACCTGTGACTAGTTCATGTAGAACCTGTTCGGTAGTTATTTGTGGCCGAGAGATGAGAGCTCGACTTTTGGTATTTCCTATGCCAAATTTCGACGTAGTATTGGGTATGGATTGGCTTAGTCAATATCATGCTATATTGGACTGCCACAGGGGTTGTGCTATATTTAGACCGCCAGGCCAGCCGGAGTTTGAATTTCAGAGAGGAAGCATCGAGAAGGAAGTATCTCAGTATCATGGAGCTTACATGGCGATGGAGGTTGCCCCGCCACCGATCATTGATGAGTTTTCTGATGTCTTTCCCGATGATCTGCCGGGTCTACCACCCGACAGAGAGGTTGAGTTCACCATTGAGCTCATACCAGGAGCGGCACCAATCTCTTCAAATGTCTATCGACTGGCGAAGAAGGAGCTAGATGAAATAAAGATGCAGTTGCAGGAGTTGCAAGATAAGGGATTTATCAGACCAAGTGCATCACCTTGGGGAGCCCCGGTCTTATTTGTGCCAAAGAAAGATGGAACAGTTCGTATGTGCATTGATTATAGGGCTCTTAATGCTGTGACGATCAAGAACAAGTATCCCCTGCCCAGAATTGATGATCTATTTGACCAGCTGACAGGAGCCCAGGTATTCTCGAAGATTGATCTGAGATCGGGATACCATCAAGTGAAGGTTCGGAAAGAAGACATCCAGAAGACGGCATTCAGGACTCGGTATGGTCATTACGAGTTCTTGGTAATGCCCTTTGGTTTAACAAATGCACCGGCTGTGTTCATGAATTTAATGAACAGAGTATTCCATGAATATCTTGATAAGTTTGTCGTAGTATTCATCGACGACATTTTGGTGTATTCAAAGAACCATGAAGAGCATGAGGATCACTTGAGGAAGGTGCTGGAGATCTTGAGGCATCAGAAGCTGTATGCAAAGCTGAGTAAGTGTGAATTTCTGCTAGATCATGTTTCATTTCTTGGACATGTTATCTCAGGAAAAGGCATAGAAGTGGATCCGACGAAGATATCAGCAGTGGAGTCGTGGCCAACCCCAACCGATGTTTCAGAAGTGCGAAGTTTTCTGGGGCTTGCCGGATATTACCGGAGGTTCGTAGAGAATTTTGTAAGAATTGCGGAGCCCATGACGAAGTTGACTCGCAAGGATCAGAAGTTTGAGTGGACGGAAGAGTGCCAAGCTGCTTTTGATGATTTGAAGAAGCGCCTTACTACTGCACCAGTCTTGACCATTCCATCGGGATCAGGAGGTTTTGTCATCTATAGTGATGCATCCGGGAAGGGATTAGGATGCGTCTTGATGCAGCATGGGAAGGTAGTTGCATATGGTTCTCGGCAGTTGAGGACCCACGAGAAGAATTATCCCACGCACGACTTAGAGCTTGCGGCGGTGATATTTGCCTTGAAGCTTTGGAGGCATTACTTGTATGGAGAAACAGTGGAGGTATATACAGATCATAAAAGCCTCAAGTATGTCTATACTCAGAAGGATTTAAATTTGAGACAAAGGCGTTAGCTCGAGTTGATGGCAGATTTTGATATTGAGTTACAGTACCATCCAGGGAAGGCGAATTCAGTAGCAGATGCATTGAGCCGGAGGCCTATGGCACGCTTCTTGACATCACAGAAGGAGTTGCTATATAACTTGGAAAAGATGGGCATCGAAGTTGTTAGGCCTGGAGGAGTTGCAGAGATGATGAACCTTCAGGTTCAATCTTCATTAGTAGAGCGGATCAAGGCAACTTTACCGACAGATGCCAGATATCAGAGGCTTCGACAGAGGACAGAGCAAGGACTGCAGACAGGATTGAGGATTCACGAAGATGGGACCTTGAGGTGCGGAGATCGCCTCTATGTTCCTAATGGAGAGATCAGGCAGGAGCTGATGACAGAGGCTCATAGTTCGACTAATTCTATTCATCCAGGAGGTATGAAGATGTACAGGGACCTGAGACAGCACTACTGGTGGCATGGAATGAAGCGTGAAATAGCACGATTCGTAGCAAAGTGCTTGGTGTGTCAGCAAGTCAAGGCCGAGCATCAGAGGTCTGCAGAATTGTTGCAACCGCTTCCGATACCTGAGTGGAAGTGGGAGCACATCACTATGGATTTTGTTACGGGATTTTCGAGGAGCCCAGCTGGACGAGATGCAGTTTGGGTGATTGTGGACAGATTATCGAAGTCTGCTCATTTCATACCATTTCGAGTGGGACAATCTACAGAGGTATTGGCAGACCTATATATGAAGGAGATAGTGCGACTACATGGAGTACCAGTCAGTATAGTCTCCGATCGAGATACGAGATTCACATCGCACTTCTGGAAGAGCATGCAGGAAAGTCTGGGCACTAGATTGAAGTTCAGCACTGCTTATCACCCTCAGACGGACGGACAGTCAGAGCGTACCATTCAGACATTGGAGGACATGTTGAGAGCTTGTATGTTAGATTCTGGAGGATCCTGGGAGGATCACTTGTATTTGGTAGAGTTCTCTTACAACAATAATTACCAGGCAAGTATCCAGATGGCCCCTTTCGAGGCATTGTACGGAAGAAAGTGTCGATCGCCAGCATATTGGGGTGATGTAGGCGAGAGACAGATATTGGGACCAGAGTTAGTGACTCGTACAGTAGATACAGTCAAGAAGATTCAGGGGCATCTACGAGCAGCACAGGACCGGCAGAAGCAGTGGGCAGACATTCATAGGCGACCTCTTGAGTTCAAGGAAGGAGATCATGTGTTCTTGAGAATCTCCCCGACTAGAGGTACAATCAGATTTGGAGTCAGAGGAAAGCTCAGCCCAAAATACATCGGACCATTCGATGTGTTGGAGAAAGTTGGCGAGATTGCATACAGATTGGCACTTCCGCAGTCATTGGAGGGCGTCCATGACGTATTTCATGTCTCCCAGTTGAGGAAGTATGTGGCAGACCCTAACCACGTACTTGATCATTCAGAGATCACCGTCGGACCGACCTTTTCCTACGAGGAGCAGCCTGTGGAGATCCTAGACCGCAGAGAGAAAGTGTTGAAGGGGAAGACCATTCGACTAGTCCGAGTTGCGTGGAAACACCATTCTCCGGGCGAATCGACTTGGGAGCGGGAAGATTCTATTCTGGAGCGTTATCCATACCTTCGTGAGGCGTCAGGTATGACTTAATTCTGCTAATACTCACTCTCTAGATTTTGCTTAATTTAGTTTGTAAATATCCGAGATTTAGATTTGATTGTGTGTTTTCTTTTAATCCCAGCTTGTTTTTAATTTCGAGGACGAAATTTTAATAAGTTGGGGAGAATGTAAAACCCCTCAAAAAAATTTATTATTTTATTTGTTACTAAATTTTGTTATTTTTTTAAATAAATGTATTACACTAATTATTAATTATTTATAAAGTTTAGAAATATATGTTATATATATATATATGAAGCGTTGTGTGTGCATTGTATTAGGAAACCCTCATCCTTAACCCTAAGGCTAAACCTAGGATAACTCAAACCTTAATTTATTTAGTTTTATTAGATTATGTATATATCTATAATTATATATACATAATGTTACTATTCAATTGGTTTTACTATTAGATTATATATATAAGCTTGTATAGCTTTGGTGTTAAATTTTTTTTAGCAACTAAACCCAATCCTTAATTTAACCTTAACCTAGGCCCAACCCATTAGGGTTCCTATTCATTTGGATCTCATTCCCATATATATATATATACATATATGAGAACCAAAACTACTCTCAACCCTAACCCTAAACTTGCCTCCACAAACTCCATCTCTCTCCATCAAACCACCAGCCCCTCCCCCTCTTCCGCGCCTATCTCTTTCCCCCTCACCCGGAGCCCCGCCGTCGACGACGAGACGCGGCGCTTCCCGCGTCCGCGTGTAGCAGCCGACCCCCCCGCGCGCACTGCAGCCCCGACCGCCCCGATCCGGCGACCCCCTCGCGGCGTTCCACCCCCCTGCGGCGTGGTGAGGTGACCCCGACCCCCCCGTGGCGCTGTCACGTGGATTAAATCCTCTTTGCATGCTTTAAACCAAGTTTTAGTATTTAAATTCTGATTATTCAGTTTTGTATTGATTGTTATGATGAATAAATAGATGAATAATTAGATCTAAATGTAGGAAATCATTGGTAATTATGTAGGGGTTCTACCCTAATTTTTGTATGAATTAATATTAATTATTAGTATTTATTTATATTTAATTATGAAGTTTCAATGCTAGTAATTAATTAAATGTGTTTACTGTTTTAATTTTTATGAAATATTTTGATCACGAATTAGATAAAACTTTGTACATGAAAAAGTTTGTATAATTAATATAGTATTTTAAAATAATTTTTTCAGAATTTTTAGAATTAAATTTATAATTATTTTATGTGAAAAACAGTGAATTAAAACTGTTTAATTAATTCCGTTTGATGCATATTATTTAATTGGTAAATAATTAAATAATATAATTTATATGGAAAATATAGATTTAATTATAAAGTAAATTATGGAAATTTTTCCAGTATTTTATTGGTTTTTAAAATATTTTATTTAGATTTTTCTTGGAAGTTTTGTATTAATCAAACTAATTATTAAATACCGTTTTCAATTTATATTATTTAATTGGTTAGTAATTAAATAATACTGTTTGAATAGAAAATGTTTGTAATAGTATATTATTCTGTAGAAAAATAATTCCAATATTTATTTATTATTATTTATAATTATTTAGATTTAGTTGGGTAATTTCTAGATTTATTACATAAGTTGAATATATTATATAATTAATTGTTATTAATTATATAAATGTTGTAATTTTGTGAAGTGATAAGATTCTGTTAGAAATGTGTAGATAGGGTATTAGGAATTTATTTTATGTATTTTAAATATATTTACGAATTTTTTAAGACTTAAAAGTAATTTGGAAAATCATGTTTAGGTTTATGTAATAAATTGTGTACTAATTATTTATTGATTTAAATAATTATTAATTATGTGTTACTATTTTGAATTTAGCTCTAATGATTAAATTTAAGGTTGGTGGTGATTTATTTGGATTTATTTAGAATTATTAAGTACTTATTGTTATTATTCAACTAGTTATTTAATAAATAGTTTAATGGTAATAATTCATTTTCTGTAAAATATATATATAATATATATTTATTATTCTGATATTATTTAGTTTATTATTAAAATAGACTAAAAATGATTTTTCAGGATTTTTACTATTTTTTAGTATTATTAGGAATTGTGTATACCTGTGTGTATTAAATTGGTTGGTTAATTAATTATAATTAATTAATTATTAAATATTTGGTTATATATAAATTTCAGAATATAAATTGTATGATAATAAGTATATTTTACATACTTATTCCTGTTCTTAAATTTTGATACTAGTTAGCTAGTAATAATATATTAATTTAAATTATAGATTACTTAGCAATTAAATAAATTGTTTAATTTGTTTAATTAGTAATTAATTAGAGATAAATTTTGTTTAGGATTATTTGCTTCTCGGGACTCGGACTCTACTTTGGACCCGGATACTCAGTTGCTGGACACAGGCAAGTACACCTTGCTTGACATTTACTATGCAGTATTTACATTTGACCAGTTATTACTATCGTGTGCACTCGTCTCCATTGATGACTACCTTGTATAAAGTTAGTATAAACTTGACACCGTCTCAGACACGTATCACATATGAGTGAGTTGAGTGCAGAGGTCCTGTGTTGACTGGCCCTTAACATATGATCTTGAGTCTGTTAGCAGTTTGGTTTAGTTATACTATATTTATGACGTCTCGCATATTATTCGTACCGCGTATACGGTACGAGTACATTGGGTGGGGAGAGTCTACTAGTGGTGTATGAGAATTTCTGTTTCCAATGTACGCTGGATGCTCGTAGCCCCTCGTTTCTCAAACCGTAGAACGCTTGGTGGCAGTTTCTTCTTCTTCTCCCCCTCTCATGTGCCACTAGAGATGTCTCGAGTGCATTTACACATAGATGGATAGAACACCTGTATTGCTACCGTGTATTTCCTGTCCTTGTTTGGTTAGGGAAATACTGGGTGGCATTCTTATTAGTTACTTTTACATTACTGCTCAGTATATTCTTGCATGTCATTTTCCTGTGTATTTGTTATGTCCCTCTGAGGACCTGGTATCTTTTCCAGAGCTTGACGAGTACTTATTTCCGGCTGATTACGGAGTAGACGGGCTTGTTGACGACGACTTTGAGGTGGAGCCGCAGCCTTGATCCTCTGGAGGCTAGCTACATCTTCAGACGTGGGTTCCATTTCCAGTATTCTGTTTATTTCTTTTTGCTACTTCATTTCATTCCAGATGTACTCATTTACTTTTAGTGGATTGTTCTCCTCTAGCCATAGTTGACATTTGGATTCTGTGGCACTGATTATTTTCCATTCAGTTATCTATTACTTTATTTCATGGATGAGACTAGTTTACCTGTCTGTGATGTTACTTGTTAGTTATACTTCAGCGTACTACAATCAGATCATAGTCCATTAAATTGGGTTTAGCTATGCTTGATTGTACAGCTGGCATGCCACGTGTTCCCGATCCGATTATTTGGAACTGGGGCGTGACACATCGACTTCTTACACCCCGTATTTTGATCCAAGTGGCACGACGACTTCATAACCACGAGCTTTGGTGCGAACGACTCGCGCAACCACAAGTGTAAATATCAACACTTGGAAATTCAAGCTTTATACAACTCAAATTACTTCTAATCGAGATCACAACTTTGGCACACTAAAAGACTGGAGTTAGCTTCTTGGTGATAGGAATGTTTAAAGCTCATAATAGATAAGAAGGTTTATTGTGAATTGGTGAATGTAGAATGAAGAATTGGAGCTCTATTAATTATAGGTTAGCAGGGGGGACCGAGTTCGAGCAGAGATCGGTCCCCAACGTTTATAAATTTGAACGTTGAGCTCCTGGTCTGTTGGAAGAGCAAGTTTATAGGGAGACCAAACTAGGCTGACCGAGTTCGATTCGAGCTCGGTTCCATACCGAGTTCAACCCAAGTTCAGTATACCTCTATCTAGAAGGATGTTGGACTATTTGGATTTTGGTTAGGTGTAGGGTTTAGGCCTGAGTTGAGTATTGGGTTTGATATGTGTTTAGGTAGATCATTTTTTAGTGGACTTGAGTAGTCTAGTCGCCAAGTGCGACTACAACTTACATAAGTTCTAAACTCAAATAAAATATAAAATACAAAAGAAAATATAAAGACATCAGTAGGCTGCATGCTTCTTGAATCATGATTTTTTCTTCTGACGACTGTCGTCCAAAGTTAAACAGATCTGAAAATACGAATACCTTTCGGGGATTCCGTCCCCGAACTTCCACGAGGGGTGCTGCCTCTCGACCCCTGTCCGCTGACCGGACAGCTGAACTCCCCGAGTGCGAGGCCCCAGAGATATCGTTGGGAGGTTCAGATAAATATTCTACTATAACACCGTCTTTAGTCCATCATGAATTCTTCATAACAAAAATTCACGTTCGATCTTGCTTACTGATTGTATGCCAAACATGTTAGACGAACACAACAATATGCATAGTAGTAGGTATGCATATTAGGACAGTGGTAACAATACGGTGATTTCATGTCTATTACTGATATCATAATGTTAAACTTAATTGATTAGCCATATTCAAGAACATGATATAATTATTGGGCTAACACACACCTCCCTCACGATTCGACCATGAGACCGTCCGTCTAGCCAAGGAGTTCATATCTCGCTAGTGTCAGCTAAGTTGGGTATAGTAGAAATTACTTTTAAAGTTGTTTCTGTTTTTTTATTTTTTTATTATTTAAAATAAACATCTGATTGCTATTTATGGAAAGGCACTGACATAACATAAAATAAATAGCTTGAAAATAGCTTCCGCATATATCTATCTGGGATGACCTGTACTCTCGTATCTTAGCTCCTGCCCAAGGCTGAAGATCCAAAGCGGGTCCTGCCAAATGAAGGAATATGTTCCACCTAAACTTTTCCCAAATGCAAGAATATGTGCCAACTAAATTAATTTTTAATTGTAATATGATAGCATGTTGATTATAATTACCTCAGCTTATTATTATAGCTAAACAATATTTTCTATGTTCTTGCTTTGACTATAAGAATTAAAACAAAAAATTGGGATGAAGGAGAGCCGTATGTACCAACAGGAAAAAAGAGAGGGAGATGGCCCATACCTCTATTTAGTTCGCTCGTCGTTAGTAGATTTTTTTTTTTAGTTTTTCCCCCTCCGTTTATTGATATGTTTAAACTCATCTGACTTGGGATCGCGTTTTGATAAGAGAGTACACTGAAGGAGAGATGGCTCATGCTCTTATAATTAGCAAAATTAATTTAGAAAATGTTATTTGAGCTGGCCAGGACCGTTTTTAAGCATGATCAAGTCGTGAAGTCGTGCGATCGTACATGATCCCAACAATTGGAAGTTTCTAAGAATTTTAACCTCGGTATATATTATAAATGTGAAAACTCAATTTGTAGATTTAGGTCTCGCTATCTTTTAGAAATTGCAATAACACGTCCTTAGAATGTCAAGAAAGAAAAAAAAAATTAGAGTGACTAAAATAAAAGACCATTTTTTAGTGTATGTACATGATCCTTAGAATGTCAGAAATAGCCTTGGAGGTCATCTAACTTGGACTTAGATTGGGCTCTGCATAACCTAATTGTTGGAAGTGTTTCTGAATTATCTTTGCTTTATTTGTATTATTATGTCTCATTTGTCATGTTCTGTTTTGCCCTTACTAGTTTCTCTAGGTTGAAGATTCTTTGGAGGATCGCTAAGTTAAAAGCTTTATAACAAATGAGTAGATTCTTACCAGTTGTCAATTGTATTTTAGGTTCTTCTCGATAAATGCTACATAGACGGCTACATAGTCTACTACTCCAAACCTTCCTTTACAAGAATTTTTCCATGGGAATTTTTCAACAAATATAAGTAGTATGATGTGTGTATTTTTAGCATCTTAATATATTGCTGCTGATCTATCGCATAATACCTAGCACAAAAAGTCACAATTTGTGATTATTCCCTTTGTGTTCTCCACCGCGTCATAGTAGATGCGCAAGAAAGTGTTTTTTATATTTTATTTTATTTCATTTATTTAAATTTTATATTATAGACCAATCGAGCTATCGGATGGACCGGTCAAGGAAGTCTTTAGTTAATATCGTCATCCTTGTCTTAATTTTTTACTTTTTAACGGAAAAGTGGTTCTGGTCCACCATCTTTATTAAGTTTTCACATAGCGAGATAAATATAGTGCAAACTTTTCTCTACTACAAAATTCGTAAAAAAAGGAAAAAAAAAAGGAAAAAAAAAAAAAGAAAAAAGGAAGAAAAAGAAGGAAAACACAATTATAAATCACAATAACAGGATGACAAACTATGGAGTAAATCTACTAACAATCCTCACTCAAGAAGACAATCACCTAGACATTCCTAGCATATGAGTATGTTAGCAAATCCTCGTGTGTGCAGATTGAACTATTCTGTATGTTATACTTGTCCCTTTGTCTGCTTCTGACTAGACCTCAGGATGCTGCATCTGTCCAAGGATGTTTTTTTTCGCTGAAATCTAACTCAGAATCTAACATCTTTTCTTTACCCTACACCGGCTCCAATTATAATGGTCATGTACAAATAATAAAAAGTAATTTTTTTAACAACCCTAAAAATATATATATATATATATATATATATATATATATATATATATATATATATATATATATATATATATATATATTCTTTGAAAGTCTAAGAATCATATTATTGCAGCTTCCAAAAAATAGAGAGACCTATAAATCTAAAAATAAAAATTTTACATTAATAAATATATACAGAGGTTAATTTTTTTGGGATACTTCGTTTTTGGGACCCTGTACAATTTCACTGCTTGCACAGGCCCAAAAACGATCATGTAACCGCTAATAACTAGGGATGACAATATCCCCCCGAATCTGACTGGGATCCGATTTTTTTTACCCGATGGGGACGGGTTTGGGGATTTAAAAACGAAAATGGGGATGGGGATGGGGATTAAAAAAAATCTTCGATCTGATTAGGGGACATGTATGGGTACAATACTCCCCGTCCCGGTAAATCCCCAACCCCGATTACTTATACCTATATCTATATGTACAAACCATTGGAAATGGTATGCAATATTGATCTATCTAGTAGTATATATATTTATTTTATGAAAACCATGTTTTATTAACATGTCGTGTAATTTTTTGGGAATGAAAATGATTTTTTTAAGCTTATAATGTACACACACAAAAATTGTTAACCGGACGAGAGACGAAGACGAGAAAATCCGGCACCGAAAATGTTTACGGCATCGAAAGGGTTTACGGGAAATGCATTGTTTAACGGGGACGAAAATGGGAGTAAAAAATTGAACCCGATGGAAAACGAAGACGTGGATGAAAATTCAAACACTACTCGAAAACGGGGCTACTCGAAAACGGGGATGGGGATATGGTCCCCGGCCCATACCCATCCGTTATATATATATATATATATATATATATATATATATATATATATATATATATATATATATATTTTTTTTTTTTTTATATAATATATATATATATATATATATATATATATATATATATATATATATATATATATATATATATATGCAAATGACCTCTAGCCTAGTGGTTAAGAGAGATGCATGCAGCCCAAGTGCAGCCCAAGTGGTCGGGAGTTCGAGCTCCAGTGGAGACGAGTTCGCCACAATTACCCATTGCTTCATATATATATATATATATATATATATATATATATATATATATATATATATATATATATATATATATATATATATATATTTGGAACCAGGTAATTGTATTAATAGAGAGTCAAATCAATGTTACAACATTATGGGTAATTATCACAAACTCCCATCCTTCTAATATCATAATCGACATTGTGAAGAATGCCAATGACCGATGTTCTACTCTCATGGAAAATTCTGTTATTCCTTTCACGCCAAATGTGCCAAACTGCTGACGCTAAGCGGGCGCAGGCCTCTCTAAACCATGTAGGTGTTCTCCTTCCTGTTGCATGATGCTCCCGAATACACTTCATAGCTTCCTCGAAATTTTGCACTTGAGTTTGTGGTATGCCTAGTCGACGTTGCTGCTCCTGCCAGATCTCCCTTGATAAAACACAATTGAAGAATATGTGGTTCCTAGTCTCCTCTTCGAGCTGGCACAATGGGCATGTCGAGTCCGTGACAGAGATTCCAAATCTCTGAAGTCGGTCTCTGGTTAGGAGACGCTTCATTGCAACTTTATATAGTGTTAGTTGCATTTTCCTTGGGATGTCCTTCCTCCAGACGATATCTGCCCACTCCGGTCGCTGTTGTGGAGTGGTGATCCTCCGAGCCATAGCAGCAGCGTCAAACCTGGTGTCCTGGGTGTCCGTCCATACCCATGTGTCGGTTCCAAGCAATGGATCAATATGCACTCGCTCAACAGTGGCTGCAATGCTTCGGGTTCTCTGATATAGATCAGGTCGCCACATCCCGTGCCGGATGATGCGACTTACTTTCTCCCCTCTCCTTGCGTCCCGATCAAATTGTGGACCGAGAATTTGTAGTAAGCTTTGCTGTCCAATCCAGGGGTCAAGCCACAAGTCGGTATTCTGGCCATTTGCCATTATACGACTGATATGTGGAATGATGTTGCGACGTTGGCGGATCGATGTGTTTGAAGGTCACCGATTCATTGTTGGTCAACTGATACTCCCAGAAATTCCTGCCTCTAAGATATTTGCTGGTTGTCCAATCCGCCCATAATGAGTTCCCCTGTATGAGTTTCCACGCCATCTTCAAACCTGCAACGGATCGGATAAGGGTCAGAGGCCGGAGCCCCACTCCCCCTTCCTCCTCTGGCCTGCAGAGTGTGTCCCATGCTATGGCGTGCACTCCTCCGCGCCATACAAAGTCCGCGCACTGTTTTTCTATGCGTTGTAGCGTAGCTGCAGGGACTTGGATGGCCTGTAGCCAATAATTCATGATGGAGAGTATAACGGATCTTACTAACTCAATTCTTCCTCCGAAGGAAAGGCACTGAGCTTGCCATCCCGCTATACATTTCTGAACGTAATCCACAAGCGTGTGGCAGTCTTCTTGGCGACAGTAATTAGTAGTAAGTGGAATGCCAAGGTATTTCACTGGCAATTCCGCCTGGCCGATCCCCAGTGGAGACGAGTTCGCCACAATTACCCATTGCTTCATATATATATATATATATATATATATATATATATATATATATATATATATATATATATATATATATATATATATATGGGGTCGGCCATTGAGCCATTTCTTTCCCACTAGTATTTTAACCGCGTTGATATGATTATGTCTTCGTAACATGCTTGCACAAGGATGAGAGAGGTAATTTTATCAACCAAATTTTCAATGCCCTTCAAGAAGATAATTTCTAAAGTCTCAATTGTTGGCTATTATTTTGGAAATCATGTTTTTACTAATCATACTTCTTAATGTGGAAACGTAAATTTATACATTTCTCTATTTTAAAATTCTTGAAGATAACTTTATGTGAGATATTTGATCTCTGAAAATAATTTCTCTCTCACCAACTCCTCAACTTTAGGAAAAAAGAAGAAGAAAATTATGAAATTTTGATGATGTCTCTTTGGATTTGGGAACAATAAGACAAACTATATACACATCTAAATGGTTGTCTTTTTATTACAACAATTAATTGTGTCCGTGCATTCATAAGGATTGCAACTCTTACCAAAAGCTTCTAGACAACAAATGAGTGTATGCTTATTCGTAGAGGTGTGAGAGAGGACTTTTTTCTTCTATATTCTAATAATATCTTTTCACCCATAAAGAAAAGACAATTAATGTCTTCTATTATTAACCAACATATCAATTTATATTATCATTTAGGATATTAATTCTTACATTCTCCCACTTGACCAATATGATAAGACAATTTATAAGACCTTAAGTTTAAATCTTTGATATGGTTAATTTTTAAACACCATAGTGACAGATTTACTAAAGTGAGTCATGGCGGTTGTAAGTCAATTAAGGGACATACTTTCCTTCCATGTACTACAACCTTAGAACACCAATCTATATGATACATAAGTTAGATGTTGCATTCTAGTCCAATATTAGCGTCTTAAACAAAGACATTCGTGCAACATTAATCCAAAACAATACTTGTATATACATTAATCCAAAACAATACTTGTACAAGCAAATAATTCAACACCATTCTATGGGACGATACATTCATGTATTCATACCCTAACACTCGATTATTTATACAAGTTTATGATTTGTATAGCATGAATTGTGCATTCTATCTGACTAAAGGTGAGTGAGATTATCATTGTATCATGACACCATTGACTGTTAACTATTATCGATGCTATCTCGTTAGTAACATTGATGTGAGTGAGTGGAACGATTACGAGATGTGTGGACAACATAGTGTCATAGATATCATATTCATGAGAGATCGGTGCCCCCTTTAAAGTTCTTAGTATCGCCCGTTGGCATGCACTCATACATGTATGCCTTGTTCTTTCCCCTCGTTCAGTCGAGTAATACTTTCTAAAATACATATAGTTAGTTACTTGTACAATTTTTTGTCATTTCTTATTCATGATATTTGTTCCTATCTTATCCTAGTTCATGCTCATATGTACTTTTAGTTCATTTCGGTCCTTTTTTTTCAATACATGTATATGTACTTTATTCCATTATATCCTATTAATATTGCTGATACTATTCATGTTATACTACTAATTGCATGCATAGTTTAATGTTATTTACTTTCATTATCTTTCTGCTCCAATCCTTACTGGATAACTTTGAAAATTTTAGACGAGGGCTACCCTACACATTATGGTTCCCACGAAGACGTGGCAACTTTCGGAGACCAATGTTAGATTCATAGTTGTTAGATGGTAATTAAGTTAGTTACTTAGAACTTTTGAATTTAATATTTTATTTTTTGCGGGTTTGTTCCCGAGATTGGATTTTTTTTTCTCTTTGTAGTGGATATTTGGTTATTCATTTGTAGTACCAATGATTCTCTTTCAGATTCATTTGGATAATTAATTAATTAATTAATTAATTAATTAGATTGTTTAGTCCTATCTTCTCTTGTCGTTATATTCTAAATATTGTGAATGAGCTAGAGTAACAGTCGTGATGTGATATTATTCATTATTGCTAATAGTCATAGAATAAGTGCATAGACAATATACTACCGTCGATGTTGCAACATATGATGGCCTTGGGCACAGACTCGTATCCTAAAAAGTGGGAATGGGTCATGACACAAATCGAAGATCACCAAGGAGAATGATAGGGGAGAGAGAGTTCTCTTGTAAAGAGGGTCCACCAGAGGTGAAAAGGTGGGGAAGAGGCTAAGTCGAATGAACAATTTTATGCTACATTTGTGGAGAGAATCATTATGCTTAGGGATGCCAGAATAAGAGCAATAAGTGAATGACATGTGAAGCTAGGAGGTAGAGGACGAGGAGGATTACAAAGTGCACATATATGAAGATTGCACTTACTTAATGTTGTTACGATCAACTCTACTGTGATGACTCCAAGAAAGGATCATGTACGTTGAGGGTCAACGACATGAGCACACGGACGTTTGTCGATACGGGCGCAGCTCAAAAATTTATCTTGGATGCAGATGTCATCATTTGAGTTTAGCATTGGATAAAGATTCAAGCTAGGTGAAGTCAGTCAATTTAGAGGTGTGTCCTACAGAGGATAGCCAAGGAAATTCATGTTTGGGACATATGTCGGGTGTTGCCAATTTCACCTCTACATCGTTAGGCAACTTCAAGATGGTACTTGGCATGGATTATTTTAGTCACAGTGAGGATGGTTTCAATGCCACACTTGGAAGTCGTCAACTTTATGGAGGAAGGCTCATTGTAGATGGCGAGTGTTGCACAAGGTGTGTCATTAAAAGGTAAATCTATCTCCATCATTTAGCTTAAGGGAAACATTAAGCATGGGGAGACGACTTATCTAGTGGTGCTCGAGATAAAGAACCTCAAGGAGTAATATTTTTCCAATTAGATTAATGGTGTTGTAAAGAAGATTTTTTAGGAGACACTTTTGTGAAGGAAGATGGATCGTGCTATCAAGCTGGAATTGGACAAGAAGAAGTATGTTTCATGCTACAAGGAGACAGAGACAGACAATATGGATATACGTGCAAAAGAGAGAGCCTTAATCATGTCAAGGAGAACATGGTCGAAGATCTCACAGTACGAAGAATAAAGAAGTTGGATGGTCTTGAACACATCAAGCATGGCATATTCGAGGGTTTCTATGTGCAGAGGGACGATCTCAATCATGTTGAAGAGGACAGTCGAGGATCCTAAAGTGTGCGGGTCTGCAAAGAATGATGGCTTTGGTCCTATTGAGGAAGACATGTCAAGGTACCCATGGTGCGAAGATTGATAAAGAGGAATCCTCAGTCATGCCAAGGAGACATGGTCAAAAAAACAAACGGCCCAAAAGATAATGAAGTTCTCTCAAGGGGAAAATACTTTTTACAAAGGAGGAGTCTCTCTATGCTAAGGGTAATTAAAGGCTCATGCAAAAATGGAGTGTCTTATGCAAGGAGTCGCTCAAGGGTCGTGGCAATACATAGTGGGTAGACGTTCTGGTAGACAGAGTTACAATATGACTCCCATGTGCAGGGTATAGGACTATGTAGCCTCGCTACGCCAAGGGTAATGACAGATTCATGTGACAAGATAGTGTCTCACTCAAGGAGTCGCTGAAGGGTCGCGGTGATACAAATCGGGTGGACGTTCGGGCCAACAGAGTTGTAAATTGGACTTTCATGTGCGGAGGTATGAGAGACTATGTAGACTCACTATGCCAAGAGTAATGAGATATTGATGCAAAAACGGAATGATTCGTGCAAGGAGTAGCTTAAGGATCATGGAGATACAAAGTAGGGGGGACATTCGGGTCGACAGAGTTGTAGTATAACTTGCATGAGCAGAGGTATTAGAGGACTATGTGTACATGCGTGCCTACGAGATAAGGTGGATCGACATATTGATAGCCCGCTAAAGCTTCTTTTCATGCAAGGAGAACATAGAGTACATAAAAAAGTGTTGTGATGAACACATTTGCATCCAATTTTGAGAAGCAGATGGGAAAGTCTACGGAGGGACACACGAGAAAGAACGTGATGATTTGACATGTGAGGAACATGACTTCATTGAGCGACAAGATAGTTGAAGTCGCTTGGAGATTTGGTGCCCTGTCGATGAGGGAGTTGACGCAATAGGTGAGGGAGAATTTCATGCACAATATTTTGCCCCACCGAGACAACGAGCATCCTATCAAAACATAGAGGTTATTTGAGAGAAGTCTTTGGTATACTCTAAAGTTGCACGGATTTTGGAAAGATTTTTTATGTATTTCTTGGAAAACTCTTGGAATATTCCTTGTATCTCGAAGGTTAATTATAGGAAATTTCTACTATTTCTAGAGGGCTAGATATTTTATTATTTGTAGATATTTTTCTTATTTACATTGTAAATATCAAAGTTTAGATTATTCTAGCCATTAGATTTATGACAAATAGAATCATCTTGGTTATCCATGTATATTCCTTGAGGCTATATAAGGGAGGAGGTCTCATTTGTTGCTCACTAGCAAAAAGTTGTAAACAAACTACGAAACAACTTAGCAAGGATAAATGCGGAATAAATCCTAGCTAATAAGCTAAGTCATTCCTCTTTTCTTTTTGTAAGAAGCTTATAATACGTAACGATTTACTAGTGAGATCCTCCAAAACTAAAACACTCTGATCATACAAATATGTGTATCAAGCTCTCATCCACTTTGCTATTAGTTGGTGGTTCGGCAAACATTGCCTGGACTATTCCCGGCCACTGAAGCCATCAGCAAAGTACGTACCATGATTACCACAATTGTAATTTCAAGCGTCAACGTGAAATGGGAGCATACGTAGGATGCTTTGAGCAGATGGATATGATTTCCCTACAAGAACTAGCATGAAACCCTAGGCCAAATATCATACGTTGCCATCAATACGTCTCCCATTTCACAGCCGACTGTAGCCTGAAGATCACATCTTGTCCACCGGATTGCTACAAGATGCGATGCGTTGCCCCCACTCCGACAACATTTGTGCCACCAATGACAGCCAGCATGGAATCATTACTTCACAACAACAACAGGAAGGAAGTGCAATATGTTATATATTTTATATTTATCTAATATATAACTATATATAGAAGAAGAAAAAAAAAGGAAAATTAAAATTTTGATACATATTTAGTTAAATTTTTGTTACAACTACTTACTTCCTAGATCCAACTATTCTAGTAAACTTAAAATATATATATATATATATATATATATATATATATATATATATATATATATATATATATATATATATATATATATATAAAATTTTAGAATAAATAATATTTTCTATCTAAATTGAAAAATATTGTAGTTGAGTGATTTTTCTTAGTTTATGCTAATTTTGGATAATTTAATTTCTGAAATTTTTTATTAGAATTTTTTTAATATAAGAAAAGGCTTTCATTTATTTTTCGCACCAGGTCTAATCGTTCTTGATGAATCTCAACTTCGAATATGGAGAACAACAATGTCTTTTGGTACAATGTTCTGTTCGTTCAATAGAAAAATACAATGTCTGCAAATCAAAAATGGCTTCGAAAATACAATGTCCTAGTCGTTCTCCAGAAGACATTGTATTTTTCGAAGCTGAGGTTCATCATTGTATTTTTTTTTGAAGCTTCGAATCACCAGGCCAGAACTTGTACTCAAAAAATGTCTTTCATTTATTTTTCGCACCAGACCTAGTCATTCTTCATTTGTCTGCAAATCAAAAATGTTCTCCGTAAATTATCTTTTGATAAATCCAATATCTAGTATTTACCAGTATAGGAATACCATAAGTCTGTCCTCAAATTCCACATATCCATGTAACAAGCTACATCAAATAAGAAGTGTAGAACAATTAGATCGTAAGGACCGTCATTGTATAACCACTCATCAACAGAGACGTTGCTTTCCATATTGAATAAAAATGTAAACATATAACTGTTTCTATAAAGTAAAGACCCAGAAACAGGTTCATGAATACCATCAATATCTACTAGAGGGACAACGATAAAGACAATAATAAATACAAAAGTTGCAGTCAATAAGATAGGGATCATCAAAACCTCGACCATTCGCTGGTAGAGAACTCTGCAGTTTGTCGATCGTCCTAGGGACCTGACAAGTAGGACTTTCTTTCGAAGAATCCATAAATTCCCACTTGTGATCACAACACGTACGCCTTTTATATATTATTGAGGGGAGTCCAGATCAGAAGGCTCATTGAACTCCTATGGAAGATCTGACCATATCAAACTCTTCCTCCCTTAGGCCGGCTACTCAAATCAAGCAATATTAATTCTAATACTGATATATAAAACCTGATCCCTCTTGTATTAGTGAAACAAAAAGGTAGATCATCAACACCAAAAGATCGCTAGTTGTATGCAACTCAAATTCTTACGCTTCGAAAATGACAAAATATTCAGTCTTGGTAAATTCGACTATTTAGAACGAAACGTGGAAACCACTCCCCCAAACTAAGAAGCTACGAGAGAACCGAGCAAAAATACAAAACCCAAATCACCAAAATCACAATGAACCAAATAACGCAAACACAAACAATTTTTACGTGAAAAATCCTTACAGGAAAACTACGGGACGATCGGAGTCAAACCCTGAAAGCCTCAACTATTGGGTAACGAGATACAGATTCCTTACAAAATTCTCACCTATCCAAACTAGATCACCACAACTAATTGAAGTAGAAAACTTGATACAGACTCACGAAGTACGAAGACAAATAGAAAGATTATCCGAAATAATCTTTTCTTCGAGGTAGCCGTCAATCCCCTCTCTCTCTATTAAAAAGTTGCCTCCTTGTTCTATGGATTAGGGTTAGAAATACCTAAATATAACTCCCTCAAACTCTCACCCAATCTGGACCACTTGATTTGATCCAACGGGGTATAAAATACACCAAATCCCACAAACCCCACCGACACCGAACTCGGGTCGAGTTCGAAATTTTTGAGCTAGCAGATCGAGCGACATACTGTCCCCCAGCGGTCGTACTCGAGCCGACTTTCCAATGGGATCAAACTCGGGCCGAGTACGACAATAACTCCTGCTCTGATTTTCAAGTTTCTCCGATACAATGAATGGCACTCGCGCACTCCCTAAGCTTCGTCAATACACGGATGGCGCTCAATGCACTCCAGATTTTCTCCATATAGGTTGAGAACCCAACCCATAACAACAAATCTCCCCCTTTCCGACTAGGTGGAGGTGCTCGCTGTAGAAGCATGGAATTTCACAACCAGAAAGCCCATGCGCCAGGCATTATATGCGCCAGAACTCAGACAGCTAATCAAATAAGCCATAGACATTCGAAGAAGGACTTTTTATTTATATATATAAAAGTCTATTACATGTCTAGAAAAGGTTGTACAAAGGAGAATTTCTACAAAGGAAGAATCCTAGATCTACAGCCAACAGCCACCATGCGCCTTCCAGATAGGCACAGGAACCATCATGCGCCTTCCGATAGGCGCAGCAGTCACCATGCGCTGTCAGCCAGGCGCAGCAGATGTCATGCGCCTCCAGCCAGGCGCATCCTACCATCTCTTCAGCAGCTCAGTTATGTGCATCCAGCTCAGTTATGTGCATCCCTTCAGCAGCTCAGTTATGAGCAACTCTTCCAACCAGGCTCACCTGGCCGAGCAGAGCCCAGTTATGTGCCGCTCTTCCAGCCAGGCTCACCTGATAAGTGCTTCGTCAAGTAAAGCATTTAATCCTCTGGCTGGAACCAATGAAGAGAAGAGCACCGCAAATGCTGTGGCCAGGGGAGGCTTCGAAAGAGCCTCCAAAGACCAAGGAAGACCGTGATCGAAATCATGGCACAAGGAGCTTTCAACACAATCAAAGTGGGCGGCACCCACTTTGAAGGAAGAGAGAGCCTAGCACCACCATTCCGATCTACGGCTCTTCCGGAACAACGGAGACGAGGCTCGAACATCCCTATCTTTGGATGCAACAGACACCTTCCGTCTGCCTCAGAAGCCCTCGACTCCGTCTTTTGGATGTAACAGTCACCTTCAAGTGCATCGAAGATAACACGACGTCTCATCTTTACCCTCGGGAGCACTTCGTCAACAGAATGCACCCACATATCCAAGTTTATGTTAGAAGTACGTGAGGGAATGAGGAGCAAACCTTCTCTCCATGCCACTATTTATAGGCCGGGCAAATCAAACCCACGCGCCAAGTGGATGACTCTCCGAATTTTGTGCAATGAATTTGTATTAAATGGATGAACCGGACGCCTCGAATTCAGCCAAACGGCTATTTATAGCACTCGAGGAGCGAGACAGCCGCATCATTAAAGGACATGTCGGATGCGCCAGCCAAACAGCGCATCACATGGACACGCCCTCTAGCATCAGGCGCATCACACAGATGCGCCCTACAGTACCCGGCACATCACAGAGGATGCGCCCTCCCTCACATCTCCATGCCGAGTGGAACACCAACCAATGTGCCCACTCAGCTGTCCATCGAACGTCGCAAACATTAAATGCTGAACTGACACCAGAGTTGGCAGCACGCTTCCCAAAGTCTGAACAGTTGCCTTTTTCAGAGAACGAAGCGTCGGCAACGTCAGCATCATCATGACTCTATTCCGACGGCTACTGTCACGTGGCCACCCGCATGCGCCTCTATGGCCATGCATCCAAATCGCCATGCGCCTCTACGGCCATGCGTCCAAACCAGCATGCGTCTCAAAAGCCATGCGCCTCAGACCCTTCACTTATCCATAAAGACAGAAGAAGAGTCTCCAGTTGAAGCTTTGTATGCGCCTCAAAAGCCATGCGCCCCGGACTGATCTCTGATCCCGAAAGACAGAAGGAAGGTCACCTGCATGCGCCTCAAAAGCCATATGCCCTAAATGGTTTGTAACTCCTCCTTCGCCCAATCAAGGCGCAGCTCACCAGATCACTACCCCCCCCACCAAATCCGAGATCTTCGAGCTATGGGTCGATGACACGTGTCCTTTGACTCAACTCGTCCAAGATTTCAGCAACAGAAAGATCTTCTCCTCTGCTACGTGCCGGCTCACAACAGCAGTATGAAGAGTTCTCCCCCTCAATCAGGACGCATCATCTACGAGCCTCCATCAGCAACCTCCACGTGGCGTCCCCACACACCGGCACATCCTACATGCGCGCATGAGCAGCCAGCCTGCAAAACTATAAATAGAGGGATCTTCTCCTTCACACACACACAGAATCCATAACGAACATACAAGGAATCATCAGAGAGGCAGATATAGACACTCAACGTCTTCCTCCGCTCAGCAAGCTCCAGCACCCAGAGCAATCCACACCTTCAGAGAACCGATAACCGTCGTCAGCCGGTCAACGGAGTCAACGCATTACCACTCGCTCTATTGGCACTAAGGACCCAGCTTAAACAAAAGTGTACTCCTAGGACTACATCTAAGTCCTACATTGTAACACTGTTCTGTTTGTATTAAAGTTTTCAATCAAACAATTTTAATGGCAAACAAGCTGGCGACTCTGCTGGTGACTTCTTTCTCCTCTTCCGAGAAAGTCGTGTCACAGGCCGACGACGTGAAGGTGGGCTCCTCCCACAAGACGCTGGTCGTGCGCCTCAATCAACAGGCGTACGAGGAGTTCATTTCTGAAGGAAGTGCGATTCCTTCGAAGCGGCTACCAAAGCCGAAGAAGATCCGCACGGCCTGGGTGCGCAAGGTCGACGCCTCGGGCACCACCACTGAAGGGGATGCAGCAATCCAGCCTTCCCTTCCTGCTGACGTTCTCAGCAACCAAGGTGCGCCCGCCGATGCAGCACATCTCTTGGGGAAGCGTGCTGCCGACCACGTTCCCCAGCTATCTCCCTCTCAGGCGAGGAAGATACGTCGACGGAGCAGGGGTGCAGCCAATGCCCCGCGCATCACCTCTGATGCGTCACAAAAAGCCTCTGTCTTTGACAGACTCACTCGCTGTAATGGCGAGGAGAATTTGGATGCTGAGTACTATGCGTCCCAGCGGGCTGGTACGAAGAAATCCAAGGCGGCACGGGCCATGCGCCACAAACGTGCTATACCAGCAGCCGGCCAGAGGCACGCGCTCGTCATCACGCGCGCTGCCGATGGCAAGCTGTACAAGGTTGACTCAAGTGCTTCTGCACCAACAACGAGTCGATCTTCAAAGTCCTCATCTCGCTTGGGCGCATCTACTGCATGCACAACCAAGTCGAGAGAGGCAAACTCAGTGGTCTTGAACTCCCGCGCCTTCTCTGGTTGTACGTTTGAGGTCCGTTCAAGTCACTTCAAATGTTGTGGTTCCTCCACTACTGATCGTGATGCCTGCTTGGTATTAGATCAGGGGGCGCAGCACTCACCTGACCACCCCGGCGTTTGGCCTTGCCATACGTCTGAAGGGGGTGTGAAGGCACCACTCTCCTCCAATGACCTGCGCAACATGATCACTCACAAGCGCCGGTCAAGAGAGTCGACCAACAAGCACGATGCGCCTCTCACGGGGCATACTTGTGCGGTGGTCACCATCAACTGCTGTTGCAAGGCGGCAGCTCCACCAAGACAGTCGGTCTTCCAACGACTGCAATCATCGACACCTCTCCGACGTCGCCTTGGGACAAAGATGTCAGCTGAAGAGGAGCCAAAGGTTGCTTCATGCAACGTGGTCTCCAACTCCTCATCAATCCGGAAGACGACTGCCAATTCCTCGTCTTCATCCAAAAGCCAGCCGAGGAAAACCAAGGCAGCTGTCTCGACCTCAGGAGTGTTTGAAGGCACTCGGTCGAGGAAGAAGTCCTTGGAGGAAGCTGGGGGTAGCCAGACCCTTGTTGAGCCTCCTTCCGAAGACGAAGATGTCCAAAGCACAGCTGCGACGGATCTTCATCATCAAGGCGAGATTACTCTCCCTGAAGCCCCTCAAAATGAGGATGTCCTCCAGGACACTGCCGGGGGTAGTTCTAGAAACGAAGAGGTCCTTCAAGACGGAGCTGAGGGCACGCAGACCCATGCAGATGCGCCTATTGAAGATGAACTCCAGAATGTGGCTGGGGGTGGCCCAACACCAGGAGAAGTGACTCCCCCGCATGAGAGTGAGGCCGAAAGCGAAGCCTCAACCAATCCATCCACTTCTGGCCGTGTCAGGACAGTATACATGGCTGGGGATGATGTCGAGTCTGATGCGCCGTCACAGGACATAGTCCAGCGCATAGACTCATTGGAGGGAGGACTCAAAACCCTCTCTGCCTCTATGCAAGCACTGACTCAAGCAGTATTTGAGATGCGATCGGCCTTGATCAGGACACCTTCAACTGGTCCTGACCCAGGAGCTAATGGGGAGTCGAGTGTGCTCTTCCAACGGGCGCCCTCGGATACAGAAGTACCTCGGACCTCGGAGCCCTCAAACGCTCCAATCCAGATGGTACCTCCTTTCCCGACTCCTAGCTCTACGGAGGATGTGGTCGAAATGATCAAAGACCTGCGGGAGCGCTTCGAGTCCAAGAACAGGCAAGAGGAACGCCAGAAGATGGGCATTCCCTAGCCTTATCCCCTCGAGTGGAACAAGGTGGTTTATCCCCCAAAGTATAAACCACAAATACTCACCCCATACGACGGGAAGGACTCTCCGTGACGGTACCTGACGTACTTCCAGTCACAGACAGGGCATCTTCCGAAGGAGGACGCGCTCCTCACCAGTATCTTTGTCGGGGCCCTGAAAGGAGTGGCGTATGACTGATACTATAGCCTCTCCGACAATTCCATATCGTCCTTCGACGACCTGACGCGCCTCTTCCTCGACCGCTTCTACGACGGCGGGAAGGACATGACGATGACGTCTCTCATAGAGATACGTCAGAAGGAGAAGAAAACGGTTCGGGCGTTCATCGAACGCTTCCGACATGCTTGCTTCAGGCTACCTCCAGGCATGCCAGAACATGCGCTCCTCTCCGCTTGCAGCATGAACATGTTGTCTGCAGTAAAGCTCTGGCTCAACTCTACTCCCCCTCCTGACTGGAGCTCCCTGATCATCGAAGCTGAAGCTGCAGAAAAGAAGGCGGCCAATGCACGTCTTCTGGGTGTCAGCTTCCCCGCCTTTGACGATAAGGGGAAAAAGTCCGCAGCTAATAGCTCCGGACGAGAAGCAAAGAGGAAACAGGTATTGACTGTTAATGCCTCAAAAGGCGCATCTGCGCCTACTCAGAAGCCTCCACTGGCACCAAGACCCAAGGAGGTTTATTCATTCAATGATGACGACACCCTGCAACTTTTCGAGATACTGAAGCAGGGTGACAAGATCAAGCTACCGGACCCAAAGCGGCCCGATGAAGTTGGGAAAGTGGACAACCCAAGGTACTGTCACTACCATCGGTTTATCGGACACCCAACCAAGGACTGCTACGTCCTCAAGAATTACATCCAGTGCATGATCAATGCGGATGTAATCTCCGTCGACTATGAAGAGAAGACGGTGTCGGCCAATGTGGTTTCGCTTCAGTTCGACACCTTGCCGCCAACTACCACACAAGATGACGTCGTCCCCATCCCTAAGGCGACAATGGAGGTGGTAAACTTACCACCTACTCGTGACAATGTGAGTGGACTCACCCCGCTCACCACATCTCGAGGAGAGGTCCTCTGGGTTCACCCCGACCTCGTCTCCGAGTTGACTCAATCGGAGGTATGCCTTACCTCCAAATCAAAAGGCAGGAAGATCAAGTCTTGCCGCACAGTCTCTTCTTCAACAGAAGAGGCACTTCCAGTGCAAACACGTGCACAACAGAGCTCCCAATCCGACGAAGCCGCCGCCGAGGTGGTGTCTCCTAACACCATCCCTGAAGAGGGTCCATCTAAGCCCTCAGCAGCCAATAAGCAGAAGCAGGTGGAGGCCCGTTTTAAGGAGAATGCTTCGGGGCTGTCCAAGCCTCACAACTTCGACATTCTGGCACAATTAGCCAGTACACCTGCGCGCCTGTCTTTGTTCGAGCTCCTGCGTCTTTCTAAAGATTTTCGAGAAGCTCTCTGCGAAGCTCTGAAGGACGCTGAATCCTTTCTCAGTCAGGTCAAGCAGCCTGAAGACCTCCCAACTACTTGTGCGCACTGTCATTGTGCGGATGAAGTTATCGCAAACAAAACTTTCACCCAACAAGACATGCTGCTCAAGCATCACCGACATAACCGACCGCTGTATTATACAGGGTACATTGGCTCGGTCAAGGTGAGTCGGATTCAGATCGATCCTGGGTCTTCCCTAAGCATCATCCCGAAGGCGTTGCTATCTAAGCTGGGGATCCCGATGTACCGGCTGGCGCCCTCCAATACAATCATCAGTGGCTTCAATGCTAGTAAGAGCGAGCCATTGGACAAGATCCGACTGAAATGTCACATTGGCAGCCTCAAAACTGAGGTGACTTGTTATGTGGTAGATGCCGAGGTCAACTACAACATCCTGCTCGGTCGACCATGGCTGCATGAGTACATGGTGGTGCCCTCCACGC
Organism: Iris pallida; assembly: GCA_029216955.1. Lineage (NCBI taxonomy): Eukaryota > Viridiplantae > Streptophyta > Magnoliopsida > Asparagales > Iridaceae > Iris > Iris pallida. Next base: position 6,349,338 of record JANAVB010042420.1, on the reverse strand, counting down.
TCCACCAGTACATGAAGTATGTATCCACCAATGGCGTCATCCGGACGGAGTTTGCAGACATCGATCCTTTCAAAGGGATTGAAGCCTACTTCACCGATTCCGACTTGTACAAGCCCATTGACGAGGAGGAAGCCAACGACGCTGATGATGAGGCAGAGACGACAACAGAACCGGACATGGAGCCTGAAACGACTCCCGACGCCCCCTTAAAAATTCGACTGAAGGGGAAACCACCCCAGAAGGCGCCTCCAATGAGCATCAAGCTATCAGGGAAAGCGCCGGCTCGCGAAGCACCCCTGAAGATACGCCTCAAGGGAAAGCCACCTCAAACATCGGCTCCCCTGGTGGCAAAATTACAAGGGAAGGCACCACTCACCGGAGGCGCAGCCGAGGCGCCTCTCAAGGTGCGTCTCAAGGGCAAGCCGTCGCAGTCATCCAAGGTGACAGAAAAGGCTCATATAACCCTCTCAGACCCCAAAGCTGTGGTGGACTCTCCTAGTCTGCCCCCAGTTCTTACAGACGAGGAGCTTGGTGATTATATCTCGGCTGACGTAGAGGCACCCTCCTTTGACAATGTAATCCCACGGGATAAGATCTCGTATTTTATCAATAATAGAGTGTCTTTTAATTATTCTTGTCTTCCATACTGGAATGCCATGTATACATTAGACAACGCTCTACGGTCGTTGCAAACACAAATAACGACCGTCTACCATAATCGAATAGTCCCGTCTCAAGGAGTCTTCATAGTCCCTCCACGGAGCCGAGACCAAGGCACCATCATCTCGGGCAAAGTCGAGCGTCATCGGGACCTCCCGTCAATCGAGCCCGAACCTGATACCGGCAGAGTACAAGTCTATCGGTACACGGATGCGGCAAAGCACATCATCCAAAAGATGGGCTACGACCTGAAAAGCAACAAAGGCTTAAACTACGGCAAGGGTCGGCATCTCCCTGTCCGGCTTTCGATGCCCAATGGAAAGCCACAGGACTATTATAATCGGACTGGACGAGGGTTAGGCTATGTCACGCCGCCATCAACCCCAGAGAGTTCAGATGCAGAAGACATAGAACATTCCCATTCGTCCGAAGCATCGACTTGGGATTCCGATACCAGTATCGGATCAGTCTTCAGGAAAGTACTGTCAGCTAACATGACGTCAGCACAACCTCAAAAAGGTGAAGGCGAAGACCAAGCGCCAGAACCCTTCGAAGAAGAACCCTGGGCCCAACGCCTAGGGGAACAATGGGAATCTCGTTTTGAGCTTCGTGAACCTCCCACCGAAGACGAAGTCGAGCAGATCGACCTCGGGGAGGGGTCTTCTTCCAAACCCATCTTCATCAGTAAAAGCCTGGAAGGAGAAGATCGAGAATCTTTAATCCAACTGGCTAAAGAGTATATCGACGTCTTCGCCTGGAGCTATGAAGACATGCCGGGACTCGATCCACAGATCGCAATGCATAGGTTGAACATCTTACCTGATGCCAAACCTATCAAACAACAACAGCGACGCTTCCGTCCGGACATCATGAATGCCATCGATCAGGAGGTAGACAAACTCTTGACCAGCGGCTTCATCCGTGAGGAACAACACCCGGATTGGGTAGCCAACGTCGTTCCTGTCACCAAGAAGAACGGGAAGATACGAGTCTGTATCGACTTCAGGGATCTCAACTCTGCTTGCCCAAAGGACGAATTCCCGCTTCCAATCACTGATGTGATGATCGACAACACATGTGGCTTTGAGCGCATGTCCTTCATGGACGGGTATTCAGTCTACAATCAAATCAAGATGTTCCCCGATGACGCAAAACACACGTCATTCAGGACTCCAAAGGGTGTTTTCTGCTACACAGTAATGCCCTTTGGCTTGAAGAACGCCGGTGCGACATACCAGCGAGCTATGAGCACCATCTTCCGTCAACATCTTCGCAAGACGGTCGAATGCTATGTTGACGACATCGCAGTGAAGAGCCGCCTCAAAGGAGATCACCTACAGGACCTGAAGACGGTCTTCGATCTCATGCGGGCACATCAACTCAAAATGAACCCCGCTAAATCCTTTCTGGGGGTTTCTAGCGGCAAATTCTTGGGCTTTGTCATCACAGCGAAAGGCACTCATGTTGATCCTGAGAAGACCAAAGCCATCCTCAACATGGACCCTCCGAAGAACCTTCGAGAACTTCGGGGCCTACAGGGACGTCTGGCATATATCCGGAGGTTCATAGCAAACCTCTCCGGTAGATGTTAACCCTTTACTCAGCTCATGAAGAAGGGAGTCTCTTAGGTCTGGACAGAGGAGTACCAAAAGGCTTTCGACGACATCAAGGCTTACTTAACAAGCCCACCAGTCCTGGTAGCGCCAGTCGCCGGCAAACCATTCCTCCTCTAGGTCCGTGCCATGGATCATTCTCTTGGCGCTCTGCTGGCTCAAAATAGTGATACAGGCTTCGAGCAAGCAATCTACTACCTCAGTCGAACACTCATCGGGGCCGAACACCGGTACAACACCGTCGAAAAGGAGTGCTTGGCTTTGGTGTTTGCCATCCAGAAGACTCGTCATTATGTCTCGGGTCAGACAATTCATGTCATTTCTCGAGTCAATCCGCTCAGAGTCCTCATGACGAAGCCAGGATCATTGAACTCCCGGCTGGCTACATGGGCGATCTTGCTAACACCGTACAACATGGTGTTTGTGCCGCAAAAAGCTGTTAAGGGTCAAGCTCTGGCTGACTTTTTAGCTGCACACCCCATCCCAGAATCCTCAAAACTCTATGAAGATATCCCGGATGAGGTCCAAGAATCCAACGTCACCGAAGGAAGCTCCGTTTGGCGGATGTTCTTCGACGGCGCTTCGAGAAAAGGCCCCAAAGGCCAAATCATCGTAGGAGTGGGGGTAGTCTTAGTCTTCCCCGATCAGCTGGTCATCTAGCGTGCGTACTCTCTTTCGAAGCCGTGCTCCAACAACGTTGTCGAGTACAACGCACTCGTCATGGGAGTCCTGCTCGCACAACAGCTGGGGGTCGACCATCTGGAACCTTACGGCGACTCAAAACTCGTCGTAAACCAGGTTCGAGGACAATACGAAGTTCGCCATGAAGATTTAATCCCTTATCATGAAGTCGCATTGAACATCATTTCAACCTTCACCGGGTTCTTCATTGAACATGTCCCCCGTTTACAAAACTTGGAGGCCGATGCTCTGGCCGGCCTCGTAGCCTCATTAGCAGCGCCCTTTGGGACTCAACACTATATCACGGTAACAGGACGAGATCTGATTTGTCCCAGAAACAACCTATGCTTGCGAGTGGCCCACGCCATGCCGACAAACACTGGTGTTAATGTCCGAGACTGGAGGTTCCCGTTCATCGACTTCGCTGTCTACGGAATCCTTCCAGAGGACCCGAAGGAAGCCGTCTCAGTCAGGAGATGCTCTCTTCGATTCTACTACGATACGGCTACCAAAATGCTGTACCGACGCTCCTTCGATGGGCTCCTCCTTCGATGCCTGTCCAACGAAGAAGCAGCCGAAGCTCTTCAAGAAGCTCATGACGGAACTTGTGGAGCTCATCAACCCGGTCCTAAGTTGTAAGATCGACTGCGACGTATGGGCTACTACTGGCCAACCATGGTTGCCGATGCTGTCGAATATGCCAAGAAGTGCCACGCGTGCCAACTTCATGCAGACTTCATACATACACCATCGGAGCCGCTACATCCTACAGTCGCCTCCTGGCCCTTCGAAGCCTGGGGCATGGACATTGTAGGGCCAATCACCCCTCCTTCATCGAGAGGACACCGTTTCATCCTGGCCATCACCGACTACTTCTCCAAATGGGCGGAAGCAGTTCCACTAGCAGAAGTAAAAAGCTCCAGGGTGGTCAGCTTTATCAAACACCATGTCATTTACCGTTTCGGAGTACCCCGGCGGATCATCCATGACAATGGTCCTCAGTTTATCAGCCACATTTTCAGCAGGTTCTGTGACAAGAATCGCATTCAGAACGTGGCCTCAACCGCCTACAATCCGGCAGCAAACGGATTGGCTGAGGTATTCAACAAAACCATCGTTAGGCTGCTCGAAAAGGTCGTGTCATCCAACAAACACGACTGGGACGAAAAGCTTGGCGAATGCCTTTGGGCCTACCGCACAACGGTACGGACCCCAACAGGCAACACTCCATTCTCCCTGGTCTACGGGAGCGAAGTAGTACTGCCTCTCAAGATACAGATACCCTCGCTCCGCGTAGCAATCACAAACAAACTCACAGAAGAGGACAATCAACGTCGTCGTCTGCGGAAACTGGAGGCACTTGACGAAAAACGTCTCCTAGCTCAACAACGCATCGAGCTCTACCAAGCCCGTATATCACAGGCTTTCAACAAAAAGGTCAAAAAGAGGACTTTCCAAGTTGGCGACCTGGTTTTAGCAGTCAGAAGACCAATGGTGTTGACCCACAAGACACCAGGAAAGTTCGAGCCCAAGTGGGAAGGACCTTTCATCATAGAGACGGTATACTCAAACGGTGCTTACCGCCTCGCCAAACCCAATGGGGACTTGTTCATGATGCCCATCAACGGCAAGTTCCTAAAGAAGTACTATTCTTGACATCCTCCAGACATGTACTTCCTCAAACAACCTCTTTCCACAAACTCATACGCCTCCGGAACCCAGCTGTTCCGTGGCATCTTCCAGTAGAAAGATAAACACGTCCATACTACCTCTGAGTTGTCTCTCTACACCCTACAAAGCAGAATCTTACACTTCGTAAGCCTACGCTACCCTTCATGTTTACCACGTCCACATTACCTCTGAGTAAACATCTTGTACAAACAACCCCTGCATTATTGTACATTTATCGCAGAACTTCCACGTCCATATAACCTCTGAGTTGTTCAGCGTATCCCCCAAGATCATTCCTACCACGTCCATAATACCTCTGAGTAGGGAGATTCTATCATTTCGAACCCAATGATTGCCATGTCCACATTACCTCTGAGCAAACATGATGGTTCTTTCAAACTTATTATCTGTACCTGAAAACCAAGGTGCGCAAAAGATAATAGGTCCACACAAATCATTAAGTCATGACAACAAAAGATGAACACATCACAAAAAAGGTTGTAGACTTCTTTATTCTTCTGAAAAAGGAGTACAAGAAACTACATCATCCCCCAGTAAGGGTCGTAAAAGAACACAAAAGAAAAAGGAAAAAAGCTATGGTCCCTGAATCTCCCCAGGATGGGCTGAGAGCTCCCTGACTCGAAGCTTTAAGTCGACTGTGCGGGCCTCCACCGTCGCCAGGACTCGTCGCTCTGCTTCTTGGCGCATCAATTCAACGGCCCCAGCGGAAGTATCACTTGCATGCTTCTCATCAAGCTGTCGTCGTTGTTGCGCCAAGGCGAGAGTCCGCTGAGTAAAAGTCGCTTCATCCTTCTTAATGCAGCTCGAGTTTCCACCATCGTCTTCATGGACTGAGACAACTGCTCTACCGCAGCCTCAGTCTCAGCCACCTCGCGCTCCCAAACGCCCACGGTGGCCTGGTATGAAGACTCGATCTCGGCGATCAGCTTCCCCTTCTCCGCATCTATCAGGACAGAGAGGTCGTTTCGCTGGATGCGTTGAAGTTCCGCGAGCCGCTCATCCAGCTCAATCACCGAAGCCTCCAGAATTTTGGCCATATGGTCGTGGCCTTGGTGAATACGAATCAGCTCGATGCAGGGCATTGTCAGAGCTTTTGCCGTCGCAAAACTCCCATTGGCATCCATTACAGCAGATACACCCTTCTGCAACATTTTGTACACCCCCTCGACAAGGAATTTCACATACTCGTCTGCATCCGCCAGGACCTGCGGCGTCATCGCGGGAGTTGGAGGAGCTACTACAGTTTACGGACCGGAAGAAGATCCGCCAACCTCAATCAGCGAGGCTTGAACCTCGGCATCAATGGGCTCTTCATCAACAGGGGCTGGACTTCTAGCCCGAGGAGCCGAAGCAACAGAAGGGGCCGGCACAGGCGTCGAGATGGTCCCCCAGGTAGAAGGAGCGACACATGGTTCTACACCCTTACCTTTCTCAAGCCCGGAGGAACCTCTGACGTCAACAGTCACCTCTTCTACCCCCAACGTCCTATCAACAGTTGGTACCTCCCTTGGCAGAATAGGGAGATTATCACTTGTCTCTTGACCCGTCGCAGCGGTCTTGACTGGCAGACGGGTCTCATCATCGAGTCCCTCGCTACCTCCTGAGTGGTAGCCGCCTCAACTTCTACGGTTGAAGCCGGGGTAGGACTCGGCAATGACGCAGCCGACCTCCCCTCATCATGATAAAGAGGGGATTCAACCCTCTCCTCTGTCTCAACTACTTCTGTTGCCTCCGCAACAGGCTCTTGCAGCTCTGGAGCAACGTCATCGGAAGACGACGAACTCCATTCTTCTTCACCACCAGGAAACGACGTGCTTGTTAAACCTTCGGCACTTGAAGCTTCCGTTCTGGCCTTTGCCGTCTCGGAAGCTGCTGCACCCTCAGTTTCCCTCCTGACATAATCTGGGGATACCGGAATCTCCACGTCAACAGCATCCTCCGGATCTTCCTCCATGGGAGACATCATGGTCGGCGGGATACGCACTTCAGACGAGCCCGCCGTCCCTTCTCGCCTGCTCCCACCTGACTTTGGGGTGCGAGGTTTTCTTTTTAACGGTTCCTACAAGAGAAGATGAAGCCTCGTAACTAGTGGAACCCAAAATCAGATTATGTGGGACGCCTTTACCTCTGCGGACGTTGAATCCGATGACGCCGTCGGTGACGACGCCTTCTTCTGCTTCTTCGGTACAGGAGATTCAATCCCTTCGTCTGCACATCGCTTTGATCGATCGCCCGAAGGTTCTGCTTGAGAGGCGGAAGGGGCACTCCGATGACCTATCCCTGACGGACGATGCGATCGGGCCTTCACCGGCACGTTCCCGGTCATCGCTAACTGGGTGCCTGCAATAAGACTAGTCTTTCTGTCATATCCGGAGGGCGCGGCAGCCATAGCACAGTAAAATTTGGCGGCTGAGTAAAGAATGGGCGGCCGCGGATCTGGGACGGGCAACGTAAAACGAGCCCCGGTACATCCGGCATTATAATAATGCCAAGCTCGTGCACCATCCAACAAACTTCCAATATACCCCAGAGAAATACTGGGGTTATCCAACATCATCTGGGCATAACCCAATTGCCGCGCAAAGCGGCTTGGCAAATATGGTTCCAGGTAGTACTGATTCCTGTTCCGGTATACCAGATGAGATGGCCGGATACTCTGCAACCAGCGGAATCCCCATTGAGGCAGAGTGGTGGTACCTTCGCCCAGATCCCTTAGATCTTCGTTGGCCTCAAAGCCCAAGTAGATTGGACCAACTTTGGTAATTTCCCAACCCTGAAGACGGGATAAAACATTTCTACAAACAGGCACACCAGTATGTGACCAGCTCCTCCGATTGAAATGACGAAGGAGTGCATCTCCAGCCTTATAATCTTCTTCCGAGCCTGGACTCATCACACTGGGATGATGCAAAATCAGCCATCCCATCAAATAGTGAAACTGCAGTTCGGCACGCGGAAAGTTATTGTTTCGGCCTCTGTCATGAATCACATTTCCAGCAAATTCTCTCAAACCTCGCTGCAGGTTACATACCATTGCGGGAAGAAGAGCCAAACGCCGCCCGAAGACCAGCTTCACGGCTGGCAGGATTAAGTTTCGGGTTACCCTCTCTACGGCACCGGATCCGCCCGCGAACACGCAATCCCGGAGCCATATCATCAGGTAGGACGCCAACACCGCCTTGGGTGACATCCGATAAGCAAGATGCCAGAAGCAGCTGTAGGAGTGTGCATCTGACTGCTGGTCCTCATTTCCTCGGGGATTTTTCTCCCCTAACCTGCTCATTTCGGACAGCACTTCGCTACGAGAGAGCGCCGGTGGAGTGGAAAATTGTGAGGGATCCTCCTTGTCTTGTCTAAAGACATAATCTCTCCATGCGGTCACATGAGGCTGCGTCCCGTTCCTATCCCGTCTCTGCATATAGTAATGATGACTCGCCACTTCCTTGAAGACAGCCATCATCTCCTCAGCCCTGTCCCCCAGGACTTGAAGTTCCTCGTTGGTGGGAAAGTACTCTTCATAGGGTTCCGACCCCCAAGGGAGTTTTGACACCTCGTACATCTCATGAAGTGCGAACCCTAATTCCCCCACCGGAGTAAAAAAGGTCCCGGTATGGACATCAAACATCTCCAGTAGTGCGAGGAACATGTGCCTGTTGAGATCAACACCCGCCTGGGTAGCACGGATCGCGACGGTCAACCCAATCTCTCGAAGCTCGGTCCGAAACCGTGACAAGATCCAGAGTGTCAGTTTATCCCACTTGGAAACGTAATGGCACCAACCCTCTACCCGAAAATCTTCTTTCGGATATGAGCGTTCCATCAAAAACATACGATGTGTAAAGGTCGAAGCACTATAAGCAAACGTATCAATGGGTACGTCACTGTAGAGGCTCCCGGGGCGTAGAGTCCGCCAGGTGAAAGAAGACCCAGACCGTGTGGCGGTCAAAGCATCCCTTTGGTTGAAGGTAGAATCAATTTGGATGACGCCAGTCACCGCTCCCCCCTAAGAAGGGGTAAGATCCCAAGACATCCTCCTCTGGAAAACAAGACGACAGAAGGATGTCAAAGGCCATTGACGTTCAAGTTGCTTAAAAGTCATATGCACCCCATTCGCTGTAAAGAACCAGTCCTCCTTGACCTTCAACATCGTCGCATCAGTAGAAGTGAGACGGTCTCCGAATAGGAACTCAGGCTTCAAGAAGGTCAATTTATCAGATGTGGAAGATTTTAAAACACCACGTTCCATCATCCGTTTGAGGAACCCATACTGTTGCTCACGGATTTGGGTCATTCTCTCGGGAGGCTGATCCAGCATAAGAGCCTCTTGAGCGGGGTTTATCACTTCCTCATCATACTCTACTCCCATCTGGTTGAAGACAGCCTCCAAGAACACTTCATTCAAAGGCGGGATTGCTACTGACACTAGCAAAGATCAGAAAAATGTTAGAAGCAATAAGAGAAAGAAGAGCTTCGGCGCATTCAGGGTTTAAACCCATGCGCGTCAGCAGCCTCGGCGCATCATCAGGGTCTAAGCCCATGCGCGTCAGCAGCCTCGGCGCATCATCAGGGTTTAAGCCCATGCGCGTCAGCAGCCTCGGCGCATCATCAGGGTCTAAACCCATGCGCGTCGACGAACAAAGACCGCGACACATCATTAAAGACCCAAGGTCTATGTACGTTGGTGTACGAAAAAAACGAGACTTACCAACCACCTCCGGTCGAACTTCGACAGGCCGTCGGGGAACGTCAGCCGTTACAACTTTCGCCGGCTCCTTCGCTTTCTCCTTCCCCTTGCCGGCACCACCGCGAGGAGTCTTGGGAGCCATGCTCTCAGAGAAGAAAAAGTTAGGGTTTTGAAGAAAAACTCTAAAGAAAGCAAAGGCACAGAGCAGATGAACTCTCTCTCTCTCTCCAACCCTTACCTATTTATAGGGCTTGGTCGCACGCGTGAACCGATGACGTGTAATCTCAGCCGTCGCTTCGGGTTCCGTGAGGAGATAACAACAAATACAACCAAAAGATCATCATTAATCTTTTGGGTTACCAAGGCGTCATCATCATCAACTGAAAGGAGCATGCGCCCGAACAAGCATGCGCCCAAAAATCATGCGCCCTGACCTCCATGCTTCTTATTCAAAGTATTCCAAAACTTATTCAAAAGTTTTGAAAACTTTGAAGGGGGTCTTGTAGAAGCATGGAATTTTACAACCAGAAAGCCCATGCGCCAGGCATTATATGCGTCAGAACTCAGACAGCTAATCAAATAAGCCATAGACATTCGAAGAAGGACTTTTTATTTATATATATAAAAGTCTATTACATGTCTAGAAAAGGTTGTACAAAGGAGAATTTCTACAAAGGAAGGATCCTAGATCTACAGCCAACAGCCACCATGCGCCTTCCAGATAGGCGCAGCAACCACCATGCGCCTTCCGATAGGCGCAGCAGTCACCATGCGCTGTCAGCCAGGCGCAGCAGATGTCATGCGCCTCCAGCCAGGCGCATCCTACCATCTCTTCAGCAGCTCAGTTATGTGCATCCATCTCAGTTATGTGCATCCCTTCAGCAGCTCAGTTATGAGCAACTCTTCCAACCAGGCTCACCTGGCCGAGCAGAGCCCAGTTATGTGCCGCTCTTCCAGCCAGGCTCACCTGATAAGTGCTTCGCCAAGCAAAGCATTTAACCCTCTGGCTGGAACAAAGGAAGAGAAGAGCACCGCAAATGCTGTGGCCAGGGGAGGCTTCGAAAGAGCCTCCAAAGACCAAGGAAGACCGTGATCGAAATCATGGCACAAGGAGCTTTCAACACAATCAAAGTGGGCGGCACCCACATTGAAGGAAGAGAGAGCCTAGCACCACCATTCCAATCTACGGCTCTTCCGGAACAACGGAGACGAGGCCCGAACATCCCTATCTTTGGATGCAACAGGCACCTTCCGCCTGCCTCAGAAGCCCTCGACTCCGTCTTTTGGATGTAACAGTCACCTTCAAGTGCATCGAAGACAACACGATGTCTCATCTTTACCCTCGGGAGCACTTCGTCAACAGAATGCACCCACATATCCAAGTTCATGTTGGAAGTACGTGAGGGAAAGAGGAGCAAACCTTCTCTCCATGCCACTATTTATAGGCCGGGCAAATCAAACCCACGCGCCAAGTGGATGACTCTCCGAATTCTGTACAATGAATTTGCATTAAATGGATGAACCGGATCCCTCGAATTCAGCCAAACGGCTATTTATAGCACTCGAGGAGCGAGACAGCCGCATCATTAAAGGACATGTCGGATGCGCCAGCCAAACAGTGCATCACATGGACACGCCCTCCAGCATCAGGCGCATCACACAGACGCGCCCTACAGTACCCGGCGCATCACAGAGGATGCGCCCTCCCTCACATCTCCATGCCGAGTGGAACACCAACCAATGTGCCCACTCAGCTGTCCATCGAACGTCGCAAACATTAAATGCTGAACTGACACCAGAGTTGGCAGCACGCTTTCCAAAGTCTGAACAGTTGCCTTTTTCAGAGAACGAAGCGTCGGCAACGTCAGCATCATCATGACTCTATTCCGACGGCTACTGCCACGTGGCCATCCGCATGCGCCTCTATGGCCATGCATCCAAATCGCCATACGCCTCTACTGCCATGCGTCCAAACCAGCATGCGTCTCAAAAGCCATGCGCCTCAGACCCTTCACTGATCCCTAAAGACAGAAGAAGAGTCTCCAGTTGAAGCTTTGCATGCGCCTCAAAAGCCATGCGCCCCGAACTGATCTCTGATCCCGAAAGACAGAAGGAAGGTCACCTGCATGCGCCTCAAAAGCCATGCGCCCTAAATGGTTTGTAACTCCTCCTGCGCCCAATCAAGGCGCAGCTCACCAGATCACTACCCCCCCACCAAATCCGAGATCTTCGAGCTATGGGTCGATGACACGTGTCCTTTGACTCAACTCGTCCAAGATTTTAGCAACAGAAAAATCTTCTCCTCTGCTACGTGCCGGCTCACAACAGCAGTATGAAGAGTTCTCCCCCTCAATCAGGGCGCATCATCTACGAGCCTCCATCAGCAACCTCCACGTGGCGTCTCCACACACCGGCGCATCCTACATGCGCGTATGAGCAGCCAGCCTGCAAAATTATAAATAGAGGGATCTTCTCCTTCACACACACACAGAATCCATAACGAACATACAAGGAATCATCAGAGAGGCAGATACAGACACTCAACGTCTTCCTCCTCTCAGCAAGCTCCAGCACCCAGAGCAATCCACGCCTTCAGAGAACCGATAACCGTCGTCAGCCGGTCAACGGAGTCAACGCATTACCACTCGCTCCATTGGCACTAAGGACCCAGCTTAAACAAAAGTGTACTCCTAGGACTACATCTAAGTCCTACATTGTAACACTGTTCTGTTTGTATTAAAGTTTTCAATCAAACAATTTTAATGGCAAACACTCGCCATACCGAAGATCCTCCTGTAGTATTGGAACTTATCCCTTGGTAGAACCTTTGTCATCAATAAGAACATTCTCATGCGTCACATCCTTCTTCTTAAGCACATCTCATATCCAATGATACTGCATCTCAATATGTTTGGACCGACTATCAAATTAACGACGAGTTCTTTCCAAGATGAATTACACTCGGGCTATCGTAAAATAAAATGTACTACTCTAGTGTAAGCCCTACTTTATGTAAAAACTTTTTCATCTACAACAACTTCTTGCAAGTCTTTGCCATCGCAATGTACTATACCTCTATCGTAAGCAAGGCAACACACTTCTGCAACCATGATTGCCACGATATCGCTTCACCAACAAATATCATCATATAACCCGAAGTCTATCTCCTCGTATCTATATCTTCATCCTTATCAGCGTCATTATATCCGACCAGCTTTGGCTCGTCACCACCAAATGAAAGCCTCCAATCAGCAGTGCCTTGAAGGTACCATAGAATCCACTTGACTGTACTCTAATGTACCCTTCTAAGATTGTAAAGGTACCTGCTAAAAATGCCAACTATGTGAGCGATGTCTGGCCTTGTACATACCATGACATACTCGAGACTCCCCAGTGCCGAAGCATACGGAACTCGGTCAATGTCTTCCTTTCTGCCCCTGGTAGATGGACACTACTTCGCAGTAAGCTTACAGTGAGGTGCAAGGGGGTAGCTAACTTTCTTTGATCCGTCCACTCTGAAATATTGAAGTACCCGATGAATGTACTTCTTTTGGAACAATTACAACATCTTGGAATCTCTCTCTCAGCTGATCTCAGTCCCAAGAATAGCCTTTGTTGTTCCCAAATCCTTCATAGAAAAGCTGCACCCAGTTGTTGTTTCAACTTTGATATCCCTGTGGCATTCCTATAGTGCCCCGACCCACAAGATTCCTTATGATGCTGGTTGGTTGGATGAAGCCTTGTTGGAACATCAGAATATGTGAAGGATCGCTTGGAAGGCTACGCGATCGAGGCATAAATCGTCCTATGAATGTGAGTAGTGTTGAACCCTTCGAAGATCCTTTAGCTTCACGCTTAATTAAAGGACTGTATGCTATGTTTACTCATTGAGTTGCAGAATAACACCTTGTATGAAAGTCGAAAAGATAATAAAAGATAATTAATCACATGATCCGAAAGCTGTTGCGAATTATTTTGTGAATTGTGTGCTTCGAATCATTTCAATGAATTGTATACTTGCATGCGTACTTTGCAATAAAATACATGACAGGTGAAGAAAAAGTCCCAAATACTTGGGCGATGAGTATGTCGAGCATTAGCTCGACGAACGTATGCTAAACAGATGCTAAGTCCCAAGAATTGGACGGTAAGTACATTGAGTTTTGGTTGGAAAAATGTATGGTATCAAAGATGTGGGAAAGTGATTGAATAACAACATTTTATTATCCCGTCGTCGATGTAGAATGTTGAGTACACTAAAACCCTGAATTAGGCAAGATGGCAATACGAATGAGAAAGATGGCTTATTTATTTAGTTTTTTCTTATCATGCGTTATATGTCTTTTCATAGATAAGTTGCATATATTTGTATGGTCATGGACAACTTGTCGACAAGGTAGTTCCCTGAACGGTAATCCGAGGCCACGAACCTGGTTCATCCTATGGGGAACAAGGATTGGTGTCGACTTACTGGCATCAGTATATGGGACCTTCAGTAGGGCTAGCTACCCGCACTACAAGGGGCGTCGTTATACCAGTAAAATGGTCCAAGATGGCGTGTCACCAGTAATTTTCATATAGATAGGTCGAGTGCTAATGATGTCTTATGCAGGCAGAGTAAGTTATTACTCAATTACAGGAAATAATGTCGACTGTTGGTAAGATTCACCTGAATGGTGATAATTATGATAATATGATATTATTTCTAACAATGTCTTGTGCAGGCTGAGTAAGTATTATAAATGTACAGGGATGGCTACACGACCGTGGATAAGAATTACCAAAAAGGGTGATAACATATTATTTTACATTATGTTGGCTATGAGATATGCATGCTTTACTTCTGTCAGATATAAACAATGAAATTGACCCTAAGGCAACAAAAGAAAGACCACTTTTAATAATGTTCTATAAAATGATTACTTAGTGTTGTCTTCTTAGGTGAGTTGGGCCAACACCGCTCGCCAGTACATTGATGATGTACTGACCCACGTTGTGGGCAATATTACAGGTGCTTGTATATGGGAGAAATCGTTTGATCAATGCTTGGCATCGATGAATCGGATGGGTGCACAGAAGCTCTTCTTACAAGATGATGTCTTCTGCTATACGGGACATAATATATGGAACAGTGTAACTCAGTTGAACCAGTGAGATTGTAAGCAAAGTTGGCATGTTCAGTTGTAAAGCCTAAATGACAAGTATATATTCAGTTGGCTATTCAAGAGTCTCGTATTCTGTTGTAAACTCTGTATTCAGCTACAAGTCTTGTAAACATTTGAGAAAATAAATAAAGAGATACGTTTTGTCATATCTTATTGTGACTTCAATTTATCTACTTGGTTTTGCTGCGTTGTCGTTGTCTTATGAGAAATACCAGGAACTGTAATGATTTTGCCTTGTATAAGTGCAATCTAGACTTGTACGACATCACGCCTAGTGGCTAGTTTTCGATCCTCCGGGATCGGAGCGTGACAATTTCGACCAACCAATAATATATATATATATATATATATATATATATATATATATATATATATATATATATATATAAAATATATTATATATATATATAAACCAGTAATATGATAAAATCATCCTCGAAAAAAATACTTCATGAACACACAAAGATCCAAAGTCGTTCGTGTATAATCATGCTCTCCCATAAACGACTCAAACTTCTTATACCACTACCTCTCAGTTTTCTTCAGACCATACATACTCTTTCTCAACCGGCATACTAAGTGTAACTTGTCCTTCTCATAGAATCCCTCTGGCTACTCCATGTATAACTCCTCCTCTAAATTACCATAGAAGAATGTCATCTACACGTCCATCTGGTCAACCTCCAAGACAAAACTAGCTGCCAATTTTAGCACCATCTGAATAGATGACAACTTGACGATCGGTGAAAAGATCTTATTAAAATATATGCCCTTTCGTTAACTGTAGCCTTTAATTAGCAGCTTCACTTTGTATCAAGGGCGAGTAGTATCATTCGTTTGCATCACTCTAAACACATATCGGTTCTTCAAATCCTTCTTGTCCATTAGCAATCGCACAAGCTCATAAGTAGAGTTTGAGATTTGTAAAGAACTTATCTCCTCCGACATGCCCTGCATCCACCACTGCTTATGCTCGTCTTTTATTGCCTCTGTAAAAAATTTAGGTTCTCCCCGTTAGTCAAAAGCAAGTACTCATCTGGCATATACCACGTGGATGGTCAACTCTCTTCTCTTAATGGAATCTCTGGTACTGGTTGTGTACTGACAACCTTATTCTCTTCAGGAATTGCCTTTTCAGTATGATTATCCTCTTGAGGGTCATCATGACCACCATCAACAGGCTTATGATTAGGATTGAGAGCATCTCCATGTACTGGCTCTCCCGTAACTATATCCTCTATAGTATCATTTAGAAAAGACTCGAAGCGAAATGACTCTAACTCAGGTAATTCCTCAGCCTCAGAAGGTATCTCGAAATACTAAGTATATGTCTTGGTCAACAAATACCACATTTCTGCTTCTATAAAGCTTTCTTTCTACTAAGTCGTAGAGTCGATAACCAAACTTATCCTGACAATAGCTGTCAAAGATGTACTGCCATACCTTCGGCTCAAGTTTGTCTCTCTCTCTTCTTACGGTTCACGCACAAAGGCCTTACAACCAGACACTCGAAAGTGACTATATGACGGCTCCTTGTCGTATCATAGTTTGTCAGGCATATCACCCTGCAAAGGAGTACTAGGAGACAAATTTATAGTATACGTAGCAGTGTTGAAAGTCTCACTCCAATAACTACTCGACAAATTTTCCTTTAAGAGAAAACATCGTACCCTCTCTAACAGTCTCATGTTCATATGCTCCATTACACCATTGATCTGAGGTGTCTTTGGCGGAGTCTTCTGGTGTCGAATAGCTTGTTCTTTGAAGTAATTAATAAAGAAACCAATATATTCATCATCATTGTCAGACCGTACACATTTTAGGTTCTTGTCCGTCTTCTTTTCAACAGAGGCCTTAAACTCTTTGAAAGTAAGAAACACATAATCCTTGGTCTTTAAAGCATAGATCCAAACTTTTCTATAACAACCAATAATAATAGTAACAAAGTAAGAAGTATCACCAACAGATTTTACCTTCATTGGATCGCAGACATTCGAGTGACCTAACTCGAGCAACGCCAGCTTTCTTGAAGATCACTACCAAAATACAGCAATTTGGCGACGGACATTTAGGGACGGATTTTGTCCGTCACTATTAGCGACGGACTACCGACAAAGATTCGACTGATTGCCGTCGAAAAGCTGATAAATTTTTTTTAATTTAAGGGCGAGTAAAGGTCGCCAATCCGTCGTTAAGTCGTCGGAGATATAGTGACGGATAAAGAATCTGTCGTTATGCCGTCGCTTAGTTGTCAAAATTTGGCAGAAAATGTTGAAAAAATTGGCACAAAATTTAACGACCACATAGCGACGGATATTCCGTCGGCCAGCTAGGGTGGTATAGCGACGGACTAGCGATGGAATATATCCGTCGCTAGTCCGTCGCTAAATATCCAGTCCTAACTTAAATTTAACCGACGGGGGAGGGAGGACTTTTCATTCCCCCCTCCAAATTTTCTCTCTCTTCCTCTCTCTCTGGCCGCAAAGACTCTCTCTCTCTCTCTCACTCTCGGTGGTCGGGGCGGCGGGGGCCGGTAGTGTTAGGGGTAGGGGTAGGGGTGTGGGTCGCGGTGGTGGGGGTAGGGGTCGCTGGGGGGGTTCGGGTTGGGGCGGCGGGGGGCGGCGGGGGGGGGGGAGGGGGCGGTGGTGGTAGGGGTGGGGGTCGCGGTGGTGGGGGTTTCGGGTCGGGGCGAGGGGCGGCGGGTTTCGGGTCGGCGGTGGGGATGGCGGTCGGTGGTGGTGGGGGTTGGGGTGGGGGTGGGGTGGGGGTCGCAGTGGTGGGGATGGCGGTCGGCGATGGTGGGGGTAGGGGTTGGGGACCGGGGCCGGTAGTAACACACACACACACACACACACACACACACACACACACACACACACACACACACACACACACCAAAATCCCTATAAATTAGTATATATATAAACTTAGTATTAAGGTTCAAAGTATCAGTATCGGAATCGGTATCGGACTATTCCTATGAGTATTGATATCGGCGATATCGGTAGTATCGACGGCTTCGGAGAGTATCAGATTTTTTGGTATCAGAAAACAAATAATTATCGGTAGTATCGGCGGTATCGGATTCTTTTACACGCTTTTACAACCTTATGATGCTTTAAACCAAGGTTCACAATATCGGTATCAGAATCGGTATCGGACTATTCCTATGAGTATTGGTATCGGCGATGTCGGTAGTATCAGCGGTATCGTATCGGAGTATCGGACTTTGGTATCGGAAAAAAATAATTATTAATAAATTATTTACATTTAAAGACATATATTTTATACATTTAGGCATAATTTTATGTATTTTCAGTGTTATTTCTTAGTAGTTTTGAGATTAAATGAAATAGTAGTCACCCTTATCGATTGGTTTACATACAATAGATGTGATTTTCTTCACACACACACACACACACTAGATGTGATTTTCTTCTTTTACATGCTTCTACAACATTGTTATGCTTTAAACCCTTGTTGATTTGTCTTTTTTGTTTAATTTACTTTGCCTAATTGACCGGAACAGAGACCCCCAATGTCGATATCGGTCAATATTTGGTATCGGATCGGAACATGCCAAACTGTATCGGTATCGGCCGATACTTTAAACCATGCTTTAAACCCTTGGTGATTTATCTTTTTCGTCTAATTTTCTTTGCCGAATTGACCAGAAAAAAGACCCCCAATATCGGTATCGATTAGTATCGGGTATCGGTCGGTATCGGATCGGGACATGCCAAATCGTATCGGTATCGGCCGTATCGAATAGGTATCGGCCGATTTTTTAAACCATGCAGTGTGTATATATATATATATATATATATATAAACTTTGGACCGAAAATCGAAACCGAATAAAAAAATTTAGTATATTCAAAATCGAAACCGAACCGAATTTTTTTAAAATCGAATAATGCTCACCCCTAGTGTAGAGGAGTATGGCTACTAGTGTATCCTATCAAGAGTGTATAGAGTATCCTAGAAGTAAAAAGATTTCGATCGTTGGTGGCTACTAGTGTATCCTACTGTATAGGAGTATGTAGAGGAGTATGACTACTAGCTAGTGTGTAGAGGAGTATATGGTTACTAGTGTATCCTAGTGTAGAGGAGTATGTAGAGGAGTATGACTACTAGTGATAGATAGGTTTATGTGTATCGATATCGGACTATCGGTATCGGTATCGGTCTCAAAATCGGTATTGGTATCGGTATTGGTATTGGTCGTATACTAATCCGATATGATACGGCCTATACATATCTGATACGGCTGATACCTATCGGATATGGCCGATACCGATACGATTTGGCATCGGTATTGGTATCGGTCGTATACAGTTGTTACTAAACCTTCTACCATACTAATCCGATACGGCCGATACATATCCGATACGGCCAATACTTATCCGATACGGCCGATACCTATCGGATATGGCCGATACCGAATCGATAAGGCCAATACGAATCCTAGCTATACGGCCGATACATATCGGATAGGACGATACCAATTTGCAAATATAACTTAGGTAAACTTAGGATTCATACTATAACTTAGGAAAACATAGGATTTAGATTACAACTTAGGTAAACTTATAGTATAAACACATTCATTTGATAGGTTGCGTATCGTGAGGCCCTTAGTCGGGCTCAGCCATCTGCTGCCGAGGATGTCGACGAAAAGACGCCCGCCTGGACGCCCTCTTCTATGGCCGCTCGCGATGACGACTTGTTCGTAGATACCATCGACGGCTTTAGGAAAGGGCGCTTGTACGGAGTCGGTTCCCTGGCGCCGTTGCACGCGGCGGTTCAGAGATTTCCACCGCCCTCGTCTCCTTTCGCGGCCCCGGCAGACGATGATGTGAGGTCACAGCTTTCACATCTGTACGAGGTGGTGTCATCCTTGCGAAAGCAATTGGCCACGTACTTTTCTCCTTCTTCTACTGCTGCCGGTCAATCTACTGTTGGTGTCGGTCCTTCCGTTGGGCGTCTTTCTTTTAATCCTGCTGTCCCTCTGCTACCCGCCTCCTACTGTGACGACACTCTTTGACCTGATATCGCCAGAGCAGCTACGCCAACTTCCAGATCATGTCTTCGACGGATTGTCGCCATACATGGTGGATGTGTATTTACGTCGGGCGCAGCAGGGAGTACCACCAACGGATGATCGAACTCCTCCTCCTCCTTGATGTATTGTATTTGAATAGTTTTTAAATATTGAATATTTATGGAAATTTTGGATATTATAGCGACGGATATTAAATTTTGATGAATGTTTTAGATAATGGTTAATTTTTGGATAATTGGTGTATATTTTATGTTGGTTTGTGTGATACATATTTATGATGGATTATATATTGGTGTGTGATGTATATTGGATTATATATTGGTTTGTGTGATTGTATATTGTGATTTTTCGATGTTTCGGATGTTGTGTGAACAGGGAATGCTCTGTTTTATGCAAAAAAATTCAAAAAATTTCCAGTTAGCGACGGACTAGCGACTACATAGCGACCACTTGCGACGACTGAGCGACGGAATATCCGTCGCTAACTGAAGAATTTCCAAGAATTTCTAGTTAGCGACGGATAGCGACGGCTTATCCGTCGACAAGGTTCTGGAGATATGAAAGATACACAGAACCTTAGCGCGACGGATAGGTCGTCGCTACTTCATCGCTAGATGTCGGTAAAGATTTAGCGACGGATAATCCGTTGCCAACATCGCGACTGAATAGCGACAAGCTAGCGACTATTTTCGACGGATTAGCGACGGAATATCCGTCGCCAAGGTTCTGGAAAGGTCAAATATTTCCAGAATCGGATCGACGGACTACCGCCGCTATTCTGTCGCTAATCCATCATGAGGTGGCAACGAAGAGCGATGGATTAGCGATGGCCTTTGCGTATCAGAAACTCTCTGATATGCGTTTATCGACAAGTTGCCGACGGATTAGCGACGGACCCGATACTCTCTAATATGCTTTACCGACGGATTATCAACGAACATATCCATCGGTAATATGCTGTATCACTCATTTTCTGATACTTGATTTGACGAAAAACTGTCGGCAAGTCGACGCTAGTTGTACGAATAAGGCTGACGAAAATTCGTCGCTAAATCGTCGCCTGGCGACAACCTAGCGACGGATAGATTTAGCGACGAGCTGTTTGCCAACGGATTTTTTGGGTCAATATTCGTCAGTGATCCGTCGCTAAATCAGGTTTAGCGACAGATATTGCCGTCGCCAAATCAGTAAATTTTGGTAGTGGATGAGTAACTTTGGAAAGACATCTGATTTTGCTTTCACACCAAACGGTACGTGCATCTCTCCACTTTTATGTTCAATAAGTAGCTCATTCCCTTCTCATTCATATGGCAAAGCTATTGGTGACACAAATTCGTATATGCATTACTGACTGCATTCACCTCATGTGTGTCATGTGCACTGCCTTCTATATAGTAGAGATCGAACTTTTTGCTTTCTCTAGCAACCACCATCGAACCTCTGGAAAGCTTCTACTGACCGTTCCTGAAGAGATTGAAGAATCCCTCTTTATCTAACCTTCCACTGACACCAGGTTAAAACATATATCGGGGACATGATGAACACCTTTGAGAACAAGAAATGTACCTGTCTTGGTTCTCAAATGCACATTTCCAATAACAAAAGCTTTTGACAAATCTATGATGTCTATCTTCAACACTCCACAGTCTTCTGTATGTGGCAAACAATATCATGTTGTGAGTTATTTGTGTTGAAGCCCCTGAGTCCACCAGCCAAGTATTGTCATCGCGTTTGAGGTTCATGACTACCTTATCACCTACAATGATCACATCGCCTCCATGCGTCGAGGTTGTCGTTGTTGTGTTCTCACTCTACTTTTCCTTGTCGCCCTTCTTCTCTATCTTCTAAGCGAAATAGTTTCGCCTGATATGACCCTTCTTACCACAATGGTAGTACTCGGAGTCCTCATACTGATCCTTGTACTTGCCTCTACTTTTGTCTTTGCCACCGTCGGGACCCCTGGTTTTACTCCTGCCAAGACTCACAGAAACAAGCGCCTCTGATTGAAAAGTGGATGAAGTGCCCAGAGATCTCCTTCGCATCTCTTCATTCAGGACCTCGCTTTTGGTGAACTACAGACTGACCACGCCTTCTGGAGCAGAAGTGATCATGGACAATCATACGATCTCCCACGAGTCTGGCAACATACACAGCAATAACCTCCCCAGAACTTCATCGTTGAACTTCACTCCCATAGAGGATAACATGTCAACCATGCTCTGGAACTCACTAAGATGACCCATAATAAGAGTAACATCTTTGTACCACAAACCCATCATTTTTCGGATCAGGAACAACTTGTTTACCCTAGTCTTTTTCGTACAAAGATTCTAACTTCTTCCGAAGTGTTCTTACGAGCTCTATATTGGAAATGTGATTGTACACGTTCTCGTCAATGAATTGTTGCATATATCTACACACATGTATATGCTCAATTTTCAACCCTCTTTGAATTTATCACTGGGCCTCTCGAAAGCAAATACCAGAAGATGCAGCTTCTTGACGAACAACAAATATTTTAGCTTGCTCGGTCAATAGTGGTAGTTAGAACCGTTTAGGTCCATGTGCACTAGCTTCACATATCTCTTCTCAACGACTTGATTATTAATCCTGACACCCTTTAAAACTAAAGCTCTGATAACACTCTATTGGGAATGAAACGTGGAAACCGTTTCCCTAAACTAAAAAGCCGTGAAAAAATTGACAAGAATGCAAAACCTAAATCGCCAAAATTACAAAGAACCAAACAACTACGTGAAATATCATTGCGATAAAAACTACGGAACGATCGAAGTCCAACCTTGAAAAGCCTCCACTATTGTAACAAAAAGATACAGACTCCTTAAAGACTTCGATCCATATCGGATCACCACAACTACTTAAAGTAGAAAACTTGACTACAGACTCACAAAGAACGAAAACGAGAAAGACTATCCGAAACGATCTTCTCTTCGAAGTAGCCGTCGATCCCCCTTTCTCTCCTACTTCAAAAGTTACCTCCTTGTTTTGTGGATTAGGGCTAGAAAATACATAAATATAACTCCCTCAAGCCATTAACCAATCTGTACCACTTGATTTGATCCAACGGTGTATAAAACACCTCAAATATCGCATAGCTCGTCGACCCCGAACTCGGGTTGAGTTCGAAATTTTCGAGCCAGCAAATCGAGCAACATATTGTCTCCTAGCATTCGATCTTGGGCCAAGTTCTCAATGGGGGGACCGAACTTGGGCCGAGTTCGCCTGGCTCTGGGACAGTAGTTCCTGTTATGATTTTTCGAATTTTTCCGATGTTCCAAATGACACTCGTCGTACTTTCCAAACTTTTTCAATACACGGATGGTACTTGTCGCATTCCAAAAAATTTCTACATAGATTAGAAATTCCAACCGACACCAACACCGACTTCATATATATATATATATATATATATAGTATATGTCAAGATACGAGTACTCGAAATCCGGTTCGGGTCGGCAAAACGTAGTGTCACGCCACTTGTCAGAAGCACAGACAGACAATAGCGCGGCATGCAGCTCATAAACTGCATGTGATTGGAAGGAAAATTTGGTCAGTCACTTGCAGCAGGAGGAAGATCGCATTAAATATAGAATTATAGGAGCACTGAGGAGAGTGGGAACTCTTTCTTAGTGGAGGGTTTTTGATGCAGAGGAAGAAATGTTGTTATGTTGGTAGAGATGCTGCCGGCAACATGACAGACACCTCAGGGGCCATGCACCCCGAGCTCTGATGATTCCTTTTGGTTTGGTCCTTCCTTGGTGGGAAAGATCCTCTTGTCATCACTACCAAAACCTCTTGCTCATGCACTTTCCCTTTTTCTTGAACATTCTTCAATAGTAAACTGCCCACAACTTGTCTCTCTCAAGATTCTAAGGAACACACATTCAAGGATATTCCCCCATGATTCTATTTTGATTTGCATCCACAGTAGATGGCACTAAGAACAATTCCTGAGAGAAACAAAATAAATTCAGGTTAGAATAGCTTCAACCTGCTGCAACCGGAACATCATGCATTTGGTTTGACTATAAAAATGCAATTTCTGTCGAAACATTCGTCATTGGGCTATAAAAGTCAACTTGTACAGGGACACTTGGGATGTCTCTTCTTCGGCCTGCTGGTTACCATATCCCTCTATGAGCACAATAATATTATTTATGATACTTAACATTCGTAAATATAAACCAATTAGCTATTTAGAATTAAGTCCTAAATAATTATTCACAATTAACTATAATTTCAAATCCTAACTAACTAAGAAAACTTAAAAAATAATGAAGTTGTTTATTTCAGAAATTTTCATACAAAGGAAAAAAATTTATCCCATTTTCGTAGAAGTGAAGAAGTTTGTAATATTTACAAACGTACATAAGAAGGGATAAAATGTCAAGTCTATTAGCCTTTTAGACTTGGAATGTCAAGTCTTTTGGCGTCTCACACCCCTGCCATAAAACAATAAATGACTTTCCGCCATCCCCTATAGAAAATACGCCAAGCCATTTGGCGTTCTATGACAAAGGAGTGAAACGTCAATAGACTTGACGTTACACGTGTGGATTTGTATGTTATAACACTTGGTTATGTTACTTACACACGTCTGTCTATATATTGTATACATTTGTTGGAGTCCAAAATGGTGTCGAGACAGTTCTGCCAAGACGGAGCCAAACTCAGCCCGAGTTCGGTCATGGATAGAACTTTTTTTGAGTTTTGTCAGTTTGTTCTAGAACCTATCTGCAAGAGGCCAACCGAACTTTGCCCGAGTACGGTATTGGTCGGGGCTGATAAGTTAGGGCTTTAATCAGCACCGTTGGATTTGTTTGATAGCCAGATCTAATGTGGGCTATTCTAGGTCTTAGCATGACCTAAAAATATTTCTCATCCTATTTATTTGGGTTGAGGGTGGAGGCACAGAGAACGAAGTAAGGAGAAGATTCATGGTGCTTGTCCAATGAAAATTTAAGAGAAAGTCCATACTTTGCTCTTAGGGCTCGTCATCCAAGATAAAAAGATGAAGAGATCTTATCGAGGCGTTGTCACCTTCATTCAGGGAGATCGTTATGGGTAGGGTGAGTGATTTCATTGTAATCTTTGTTCTTTCTTCTTAACTGTGGTGAGGGGGCTGAACCTATTAGGACAAAGAGTTCAACATTGATTTTATTCAATCTAGTAATTTTACCTGAGTTATATATATTGAGATTTATCCAGGTGACGTAGTTATCGACCATATACTTTATTCTTATCTGTGCTTGGTACTCGCATTAGATATCTCAGGTGGTTTGGTCTAAGTTTTTATTGTGGTCTGTTTCAGACACAGTATCTAAGCGCTTGTGGGCGTGTCTGATCCTAACATCAGGTATCAGAGCATGGTATTGACACTTCTGATCCGAACATCTAGTATCAAAGTAATGTTCGCTAGTTCTAGTCTGATAATAATATCAATTAGTATCATAACTCTCAGGTTCTCGAGAGAAAGATGCAACCATGTCTACGAAGCAGATAAACATGATTACCCTCACTAGGAAAACTGGATGATTTGGAAGCCAAGGATGGATGATCTACTCAGGTGTAACGACTTACATGGTCCATTGGAGAACGATAATGCCAAGCCATTGGACAAAGAAATTGAAGGCTGGAAATGACTGGATCAGAAGGCCATTGGATTCAACTACCAATGGATGGACGATTTCGTATTTCAGCACGTGTCCATGGAGAGATCTGCAAAAGTATTATGGGAGAAGTTGCTTCGTTGTACGAAAGAAAGATGACAGGCAATAAGGCATTTCTTATTCGCCAACTCCTCAACTCGAATTCAATAGAGGGTGTCCCGTATAACGTCCCGCTCCGCACGGTGCATTATGATGGCTGGTTGGTTCGATGAAGCCTTGTTAGATTTAGGGATATACGGAAGAATCACTCTGAAGGCTATATGATCGTGGCGTGGAACCATCTTGGTAATGTGCGTAGTAGGAGTCCTTCAAAAATCCTTTAGTTGCACGCTTAATAAAAAGTATTATGTTCAATGCTCGCTTATTGTGTTTGTCACGCCCTGATCCCGCTAGGGTCGTTCGTCCTCGCTTTGATCCCGCGGAATCATTCGTCCTCGCTAAGGCGTGATGCCATGCAAGCCTAACTTGCACTTGCACAAGGCCAGTACTTGCACAAAATAACTAGACAAAGCAAAACACATGCATGCTACTTAATTGCAGAAAACCAAATATTGGACACAGAGATTTGAAAAGAAAGCACTTCTTTTATTCATAACTTGATAGGATTACAAAGTGCAAAGCTTGCGACTCAAATGCCATAATTTGATTACATCTCTCTCTTTGAAACTCTTTTCAAATTAGCCACAATGCCCATACAACATATCTTTTTATTACACACTTGAAATGAAAAGACACATTCAAAGGAAATTTGCAACTAGACTTGAAACTGAAAATGCTTCAAGGCAACCAACAAGCTCTACTGGGCTGGACGAACTTTAATGCCTCACTTGAAATCCCCATATCTCCTTGTTAGCTGAAAAGGATGCCCATAACGTGGGTCAGTACACATCTTGTACTGGCGAGCGACTTTTGGCTGAACTCACAAATATCTGTACTAAGTCAACATGTGAAACTAGCATACAATTATTATGTGATCTTTCTACTTATCTAGGTTCTTTTTAACAATTCATAAGAAGCGTAAATAATAGAAATTATTTGCACAATAATCTTATCCATCACCGACAGTCATCCCTGCACAAGACATGTTAGCACAATTTGTATAACAAATAACTTATGTTTCATTATTGCAGATATTGAAGCTCATAATTTGGATCATGCATGCGGCTTATCTACATGATGGACCACGGGGTCATTTCCCGTGATTAGATGCTGTGACTCTTTGGTTCAGCTTGTCTCTAAGGACTCAACCCCCTCTGATCGTGAGGTCTTATTTATCTCAGGGTGTCCTAATCTCTCATAGGCCGAGTGGTTCGAGGCACCCCAAAAATCTATCCAAGAGACGATACCTTATGCACAAGTTGTCACGCCCCAGAACCAGAATAATAGAGAGCGGGGGAATGACTCAGCCAGCTACGTATTACGGGTAGATGAATACCGTATAATACGATCAATGCTGTCTAATAAGACGAGGGGGTGCATACTACATAAAAAGTCTCACTATGGTCACTTTCCATCTATTGTCTCAATCATTCAAACAAGAAACAGAAATAGAGAACATATGAGATAAAGCAGTAAGGCGTCCCAAACGCTCAGTCAAAATGTTCTTGATATCTGGCTTTACTAAACACAGCCAGATGATGTAGTAAGTATACACAATTGTTATCAGCTGCAGCCTGACTTAGTTATAATTATGCAAAAGTAGGTACAAGACAATCCGACTAACATGTCGGTGCCAAACGGCAAAGTATAAAGTATTTAACAAAACGAGCGGAGAAGTAAGAAAATCCACTCGAGCCCTCCTGCGATCATCCCTCTAGTGTTGACCATCGTGGAGGTAGAAGTAAGCTGGATCCTCGGGGACCGGCTCTAAATCTGGCCATGCAAAACCAGAGAGGTTAGACCTCTAACAGCAAGTACCACAAGGAAGCACGATATGAGGGATTAAAACCAGTAATGAGAAAATATGATAAATAGATCTCTGCTTTCTACTGGAATTCACATAGTATCACGACACTTCGAACCAACCTCCCAACCAAACAAGGACAGAAGTTGGCACGTCATGTCCTGACATTCTGATCATCTCGGCTAGGTAACAGAGGACATACAGTACACAAATAAATTAATTTAAACGGCCATTCAACTACTACGGCTTGCTACTGTGAGTTCCAAGTTTTCCTGAAATTATGCAATGTGGATTCCTCAGTTCTTACTATGTACAAGCAAGGCTAGTTTACCCAGTCAATCAATTGCGCCAATCATGAATTAGACGAGTCCCAGCGGGACGCCCGTCATCAATATACAATATACAATAGATAATATAACCAGATACCGCTCCCTGTCCGTGTGGCAGATTTGTAGTATATGTGGGGACCAACCGGCCTGTCGGGCACTACTAGTCCCAAGAGGGCTGCCATGTAAGAACTCGGGAATCCATTCTCTCCATGCAGTAATTATTTTATTTAACTTAATAGTCTCTACGTTAAGTGAAATCCCATGCCGTGGGTCATGGTCATTCAAATGAGTACTTTCGTACGGGATACGATATGCACAACTCTACAACGATACCAGTGCGGTTAGGTTGCAGGTCTTACATAGCGTAATGCAACAATCAAAACTAACCACGGAGTAATCATGCCTTGACCATAAAGTACACATGCTGCTTTTGTAAAATAAGTAAATAAATAAATAAATAAATTGAAGCCTGCATGTGCCTGTATGTCAATATTCGGGATCAGCCAGTCGATTACAATAGTTCATAATTAATATGAATGTGTCTCATTCATTCAATTTAATAAGACGACTAGCCAGTCTCTTAGTTCCAACTAGGAACGCATGATCAATTATTAGTCGAAGTAACAGTCGGATCAATTCGTGACAAGGCATGAAAGTCAACTAGTATTAAGCATGATCGAGTCTATAACTAGCATAAAATAGTTGGTAACATATTCTTGAAGTCAAGAAAAAGATCTACAACTTTCATGTTGGAAGCTAGGAGAAATTTGGGCCAGAAAACAGTCAAAAAGAGCATCAAACAATCAAAATCAGCCAAAATCAGCCAAAATCAGCCTCATGCGGCTCAAAATCCTTATGCGGCTCAAAATGCTCATGCGGCTCCAAAAATCCTTATGCGGCTCAAAATGCTCATGCGGCTCCAAAAATCCTTATACGGCTCAAAATGATTATGCGGCTCAAAATGGTCATGCGGCCAGAAAAGCTTATGCGGCCAGGAATGGTCATGCGGCCAGAAAAGCTTATGCGGCCAGAAATGGTCATACGGCCAGAAAAGCTTATGCGGCCAGGTACTATTCATCGTCCCTGCCAAAATCAGGACAGATGAACATAGAAGTTTGACCAAAATTATTTTGGCCATAACTTCCTCAAATCAAGTCGAAATCTAACTTTTCAAAAGCCAAAATTGGGTAGAATTGAATTTTCTACAACATAGAACAATCAAAACATGGAAATGATGAAGTTTGATAGATCAAAACCCAAGAAAACTAAAAAGAGGAAAAACTTAGATCTACACAAAGCGAACGATGGAAAACAAAAACTAAAAGACCTAAACATATAGAGAAAGAAGAGACAAGCACAATAGACTAAAAATAAATGGGGATGCATGAAATCCTCCATGATGTGCAAGATGTACTTGCCTCTCACAAGTGGGCTAGGGTTTGGTGGAGGAGTAAATGTGAATGAATGAAGAGAGAGAATGAAAGAAGAAGTTTTATATCAATGTCAGGTGGATCTCCACCATTCATTCTCTCCACCAAATCTAAGCCATCCATTCCTTTCCATGTTGAACCAAACCTAACCAAGTTGGTTTACCATGAACCGAAACGAACCAAGAGCCAAGAAAAAGCAAAATAAAATACAGAAAAATAATTAGCATAAAATTAAAAGAATTAAATACAAAATAAATGCATGACAGATACTAAATAAATTCAGGCAAGCGGTATACGTATAAAAATATGCATTCCGGGAACGGGGAGTGACATCTCTACCCACCTTAGATAAATTCCGTCCTCGAAATTTCAAATCCAAGCAGGATAGGAAAAACCGGGCTGATCTAGGTACAAGAAACTTGAGCAAGCAATCATTCTTCAATGTTTAACTAGCAGATAATATATCTATATTAACAATCTACGATATCAAGTAGTTCTATCTATGAGGTGACAAGCATGAGGGGTTAAGGCAATCAAGGTACACGGGAAGAAATATACCTTGTGAGTCAAACAGATGTGGATACCGTGATCGGATATCATCCTCACGTTCCCACGTTGACTCTCCTAATGAGTGATGACCCCAAGCAATCCGGACAAGGCTAATTATTCGGTTCTTGAGTATCTTCTCTCTCCGGTCCAAAATGGACACCGGCTGCTCCTCGTAAGACAAGTTGGTACCAACAACCAACTCAGAATGATCAAGGATATGGCTGGGGTCCGATACATACCTTCGTAATTGAGATACATAAAATACGTCATGCACCTCTCGTAACGAAGGTGGAAGGGATAAACGATAAGCAACATCGCCTACCCTATCAAGGATAACGAATGGTCCTACGTATCGCGGACTCAACTTTCTGCGAACGCCAAATCTAATGACCCCACGGGTGGGTGAGATCCGCAAGAACACGTGGTCCCCAACAGAAAACTCTAGCGGTCTACGATGCTGGTCCGCCCAATGACGATGCCGGTCCTGTGCAACTCGAAGTTGCTCTCTAATTCCCTTAACCAATTCAACTGTCTGAACAATCATTTCCGGGCCTAACATCTTTCTCTCCCCGATATCATCCCATGCTAGTGGCGACCTACATTTCTTACCATATAGAGCTTCGAATGGCGCCATCTGGATACTGGCTTGATAACTGTTGTTGTATGAAAACTCAACTAAGTGCAGGTGGCTCTCCCAAGATCCTCCAAAATCTAGGGTGCAAGCTCGCAACATATCTTCTAAAGTCTGAATTATTCTTTCTGATTGTCCGTCCGTCTGTGGATGGTAAGCCGTGCTAAATCTTAACTTGGTACCCAGGCTATGATGTAAGCTCTTCCAGAAATGTGATATAAAACGGGTATCTTTGTCAGAAACAATACTGACAGGGACTCCATGCTGCCTGACTATCTGCTGCATATACAACTCTGCCAACTTTTCTGTAGATTGCCCTACTCTGAAAGGAAGAAAGTGTGCTACCTTTGTAAGCCGGTCCACTATCACCCAAATAGCATCCTTACCACTTGGTGATCTCGGTAAACCGGTCACAAAGTCCATTGTGATGTGCTCCCACTTCCATTCCGGGATAGGAAGTGGCTGTAATAATCCAGCTGGCCTCTGCTGTTCTGCCTTCACTTGCTGACATACCAAGCAACGGAAAACGAATCTAGCTATCTCCCTCTTCATCCCATTCCACCAGAAGTGCTGCTTGATATCTTGGTACATCTTGGTCCCTCCAGGGTGTATAGAATATTGAGAACTGTGAGCTTCTGTCATAACCTCCTGTCTGATATCTCCACTAGGCACACATAGGCGTGATCCAAACCTAAAGGTACCATCTTCATGAATTTGTATCTCCTTCCTGAGTCCTGACTCACATTCTGCCCTAAGCTTCTGAATCCTTGGGTCCTGTGCCTGAGCTGCCTTGATCCTATCTACCAAGTCAGATTGAACTTGTAGACTCGCCATAACTCCTACATCACTAGGAAGTATAACTTCTATATCCATCTTCCGAAGGTCTTCTAAAATGTGTTTTTGTGTTGTCAACATAAATGCGCCGCCTCTCCTGCTAAGAGCGTCTGCTACCACATTAGCCTTGCCTGGATGATACTGAAGCTCCACGTCGTAATCCTTGATCAGCTCTAACCATCTTCTCTGCCTCATATTCAGCTCCTTCTGAGTAAAGATGTACTTCAGACTTTTATGGTCCGTGTACATATCCACTCGATCACCATATAAGTAATGTCTCCATAGCTTCAAAACAAATACTACTGCCGCCAACTCCAAGTCATGAGTTGGGTAATTCTTCTCGTGGTCCCGAAGCTGCCTAGATGCATATGCTATCACCTTCCCATGCTGTATGAGGACACATCTAAGTCCTTTACCTGACGTATCACAATATACTGTAAAACCTCCGAGTCTAACTGGCAAGGTAAGAATAGGCGCTGATATCAACTTCTGCTTCAAGGTGTCAAATGATGCCTGGCACTCTGCCGACCAGACGAATGGCACATCCTTCCGTGTCAAGCGGGTCATGGGTGCTGAAAGTCTTGCAAAATCCGATACGAATCTCCTGTAATATCCTGCCAATCCCAAGAAACTCTGTACATCAGCTACGGTCTTGGGTAGTGGCCAGCTCTCTACTGCTTCTACCTTCTTGGGATCTACTGCTACTCCAGCTCCTGATATGATATGACCCAAAAATGAAATGTGATCCGTCCAGAACTCACACTTGCTGAGCTTGACATACAACTGGTTCTCCCTCAGAACCTACAACACTGTTCTGAGGTGGTCTTCATGCTCCTCTTTACTGGCAGAGTACACAAGAATGTCGTCAAGAAACACAACGACAAACTGATCTAAGTATGGCATAAAGATGCGGTTAATCAAATCTATAAATATTGCTGGAGCATTGGTCAAACCAAACGACATTACTAAGAATTCATAATGCCCATACTTCGACCTGAATGCTGTCTTGGGAATATCCTCCTTCCGAACCCTCACCTGATGGTACCCTGAACGAAGATCTATCTTGGAGAAAACTCTAGCCCTGCTCAACTGATCAAATAAGTCGTCGATCCTTGGTAGTGGATACTTGTTCTTTACTGTTGCCGCGTTAAGCTTCCTGTAATCAATGCACAATCTGGATGATCCATCCTTCTTTTCTACAAGTACCACTGGTGCTGTCCATGGCGATATGCTAGCTTGGATGAACTTCTTCTCCTTCAGTTCCTCTATATGCTGATATACCTTGGCCTGCTCTGAATCCGCCATTCTGTAAACTCGATCTGATATTGGTTTAGTTCCAGGTGTCAATTCTATACTGAACTCAATATCCCTAACCGGTGGTAGACCTGGAATTTCTTCAGGAAATACATCCAGAAACTCTTCAACTACCTTCGGAACTTGAACTTCTTCCATTGTCGTTATTACTCCCTGCTCTTGCTGAGTTGCCTCTGATCTGACTAAGGTGAATCTCTCAATGCCTGGAATATCAAAAGATACACTTCCACTACGATAATCTATTGTCGCATGACTGTCTTTTAGCCAGTCCATGCCTAAGATAACGTCGAAATTTCTAACAGAAAATTCTATCAACTGGGCGGGTAAAGAATGCCCGCAAACTACAACACTAACGCTAGAATAACTCTACTAACTCCTACGAGTCCATTACCGGTGAGTATATTCAACCTTCCTGGCAATGCCTCGAACTTCATTCCTAGCCGTGTCGCAAATTGTGCAGATATAAATGAATGTGATGCTCCTAAATCAAACAATGCTACTGCGGGATATGAGGCAACGAGAATGTTACCTGCCACAACATCTTCCGATGCTAATGCCTCTTCCAAGGACAGAGTGAATGCCTGCCCTCGACCTCCTTGTTGGTTCCCATGCTGCGGCCTAGTCTGGTGCTGCTGCTGGCCCCTTCCCTGATGATGCTGGGGTGGTCTATGCTGGTGCTGCTGCATCGGCGGTCCCTGCTGCCGAAACATCTGAGCCTGCGGCATCAGTGGACGCTGGGCCAATGGTCTCACTGCCACCGCTGGTCCTCGATACTGACCTGCCCCTGGTGCTGGCAGAGCAGGAAACTACTGCACTGGTCCTCCTGACCTCGAATTCATAGGACATATGGTAACCCGATGATCTGGATTTCCACATATCAAACACAGTCCGTTCAATGTCCGGCACACATCTCTAGTGTGCCCTATCTTCCCACAATAAGTACAGCCTACTGGGGGTTGCTGGTTCTTTTTCTGTTGCTGTTGTTGCTGCCTGGATGGTGGTGCTGGCCCTCGTATCGCCACATCGTGGATACGAATGCCAGGGGGTGGTGCTGTTGTCCGGGGCGCTGCTCCCCCTTCCCTTTAAATCTGACTGTGAGATCTCTTCTGACCCCCAGTCCTTGCCGTGATCCTCTGAATGGTGATCTCATGCCTTCGGGTTACCGTCAATACTTCATCGAAAGTCTGGTAATTGTGTCCTTCAATCAATTGTAAGAGCTCAAGATGAAACCCTTGCTGGAACCTCATAGCCCTCTGGCTCTCCGTTGCTACCATTTATGGGGCGAACCTACTCAATCTGCAGAACTCCGCTGCATAAGCATCTACCGTCTTGCCGGCCTGTTTGAGGTTGATAAACTTCTGTTGCAGCTCAAACTGCGCCACAACTCCATAGTACTTTGTCTTGAACCTTGCTGTGAAATCGTCCCAAGCAACGGGACGTCTGATACCTACTTCCTCTGATTCCCACCAATCACGTGCGAGATCCTGAAGTAACAACTTCACTTGATCCACACGTTCTTCTGGCGGCACCTTAGCTGCTGTCAGAATAGCCTCAATATCCTTAAGCCATGCATCTGCTGAGATGGCATCTTCCGTGCCCTCGAAACGACGGGGGTTGTACTTGCAAAACCTGGCTGATGCTCCTAAATCTGGCCTCGTCCCTCTTTCCAATGCCGTCTGCAACCCTTGGTTGAGTAGTACGTTCTGCTCCTGCAACTGAGCGTGCATGCGCTGCTGGGCTAACATCTGGTGTTGCTGAGTAGCCATCATTCCTCTCATAATATCAAGAAGGGCCGGTGTGTCCACTTCCATAGGGGTAGGTGGAACTGTTGGTGGTGGTGGAACATCCGGATACTGCGGTCCAGCTGCTGCTTCCACTATCACTTCTTCTTGGATAGTCTCTTGAAGTAGTTCTGACCCTTGTTGCTGACCAACCAGGTCAGGTTGTCCATGTTGTCCTTGTTGCTGCTGTCCAGCTCTGACAGATGCAGACGAAGTGCCCCTAAAAAGGGACAAGAGAACAATCAAACGACCGAACAGGAAAGATCAATGAAGTCAAAGGATACTGGAATGTCAAGCTAGAGTTGAGAACAACGAATCATGAGATCAAGGGGGAACATGTGTGATTGAGACATCCTATAAATCAAAATACCCCACAAGTCTGAAATCAGACCTGCATGGGCCACCACTAAAACCTTGTCACGCCCAGAAGCAGAATAATGGAGAGCGGGGGAATGACTCAGCCAGCTACGTATTACGGATAGATGAATACCGTATAATATGATCAATGCTGTCTAATAAGACGAGGGGGTGCATACTACATAAAAAGTCTCACTATGGTCACTTCCCATCTATTGTCTCAATCATTCAAACAAGAAACAGAAATAGAGAACATGTGAGATAAAGCAGTAAGGCGTCCCAAACGCTCAGTCAAAATGTTCTTGATATCTGGCTTTACTAAACACAGCCAGATGATGTAGTAAGTATACACAATTGTTATCAGCTGCAGCCTGACTTAGTTACAATTATGCAAAAGTAGGTACAAGACAATCCGACTAACATGTCGGTGCCAAACGGCAAAGTATAAAGTATTTAACAAAACGAGCGGGGAAGTAAAAAAACCCACTCGAGCCCTCCTGCGATCATCCCTCTAGTGTTGACCATCGTGGAGGTAGAAGTAAGCTGGATCCTCGGGGACCGGCTCTAAATCTGGCCATGCAAAACCAGAGAGGTTAGACCTCTAACAGCAAGTACCGCAAGGAAGCACGATATGAGGGATTAAAACCAGTAATGAGAAAATATGATAAATAGATCTCTGCTTTCTACTGGGATTCACATAGTATCACGACACTTCGAACCAACCTCCCAACCAAACAAGGACAGAAGTTGGCACGTCATGTCCTGACATTCTGATCATCTCGGCTAGGTAACAGAGGACATACAGTACACAAATAAATTAATTTAAACGGCCATTCAACTACTACGGCTTGCTACTGTGAGTTCCAAGTTATCCTGGAATTATGCAATATGGATTTCTCAGTTCTTACTATGTACAAGCAAGGCTATTTTATCCAGTCAATCAATTGCGCCAATCATGAATTAGACGAGTCCCAGCGGGACGCCCGTCATCAATATACAATATACAATAGATAATATAACCAGATACCGCTCCCTGCCCGTGTGGCAGATTTGTAGTATATGTGGGGACCAACCGGCCTGTCGGGCACTACTAGTCCCAAGAGGGCTGCCATGTAAGAACTCAGGAATCCATTCTCTCCATGCAGTAATTATTTTATTTAACTTAATAGTCTCTACGTTAAGTGAAATTCCATGCCGTGGGTCATGGTCATTCAAATGAGTACTTTCGTACAGGATACGATATGCACAACTCTACAACGATACCAGTGCGGTTAGGTTGCAGGTCTTACATAGCGTAATGCAACAATCAAAACTAACCACGGAGTAATCATGCCTTGACCATAAAGTACACATACTGCTTTTGTAAAATAAGTAAATAAATAAATAAATAAATTGAAGCCTACATGTGCCTGTATGTCAATATTCGGGATCAGCCAGTCGATTACAATAGTTCATAATTAATATGAACTTGTCTCATTCATTCAATTTAATAAGACGACTAGCCAGTCTCTTAGTTCCAACTAGGAACGCATGATCAATTATTAGTCGAAGTAACAGTCGGATCAATTCGTGACAAGGCATGAAAGTCAACTAGTATTAAGCATGATCGAGTCTATAACTAGCATAAAATAGTTGGTAACATATTCTTGAAGCCAAGGAAAAGATCTACAACTTTCATGTTGGAAGCTAGGAGAAATTCGGGCCAGAAAACAGTCAAAAAGAGCATCAAACAATCAAAATCAGCCAAAATCAGCCTCATGCGGCTCAAAAATCCTTATGCGGCTCAAAATGCTCATGCGGCTCCAAAAATCCTTATGCGGCTCAAAATGCTCATGCGGCTCCAAAAATCCTTATGCGGCTCAAAATACTTATGCGGCTCAAAATGGTCATGCGGCCAGAAAAGCTTACGCGGCCAGGAATGGTCATGCGGCCAGAAAAGCTTATGCGGCCAGGAATGGTCATGCGGCCAGGAATGGTCATGCGGCCAAAAAATCTTATGCGGCCAGGAATGGTCATGCGGCCAGAAAAGCTTATGCGGCCAGGAATGGTCATGCGGCCAGAAAAGCTTATGCGGCCAGAAATGGTCATACGGCCAGAAAAGCTTATGCGGCCAGAAATGGTCATGCGGCCAGAAAAGCTTATGCGGCCAGGTACTATTCATCGTCCCTGCCAAAATCAGGACAGATGAACATAAAAGTTTGACCAAAATTGTTTTGGCCATAACTTCCTCAAATCAAGTCGAAATCTAACTTTTCAAAAGCCAAAATTGGGTAGAATTGAATTCTCTACAACATAGAACAATCAAAACATGGAAATGATGAAGTTTGATAGATCAAAACCCAAAAAAACCCAAAAAGGAGGAAAACTTAGATCTACGCAAAGCTAACCATGGAAAACAAAAACTACAAGACCTAAACATATAGAGAAAGAAGAGACAAGCACAATAGACTAAAAATAAATAGGGATGCATGAAATCCTCCATGATGTGCAAGATGTACTTGCCTCTCACAAGTGGGTTAGGATTTGGTGGAGGAGTAAATGTGAATGAATGAAGAGAGAAAATAAAAGAAGAAGTTTTATATCAATGTCAGGTGGATCTCCACCATTCATTCTCTCCACCAAATCCAAGCCATCCATTCCTTTCCATGTTGAACCAAACCAAACCAAGTTGGTTTACCATAAACCGAAACGAACCAAGAGCCAAGAAAAAGCAAAATAAAATACAAAAAAATAATTAGCATAAAATTAAAAGAATTAAATACAAAATAAATGCATGACAGATACTAAATAAATTCAGGCAAGCGGTATACGTATAAAAATATGCATTCCGGGAACGAGGAGTGACACAAGTGGTCCGAGACCAATGCACTCTCTATCCTTCCTATCAGATGTAACATATTTGTATACGGGTCATGACGCATTCATTTCACGTCTTAATATATATGTGACACGTTCATTTTGTCCCTTCTTATTTATCTCCCTTCTTATTCATCTCAACATGTACAAGTTGTCTGTCAATGTCTACATTTTTATAGCATACTAACAACAGAGAAGATGATCATTCATATGAAATATATGTTTAGCAGCACATGATCAAGCATTCGATTCAATTCATTTATCTTCTCTTATCTTTTGTTATTGTGTGGTATCGTTGATTAGAGGGACGCAACAAAAAGAGTGGACTAGAGATCATTTTTTAGGGCGTAAATGTAAGTGCTCGTCCGTGTAGGAGCGTAAAAAGTTCTTCACAAGAAGGGTCAAAGTGATAGATCAGTCTACTCAAATTGGTCCCCTTTTATGCCAAGGAGAGGCTAATCACTTTACGCCTGAAGCAGGCTGATCATTTTTACGCTTGGGTCTACAACTATGATTTTACGCCAAGGACAGAGCAGCCTCTTTTACGCTGGACAAAGCTGTCAAATCACGCATTTAATGCAAACTCTGACATGAAGATATCAATGATGGCATTTACCACAGAATCCAACGGAATTTGTCTCATACAAAGACCATTATTGTCGTTTATGTGGATCGAGCTACTTTACGCTCACTATATGGTTTCTTTTACGTACGGAGTTTTATACGAGTTCTTACGCTCATAAAACAATGTGTGCGTAAAGTCTATTTGAGCCATTTTTACGCTCAAGGTTATTCAATAACCACTTTATGCGGGAAACCTATGACAGAGCTATTTTAAGCTCATCTTACTGCTTTATGCCCAGAGGATGTTGGGGCTATTTTTACGCCCTATTCTTTCTGACCAGTTTGGAACGTGGTTTGCCTACATGGCCTTCATGCCACATATTTCGTAGAACGTGTGTACATGCATCCTATCCTTACTGAAGTGATGGGACACACGTCAACATATGCAGAGGATGGCTTCGATCATGGGTGGCAATTGTAGCATAAAGATGGAACTTTGGCTGAGTTTTTACGCACAAGAGCCCAAGTCTATAAATAGACTCATTTTTCTCATAACATAAGACAGACAGAGACATGAGAGAATACAGAGATCAGAACTTCGAGATTTTGATTCTCCGGAGCATTTTTCTTCAACTTTTCTTTCAGAACAGAGTGAAGCAAAGCAGGAAAGCATTCGGCCTCACCATCAGTGCCCAAATGCGTCGATACCTTCCTGGTGACTTAGTTCTTCCAAGTTGTTCTACTTCAAGCAGTGATCTTCATTATCATCATATGGTCCAAGGAACAAAGTGATCATTTACAGATCAGACTTCCATAGCAATACTTTTCCAGAATCAAATTTGTACTTCTTGTACTTTTTTCATTTTTTTTTCAAAATCCAACTTTTGTTTGGCAATTTTGTTAAGTGAAACAAAATGGCGACTCTGCTGGGGACGACCTTCTCCTCTAACGAGGAGGCGATTGCTCAATATGATGATGTTTCGGTCGGTTCGACCAAGAAGACTCTGGTTGTGCACTTCGACCAGACTGCCTATGAAGAAATGCTCCGAACTGGGGGTGGTTCTCGCCACTCCAATGTTCAAAAGTCTCGCAAAGCACGAAAAGTTTGGATTCCCAAATCCAAAGTGGTTTCTGATCTCTCTGTTGCTTCTGATGACAAGGGAATTCTTTCCACTCCTGTCGTAGGGGCTCCCGTTCGTAATGAGGCAGTCCTTACTTCGGAGTTGCACTCAAAGTGTGACCATTTATCTCCCGTTTGTAACGGTGAAGATAATCAGGTTTCACGCCCACTGCGTAAGAATCAAGTTTTACGCTCAGTGGGTAAGAACCAAATTTTACGCTCAGTACATAAGAATGAATCTCCCATTCGTACTGGGGCAGACTCTAAAGTTTATGCTTCTGAGTGTAAGAATCAGTCTTCCGTCGGTGATGTGGTAGGCCCAAATAAATTACGCTCCTCGCGTAAAGCAAAATCTCCCGTCTGTGACGTGGTAGATAATCAATTTTTATATTTTACGCGTAAAGGTAAGTCTCCTGTCTGTGACAGTGTAGATAAAATTCACAACGATGTTTGCACATCTAATGTGAATGTACCTAAACGTGTGCAGCGTAAAAATATCATTGGTAAAGCTTCTGTCCTACACCAACAACCTTCTTATACTGCTTTACGCAAAGTACCAAACTTACAAATTACACGCCATGAAAATGGAGTCCTTCGTGCTAAATCTCAAGATTTACGCACACAACTCCAAACACGTAAAAATGTACAGTTTGGTTCTGCGAATGCAGCCAGTAATCTTCTTTATACACAAGGGACTAAACGTTTTTCTTTCCCAAATGTAGTAAAGAAGAATACTCCATCTGTTCCTTCTGATTTACGTGAATTGCTAATACAAAAACGTAAGAACAGACAATCTCCGGTAATATTCCCCCAAGAAAAACATCATTGTGAATATTACCAGGTTGTGATCAACTGTTGTTGTTCGGCTTCAAAATGGTCAGTTTTTGATCGTTTAAGTTTTAACTCGCCTCAACATCAAGCTGAAGACCAAGAGCATGAGCTGTCATATGTGTCAGTCAACATGGCATCTCATACTAACAGAGGACGACATCTAAGACGAAATATGTCCCAATCCCCAGGTCAACAACAGTTCAACAGACTTCTTGATTCCTTTGAAGGAGTATATCAGAATACTCGATCAAGAAGACAAAGACAATTACAGACTTCTGATTCAGAAGCTGGGGGTACTCAATCTTTTGAGTCTGATACCGATAGAGTGGATTCATACTTCTATACTAATCCCTCTATATCTTCAAGAGAGGTTGAATCCTACGCTGTTGGAGATAAACCAGAGACGTCATCTGCTAATACGGAACAACGTCTCACTGCCGTGGAGCAATCATTGAAAGACATGCTCAATATGGTGCAAAGCATGCATCAGATAATTTTGAATCAGCAAACTGCTCAACCTACAGTAATAACTCCGGTACCAGTAGCAGCACAAACTCAAGATAGTCAAGGGGCTGATATACATTTGAATATTCAAGAGCCTGCTGTTAATCAAAATTTTGTATCTCCAGATCCCATCATTCCAGAAGATGTACCACCTCCAGTAGGGGTTACGGTACATCCAACGACTATTCAATCAAATATGCTTCCTCAAACCAGTGAAGCCATTCAAGCAGTGCATGAAATCAAAGCACAGTTTGAAGTTTTGAGGCACAAAGATCAGCTTTAGAGGCTAAGGATTAAGCAACCTTATCCTCCTCATTGGAATGATGTACCCTTTCCACCGAAGTTCAAGCCACAATCCATGGTTTTATTCGATAGAAAAGCATCTCCCAGTCAATATATCAATTACTTTGATATTATGACTGTACACTTGCAGAAAAATAATGCTCTTCTCACTCGAGTGTTCATCGGGTGCCTGACGGGTTCAGCTTACGACTGGTATCGTAGCTTACCCGATAACTCTATTTCGTCTTTTGACGAATTCAAGGCAATGTTTCTCTCCTGCTTCTATGAAGGAGGTATGGACATGAACATGTTCTCCTTGATAGAAATCAAACAAAAGGAGAAAGAAGATACTCGGACATTCATTGAACGTTTCCGACAGGCTACTCTAAAGATGCCTCCTGGTATGCCAGATTCAGCGTTGATTGATACATGCAAGATGAATCTACGACCATCCATCACTGTTTTCACGGGTTCCCAGTTCTCAGATTGGGCTTCGTTTATCATAGCAGCTGTCACGACCCGCACCCGTTTTTTTTTTTTAAACGGATACGAGACGTGTCCAAGCCAGCCTACGCCGCAGTGTCGGCGGTAGAACGCTGTCACGGCCATGAAGATCAAATCACAACAATGCTCATTCACATAATTAATTTAACTTACAATGATTACAAGTTTTACATTTGTAGAAGAATATAAACTTGTACAATTAAAAGAATGGCTACATCTCAACTATCTAGCTAGTCTCTAGGCTTTTGTCTGCAAGTATCCCCGTCACTCCCAAGCTAAGAAAATCCACGGCTAACCTGAAAATGTTGGTTTCCAGTCAGGAATGGAACGAGCACAATCCACTGAATGCAATTTCAAATAAAGAATATGACTATAAACAAAGGTTAGACATCAATTATGAGTTTGAAAATAAACAGGAAATACATAAAACTAATAGTAAATAAATAGACACAACAGACCTTCCCCAACTGCTGGAAGTACCTTTGATATGTGATCGGTCTCGGGACAATTATGCGACACTGTCTACACTGTCTAAAGTTATACTGTCTACACTGTCTAAGTTACACTGTCTAAAGTTACACTGTCTAAAGTTACACTGTCTAAAGTTATACTGTCTAAAGTTACACTGTCTACAACAAATATTGAAATAAAGAAACATTGTCTACAATCAATAATCATGATCTACACAGTTTAAATGCAATAACAAATCACTGTCTACACTGTCTACTTTGCAATAAATAAATCACTGTCTACACTGTCTACTTGCAATAATAATCACTGTCTACACTGTCTACACTGTCTAAGGTCAGATCACACATCGTTGGTACTTCCCATTCCCGACTCAACAATTTTAATAGAAAAATAATCACACAACCAATGACACAACCAATGAAATATAGTAAAAATCAATATCGAAATGCAGACAATAAACTGTACTCGCCTGTGGTCCTTTGCTGGTGAAACCGACAATCTGAACTACTCAATGTGCCACTATAGTCAAAACCCGTACAACAGTCCCCGGATGCTGAAATAGACAATACTAATAATTTCAGAATAGTCAAATTAGCTAGGATTGCCTGTCCTTAAGTCCAATTCTGGACACAGGGGCAAAACGGTAATTTCGGGTCAAAACGATGTCCGCCGTTGGACCCGTTTTGCACCGAAAAGCGTGCCAGAGTCAATGGTCTCTAAAGTCGTCAAACTACCTGTCTACGGATCTAGTTTTTCGATAGGAACCCAACCGTATGTCCAGAGTTGGATTCCGGCGGGCCATGCACAAAATCGCCCGTTGAGTGGGACCGTGGGGCCCGCAAAACGACGTACAATTCAACTGTCTCAGAATTGGACCAAACTTGGCATGCAGGACCAGAAAAACGACACGGTCCTGATGGCGCAAGTTTCGTCTCGATCTGACGAACGTGCACAAAGTAATTGAGAAATTTGCAAAGTGCACGATACGGTGAATTTCGACGGATACGCATCAAATTCGTCGCGCACACGCGACCAATTTGAATTTCGTCAAAATCCACACGACCACGAACCCGTTACGCAGCTTTCGATGCTTTCGGTTCGCGACCACGTCGTCCCGATTGGCGTGACGCACGTCGTGTGGAGCGATTTCTAGATTTTCGAAAACAGGTTTTTGTCCAACTTCGGAATCGGATTTCTCGACGCACAGTCAACGAAATCCGATTCTACAAAAAGGGATACGGAGCCCTATAGGTCGTCTAGGTCTGTCATTAATTAGTTTTTGAAATATCCCACTACTCTGTTCAGGAAGTGCCTGTAAACTTGGGTCGATGGACTGTCCCACGTTCTGTTTTCGAACGGGTTTTTCGCCTGACTTTGCGTCGATTTCATGGGTCGGTTGTTCGATTTTAATCCAAACGGATCAATGGAAATCCTAGATGGATAGGTTAGCTACACGTAGGATTTTGTAGATCGCAATTTCATCGAATATACGACAAGATATGGGTCTCGATAGTGGGTTACCTGATAGCCGCTGCTGTCGTTTCTGTTGGGTTGTGCGCGCTCGCGCGCTGCCCTCGGCGCTTTCGGCCGCGT
This sequence comes from Iris pallida, assembly GCA_029216955.1. Taxonomy (NCBI): domain Eukaryota; kingdom Viridiplantae; phylum Streptophyta; class Magnoliopsida; order Asparagales; family Iridaceae; genus Iris; species Iris pallida. The sequence goes on along the minus strand of JANAVB010042420.1, from coordinate 6,306,236 downwards.
GCAGCGGTGCTGCCGGCGGCGGGTGGCCGCCCAGGCACTGGGGAGGGGCGCGATTGGGTTGGCGATGGAAGAGAGCTAGGGTTTCATCGGTTTTTTGAAGTTTTTCGAACTCTCAATTATACACGGTTATGTAGGCTCTCCGCTCCCCTGGTTTCACAGGGTCGGGCTTATTAGAGCTCGGGGCTGTGGGAACTCTTATGGGTTCTCTGTTTGCTTTGCTTGGCCCTTTGGGCCTGGCCGAGCTGGCAGGCCTGGAAGGAATGGGTTAGCTGCTCCTGGCTCATTGATCAATCAATAGTTTTTGGATAAATGGCTCTACATGGATTTACCTCGGGGAGATTGGTCCCAGGGCTTGGGTCCAGGCTACGGGTTGTGGGCCTGCTACTGCTTCTCTTATTCCCTTTTCCTTTTCTTCTCTAATTTCTTTTATTATTTGATTTCTTATATATATATATATATATATATATATATATATATATATATATATATATATATATATATATATATATATATATATATATGTAGATATATATAAGTATGAATGAATCCATAATTAATAATAAATATAGTATAATATTTAAATAAACACAAGGTCTAATAATAATTTAGTACAAATATTATAAATAATAATAATTAGAATAGTTACATAGATAGAGCATTTATTTATATACACATAATAAAATATTCCTATACACAGAAATATTATTTATATAAGATATCTATTTTTACTGATTTCTCTAATGAATAATGAAATTGTATAATCAATTAGAAAATAGCCCTACATATGAATATATATATATATACATTATATATATCTACACTTATATAAAATTACTATAACTCAATAAACCCCAATAACCTTTATTTGACTAAAATACTGTAACCAATAATACTAATATTATATAATAATCTCTTCAATAACTTATTAATAAATACTAATAATCAAAAGCAATAAATCTCTAATGGTGCAAGTACCCTTTTTTTTGTACAATCAATAAAATCACCATTCAAGTAAAAATGAACTTATAATAAAACATTTTACAATTTCCGGGAAGGGGAGCTACAAATCTACCCACCTTAAAAATAATTTCGTCCTCGAAATTCTAATTCGTAGTCATTCCATAAACCTCTAAAAGAAATCTGCCTTAACCTCAATCTCCTTAAGTTCAAATTCAAAAAAAATCGTTTGTATCCTTCTCTAGTCATTTGGTATTTACGAAATCTCGAGGACTTCTACCCACCTTTAGTCACACTACTCCCTTGAAACACAGGTCACTAAAATATCATAACCTTCTAACTAGTGGCTAATAACTCTTCCAAAAGTATCTAGGACATACAGTATCTATAATCCTCTCGTATCTATCAAGCAACCCAAAATTTAACAAGCATAAATTTACACCAGTAGCTAAGAAATATATTGATAAGCTCTAAATAGTATGACCATTCGTCGATCTGAAATAGAAAGGACGGGAAGGTAAGGAAGAATAATCGAGAGCAACTACAAATTTTCAAGAGCAGTAAAGAGTATCCAACGATACCGCTACAAAGAGTATTTACGAACCATGACTTATTTGCTATACGAGGCTACTCTAGTCTAGTCACCTGTTAAATCGAAGGACACTTGTTACTTAGAGGGGCCTGCAATCCGTGCAATACAGAAGTCTCGTTCTCAAAATTCTAATTCAAATAAGGTTCTATAATGGAACGGAAATTGAGAAATCAAAATTGTGATCTTTTCCGTGGTTATTTAAACACAATCAAAAGATATAAATGCAATACAAGATCGTATCGTGACTCCTAGGTAGACGGAATAAGGGTTACGAATGACTTCACATTCTACGAGGTGGAGACTACATAATCGGTATAGGGACCTATCCAAATAGTCCGATTTTATAGTCAATTATGGTGGTGTGCATGGATGTGTTTAACTGGGTCTTAATGGGTTCTCCGATTGGACACCAATCTTTAGTTGGATGAACCCTAGATTTCAATCTATATGGACTGAACAAGATTCCAAGATAAAACTATAACTACTGGTTTAGGGTAACCTAGAATAGGTTTCTACCCAAGGGTTGAGCTTGTTGGGCAGTCGGATTGGTAAAATAGGTTTTGTAAGCCCTGAAGATGCGCCTTCCGTGTCTTTTATGTTTAAGTAGCACGAGAAGACACAATTAAATGGCACACTAGTGACATGTGCGTAGTGGGCTTCCAGTAGGTCACAACCATATAGTGGGTCGAAAGGTTTGGGTTGAGGTTGAAGCTCTAAAGAAAGTCAGAAAGTATACCGTTGTTACGGTAAGGGTTATAGCTAGTGCTATCGTCCTGAAAATTCTTCCATAAAAATAGAGTACAAGGGGACGTGTTTGAGTGGGACATGATATACCTAGATGAAGGTGGACTCGTCTAGATCTATCATATGAAGTTTGTTGGAGGATAACAGCTGGTCTCGTGCTCCGAATATTAATGACACGGCCGGGGACACAAAATAGTCTAAAAGGAAAGTGGGAGTCCATGGGACACTAATTGTCATCCTAATGGAAATTATTTAAATCACTAGGTAATCCTTGTTTATTCCAAACTTTAGGAAGTTTACAGTCTACCCACCTTAGAAGCTAAGTCGTGGTCTTAGGAATAATGAGGTCAGAAGAATTTTAAGGTCCGGGTATTGTACCTCGATTCTCGGTAATAAAGAACAAGGTACGACATAATAGAATACGGTAGATGTAAGTCAAGTCAAGGACCATTCCTCGATAAATGGAAAATGAGTGTGTACCATGACACATGGTCGATAAAATTAGAATGACCTACTCGTCCACAGTATACGAGAGTTGTCGACGGGGTAACCAACTCTAAGGCACATCGCATGAAGGAAATTCTATCAACTGAGTCGTGAATTTCTATCTGTGTCAAGCCTGTCAGACTATTTTCACAAGGGTTCTAGTGGTATGGGCTGTTGACCACTGCTAGATCATACTATGACAGGGTATTTAAGCCATGGTATTGGCTAAGCTAGTGACTGTGGTGTTCCAACACTAGTTAGGTCTTAATAATAAAATTTACATAACTAGGGTAATATTTGTTGGAATCCAATCTCGGGATAAGCATCTACCATAGTCACGGTAAATAATTGTCCCTATCCTTGTCTATCCATCTTATGTCTAAACTGTGGGCTTTGGTCGAGGAAAGGTTGGGTTAAGGTTTAAGGATTGCTAGTTAGTGCAAGCTTCCAGCAAATAATTAGAGGCTCACAACAATTGGTTCCTTGAGGATAGATGGTCTCTTGGGTTGGCATTTCGACTAAGGGTAAAACCCTAATCATTCTCAAATTCAGGTAGCTAGAAAGTCCCGATAACAGTTTGGGGTCGAGAGGAGAACGAGTAACTCGATCATATGGCTGGCTGACGATAACTACCCTTGTGTATACAACTACCATAGCCATGGGGATACTCGGTATCTTTCTGCCACTCACGAGCTTCCGTCTTTCCAGATTAGTGAAAGACAAAAACGAATAAAGAGTTCAATAAAGATATCATTGAATACAAATTCGTGATTCAAAGGCGAATGTATAATTCAAGAGAAATTGTCAATGCAGTCGTGGATGAGATCCTAGATACCTATATATCTCTATCCACGGTAGTGTAATCAAACGAAGAGCGAACCAAATGCATCATGGTTGATCAGACCATAATACACTGATTCTGATTAGACAATAAGTTAGCAGACGTCCCCGCTAAACATATGCCTCGAATCAAGCTCGAGAACAGAGTGAGCTTGCAAAACTAGGCTGTAATAGCAGCATTGGTCACAAGAGTCAAAATATAAGTACGCGAGATTTTGAAAAGAAGTTACAAGTAGTTCGAGTTTGAGAGAATCAAAACTTACCTGGTGTCCTTGCTTATACAATCTTTCTACTATCTTCTGATCCACAAGGACTTGGTCGACTAATGGGTTATGGATATTCTAAATTCCATATTCTAGGTAAACCTATTAGTGTCAGTCGATGTCCTCGTCAATAGGTCACAAGGACCACGGAATGCTAGATCGGGAGACGTACTATCCAACTTACAAACTTCCACCAATATTGGCTTCAGATCTTATGGAACACACAGGGCACTGTCCTATCCTCTATAGTATCCTTAACTTGTAATCATGTCTGAAATCATTTCACCGAGGACTACGCCTCGCCCGTAAGATCGGGCTGTGGTAAACCCTTGGTTCCGTGATTCAGATGTGATATACTATCAGATACTCTACCTTATCTCGACACCCGGGTAACTATGATCAAAGAGGACCACTAGCCATAGTTTTAGAAATATTCTATAACCTATAATTTCCTTAAAAATTTCAATTCTAGGGTCGTGTCTCGCCAGTGCGCTGCTGGCTGCAGTGAGTCCATAATTCAATTAAATGGCGACAGTGCGCTGCTGTCCTGCCATTATGGGTCAACTAACATTCTTTTAACTATATCTGTAAACTTCATGGGCTTCTATAGATTCAAACAAGTTGAATATGAGACAAAGCGTAAACATTTGTCCTATCAGTCGCAACCCTTAAAATAAAGGATTGAACAGGGAGAAATAACTGAGGACAAAAGAAATACAAACATTCTAACTATTCCATGTGTATTCGAGCCTTTGAGAAAAAGTTGAATCGAAACTAACTCAAGGTCCGTATATGGGTAACATAATCAGAAATTGTATAAAAACACTAATCCTTAGGGCAACTAGGAACTAAATGGGCCATTCGGACTAGGGTATGGGGATGATACCTAAGGGGTCAAGAGGAGGAGCTGGACAATTTATCAAGGTTAGATTTTCAATCCTAGGAAGTCCGATCTCACCAAGTGAATAATCTATTCACATTGGATCATATCATCATATCAAGAGGTAATAGTGTACCTATGTGGATCTATCAAACTATCAAAATCAATAACCCTCATCTACATTGCATGGCCTAGACTACCCATCGGTAAATTTGTATAAGGGACTCCTAGTCCTAGTCATTCCCTTAAATTAAATTAATTCGTGAATGAGCATTTCCTAGTCGCAGGCTCGCAATAGTACAACTAACTAAAGTACTATCACGAGTTCGCGTGATTTGCGAAGACAGACCTGCATGGGCCACCACAAAAACTTGTCACGACCCGCACCCGTTTTTTTTTTTTAAACGGATACGAGACGTGTCCAAGCCAGCCTACGCCGCAGTGTCGGCGGTAGAACGCTGTCACGGCCATGAAGATCAAATCACAACAATGCTCATTCACATAATTAATTTAACTTACAATGATTACAAGTTTTACATTTGTAGAAGAATATAAACTTGTACAATTAAAAGAATGGCTACATCTTAACTATCTAGCTAGTCTCTAGGCTTTTGTCTGCAAGTATCCCCGTCACTCCCAAGCTAAGAAAATCCACGGCTAACCTGAAAATGTTGGTTTCCAGTCAGGAATGGAACGAGCACAATCCACTGAATGCAATTTCAAATAAAGAAGATGACTATAAACAAAGGTTAGACATCAATTATGAGTTTGAAAATAAACAGGAAATACATAAAACTAATAGTAAATAAATAGACACAACAGACCTTCCCCAACTGCTGGAAGTACCTTTGATATGTGATCAGTCTCGGGACAATTATGCGACACTGTCTACACTGTCTAAAGTTACACTGTCTACACTGTCTAAGTTACACTGTCTAAAGTTACACTGTCTAAAGTTACACTGTCTAAAGTTACACTGTCTAAAGTTACACTGTCTACAACAAATATTGAAATAAAGAAACATTGTCTACAATCAATAATCATGATCTACACAGTTTAAATGCAATAACAAATCACTGTCTACACTGTCTACTTTGAAATAAATAAATCACTGTCTACACTGTCTACTTGCAATAATAATCACTGTCTACACTGTCTACACTGTCTAAGGTCAGATCACACATCGTTGGTACTTCCCATTCCTGACTCAACAATTTTAATAGAAAAATAATCACACAACCAATGACACAACCAATGAAATATAGTAAAAATCAATATCGAAATGCAGACAATAAACTGTACTCGCCTGTGGTCCTTTGCTGGTGAAACCGACAATCTGAACTACTCAATGTGCCACTATAGTCAAAACCCGTACAACAGTCCCCGGATGCTGAAATAGACAATACCAATAATTTCAGAATAGTCAAATTAGCTAGGATTGCCTGTCCTTAAGTCCAATTCTGGACACAGGGGCAAAACGGTAATTTCGGGTCAAAACGATGTCCGCCGTTGGACCCGTTTTGCACCGAAAAGCGTGCCAGAGTCAATGGTCTCTAAAGTCGTCAAACTACCTGTCTACGGATCTAGTTTTTCGATAGGAACCCAACCGTATGTCCAGAGTTGGATTCCGGCGGGCCATACACAAAATCGCCCGTTGAGTGGGACCGTGGGGCCCGCAAAACGACGTACAATTCAACTGTCTCAGAATTGGACCAAACTTGGCATGCAGGACTAGAAAAATGACACGGTCCTGATGGCGCAAGTTTCGTCTCGATCTGACGAACGTGCACAAAGTAATTGAGAAATTTGCAAAGTGCACGATACGGTGAATTTCGACGGATACGCATCAAATTCGTCGCGCACACGCGACCAATTTGAATTTCGTCAAAATCCACACGACCACGAAGCCGTTACGCAGCTTTCGATGCTTTCGGTTCGCGACCACGTCGTCCCGATTGGCGTGACGCACGTCGTGTGGAGCGATTTCTAGATTTTCGAAAACAGGTTTTTGTCCAACTTCGGAATCGGATTTCTCGACGCACAGTCAACGAAATCCGATTCTACAAAAAGGGATACGGAGCCCTATAGGTCGTCTAGGTCTGTCAATAATTAGTTTTTGAAATATCCTACTACTCTGTTCAGGAAGTGCCTGTAAACTTGGGTCGATGGACTGTCCCACGTTCTGTTTTCGAACGGGTTTTTCGCCTGACTTTGCGTCGATTTCATGGGTCGGTTGTTCGATTTTAATCCAAACGGATCAATGGAAATCCTAGATGGATAGGTTAGCTACACGTAGGATTTTGTAGATCGCAATTTCATCGAATATACGACAAGATATGGGTCTCGATAGTGGGTTACCTGATAGCCGCTGCTGTCGTTTCTGTTGGGTTGTGCGCGCTCGCGCGCTGCCCTCGGCGCTTTCGGCCGCGTGCAGCGGTGCTGCCGGCGGCGGGTGGCCGCCCAGGCACTGGGGAGGGGCGCGATTGGGTTGGCGATGGAAGAGAGCTAGGGTTTCATCGGTTTTTTGAAGTTTTTCGAACTCTCAATTATACACGGTTATGTAGGCTCTCCGCTCCCCTGGTTTCACAGGGTCGGGCTTATTAGAGCTCGGGGCTGTGGGAACTCTTATGGGTTCTCTGTTTGCTTTGCTTGGCCCTTTGGGCCTGGCCGAGCTGGCAGGCCTGGAAGGAATGGGTTAGCTGCTCCTGGCTCATTGATCAATCAATAGTTTTTGGATAAATGGCTCTACATGGATTTAGCTCGGGGAGATTGGTCCCAGGGCTTGGGTCCAGGCTACGGGTTGTGGGCCTGCTACTGCTTCTCTTATTCCCTTTTCCTTTTCTTCTCTAATTTCTTTTATTATTTGATTTCTTATATATATATATATATATATATATATATATATATATATATATATATATATATATATATATATATATGTAGATATATATAAGTATGAATGAATCCATAATTAATAATAAATATAGTATAATATTTAAATAAACACAAGGTCTAATAATAATTTAGTACAAATATTATAAATAATAATAATTAGAATAGTTACATAGATAGAGCATTTATTTATATACACATAATAAAATATTCCTATACACAGAAATATTATTTATATAAGATATCTATTTTTACTGATTTCTCTAATGAATAATGAAATTGTATAATCAATTAGAAAATAGCCCTACATATGAATATATATATATACATTATATATATCTACACTTATATAAAATCACTATAACTCAATAAACCCCAATAACCTTTATTTGACTAAAATACTGTAACCAATAATACTAATATTATATAATAATCTCTTCAATAACTTATTAATAAATACTAATAATCAAAAGCAATAAATCTCTAATGGTGCAAGTACCCTTTTTTTTGTACAATCAATAAAATCACCATTCAAGTAAAAATGAACTTATAATAAAACATTTTACAATTTCCGGGAAGGGGAGCTACAGCAGCAGTTTCTACCGAGACCAATGGTAGGTTGGCTCGTGAACATGGGATGATTTTTGCCTCAGAGGATAGAGGAAAGAAAAGTAACCCTGGTAATAACCCCGACAATCGTAATGTGAAAGGAAAAGATACTCTTATGGTTAATCTCTCCAAGAATAAAATGACGCCAAATAATCAGGAATCTTCCAGGCCAAAGGAAGAATACTCTTTTGACGAAAGTGATATCCCAGGAATATTTCAATGTCTGGTGAAAAGTGGTAAACTTCAGATTCCAGAGCCAAAAAGGCCTAATGAGGTGAATCTGACTGACAATCCCAAATATTGTATCTATCATAGGTACATTAATCATCCTACCAGTGCTTGCTATGTCTTAAACAAGAAGATCCAAGAGCTGATAAATGGTGGCGCTATCGCTTTAACCAATGATGACCATACGGTTACAACCAATATGGTTTCTCTTCAGTTTGGGGATTTTCCTCCACAGCAAGTTCCAGATGGAAATATCCTAATTCCGAAGGCGACGATGAAGATCGTGAATATCCCGCCTGCCAGGAAAGAAAATACAGGATTGTTGCCGCTCACATTGAAGAATGGTGAAATCATGTGGGTACATCCTGACTTAGTACCTGAGTTAGAAAATGAAGGTAAAACTTTAAGATCCAAGAAAGGTAAGAAAGTCAAAACCTGCAACATGATTTCTCATGTTATTTCAAATCCTGATGACTTGGATCATCTATGGGATGGCCTTCCTCTAGAAGATAGACTGAAAGGACTAAACATCTGTCCTCCAAGTCTAGCTCCTCCTACCAAGCTCAAGCTTACTCATCAGCAGTGGCTAGCCATGAATAGTATTCCTTTATACCGAGCACAACAAGTCTTTGCTGCTTATGAAAAAGCTCCAACAGGAATTTCTTCTCGTATCCCGAATTCTTCTCCTCCCTTAACTACAGAGACATCTATGCTTCATTCTCCTGTAGTTGCAGAGGTTTCTTCCTCTTCCTGTGCTGAAACACCTGTCCAAAGTTTATTGCCTATCCACTTGTATAGTCAGCAATCTGTCCTTCTCATGAGGAAGATGGGTTACGACTTTCAAAAGGCAGAAGGTTTGAATTATGATAAAGGAATACGTCTTCCTTTATAAATTCAAAATCAGAATTCCACTGCAGGATTGGGTTCTGAAGTTCCTCGTAACAACCCTCACAAAAAGAAGGCTAAGGGAAGAAAGACTAAATCCTGTAATATGGTACTTCCTTCTCCTGAGTCTGAAGAAGAATTTTTTGTTGGTACAAGATCTGGAAAAGAGTACCACAAAGACTATGAGGGGTCCTCCAAAGAAGCAGAAGAGGTAGTGGAAACTCTACCAGTTCAACCTTCTCCTGTTCCTGTTAAACCGTCTGTGGTTGAAAAGGGGAAACAGAAGGCAGTACGCTTTGATATCCCATTGAAGTCTGCTTCCAATCAGGGGGTGATGATGAAGCCTTACAAGTTTGACATTCTAGCTCAGTTAGCCAATACTCCGGCTAGACTATCTATATTTGAACTGCTTCGCCTTTCCAGAGAAAGCAGAGAGACTTTGAGCGAAGCTTTACTTCAAGCAGATTCATGCTTGGCTCAACTCAAGACTCCTGATAATATACCAGTGTCATGTCCGCAATGTCATAGTGTGATGGAAGCAATTCCCAACATCACCTTTACACAAGAGGATATGCTATTGAAACACAACAAGCATGATAGGCCTCTGTGCTACACTAGATATATTGGATCCACTGAAATTGACAGGATTTATATTGATTATGGGTCTTCAATTAGTATAATTCTTCAGAGTATGCTAAGACCCCTGAGGATCCCTACTAGTGAGCTGACTTACACTAGTACTACGATAGTCGATTTTAACTCTGGCAAGAGCAAACCACTGGGGAAGATTCGTCTGCAGATTCAGATTGGTGATCTTCGAACTATGGTAACTTTCTATGTTATCAACTCGGACGTATCCTACAATATTCTTCTTGGAAGACCGTGGATTCATGAGCACAATATTGTGCCTTCAACTCTTCACCAATGTTTCAAATATGTGGACTCCCAAGGAGTTGTGAAAACTGAGTTTGCTGATATTAATCCGTTCAAGGGTGTCGAAGCCTACTTCTCTGATTCAACGCTTTATAAACAAGAGCATGTGAAAGATATATCAGACATGGCTGAAGATCAATCATCATCTGAGGATCAGTTTATTAATGAAGATCCGCCAGAGGAGCAACCTTTGAAGGTCATAGTCAAGGGACGAATCCAATCCCAACCTGTCAATGATCAACCTTTGATAATCAAGGTTAAAGGAAGAACTCAAACTTCATCCGAGGAATCAATAAATATTCCTGCTAAGAGCCAAGTTCAACCTTTTATGATCAAAGTCAAAGGACATACTTTTTGTACGAATGATCCAGAACTACCATTGATTGTCAATCTTGACAAATCTACGCAGAAGACGGATAATAGTCCACTGATGATCAATTCGAGGCGTAGCAGTCAAATCGTAAATGATGTAAATATTGATCAGTCTGTACTTTTTGATATCAATGAAGATTTTTTTTCGAGTATATGGCCGTCAAATTTATCGAAAGAATGACTTTATCTTCTGATAATCAAAGTCATCGATATAAAGACGACATAGAGCCAGAAGAAACTTTATACATCGATCATAAGAAGAATTCTTTTCCTCCTCATGTCGATGTCGGACCTTATGCTCAAAGGTTCCTAACATCTTCTCCTTATCTTCTACCTGTGGCCGCTTCATCACAAGCTTGCGTAACTTTTAGACGTCATGAAGAATCTTATTTTGTGGTTCCGTCTGATAAGAAAAACAAGCGCCAAATTGTGTTTGGCCTGGCTAGAAATATCCCTGTTGCTCAGACAGATGAGCTGAAGGATAAAGACAAGGAAAGAATCCGAATTGACAAGTATAGTCAATAATCTATCAAGATTATCCAGAACATGGGATATGACTTGAAGACTATGCAAGGTCTCAATCAAGGTAAGGATAGACGATTACCATTATGTGGTGATCCATTTTACCAAAAAAACTCGTCATGGGTTGGGATATGATCCGTCCCACATGTTTAATGACAATATACAAGAAGAATTCTCTTCTAGCTCTTCGCAATCATCAGATTCGAAAGAAATTCTATTCATCGAATCCGATATGTCTCGTTCCTCATATTGTGAATCTGGGCAAATATTCTCAGTCAATATGGTTCAAGCCGATGATGAATCAGAGCCATTTGAGAATGATCCTTGGGCTCAACAGATGGATACTCAATGGGAATTTCGTTTTGAACAGCGACAGCCACCTACAGAAGATGAGGTTATCCAGATTGATGTTAGAGATGGAATTACGTCCAAACCAATATTCATCAGTAAGAATCTTTCTGAAGATGAAAAGGAAGAGCTGATAAAACTTATAAAAGATTACATTGACATCTTTGCATGGAGTTATGAGCATATGCCAGGACTAGATCCTAAAGTTGCTACTCATAAACTTAATATTTTGCCTAATGTCAAGCCTGTAAAACAACAGCAACGGCGCTCTAGACCAGATATGATGGATGCAATTGAAGCAGAAGTCAAAAAGCTGATTATATGTGGCTTTGTTCGTGAAGAACAACACCCAGATTGGGTGGCTAATATTGTTCCTGTCATGAAGAAGAACGAAAAAGTCCGAGTTTGTATAGATTACCGAGATCTTAATACAGCTTGTCCAAAGGACGAATTTCTACTTCCAATTACTGATGTCATGATAGACAATACATGTGGTTTTGAACGCATGTCTTTCATGGACGGATTCTCAGGATACAATCAGATCAAGATGCATCCAGAAGATGAGAAGCACACCGCTTTTCGTACACCTCTTGGGGTCTACTGCTATACAGTTATGCCGTTTGGTCTTAAAAATGTCGGTGCCACGTATCAACGGGCTATGAGCAATATCTTTCAAGAACATCTACGGTAGATAGTTGAATGCTATGTAGATGACGTCGCTGTTAAAAGTCGATCAAAGGATGATCACATTCAGGACTTGAGAACAGTATTTGAATTGATGCGCCAGCATCAATTCAAAATGAACCCTACTAAGTCTTTCTTAGGGGTTTCCAGTGGCAAGTTTTTAGGATTTGTCATTACCTCTCAAGGTATCCATGTTGATCCTGATAAGGTTAAAGCAATTCTTGAAATGCGTCCTCCTCGTAATCTGAAAGAACTCCGTGGCTTTCAGGGCCATATTGCTTATATCAGAAAATTTATATCTAATCTTTCTGGGAGATGTCAACCTTTCTCCCGTCTATTGAAGAAAGGAGTATCTTTCGTCTGGGATGAAGCGTGTCAAAAAACCTTCAATGACATTAAGCAATATCTTATAAACCCGCCTGTTCTGGTACCTCCGGTGATAGGAAGACCATTTTTGCTATATGTTCGAGCCTTGGATCATTCACTTGGCGCTCTTCTGGCACAGAAAAGTGATATGGGTCATGAACAAGCAATATATTATCTGAACAGAATGATGGTCGGAGCTGAACACAGATATACTCCTGTGGAAAAGGAACGTCTAGCTTTGGTTTTTGCCGTCCAAAAGACAAGGCATTATATCACTGGACAGACTATTCATGTCATCTCCAGAATAAATCCCATTCGGATATTGATGAGAAAACCGAGCATTCTTAATTCCAGGTTAGCTACATGGGCGATGTTGCTCACTCCTTATGACATGATTTATGTGCCTCAAAAATCAGTGAAAGGCCAAGCGTTAGCTGATTTCTTAGCTGCTCATCCTATACCTGAAACTTCGAAGTTATATGAAGACATTCCAGACGAAGTAGTGGATTGTAACATGAATTTGAAGAATGATATATGGCAATTATATTTTGATGGAGCATCACGAGTGGGACCTAAAGGCAATATTGTCTCTGGGGTAGGAATTGTCTTGGTTTCTCCTGACAAAATGGTCATATACCGTGCCTATTCTCTTAATGAGCCATGCTCTAACAATGTAGCAGAATATAATGCTCTATTGATTGGTCTCCAAGTAGCAAAACAATTGGATATTGAATTCTTAGAGGCTTATGGAGATTCTCAATTGATCGTTAATCAAGTTAGAGGGACTTATGAAGTCAGAAATCCTGATCTCATCCCCTATCATCAGGTGGTAGTCGAGTTGGTCCTATCATTCAAAGGATTCTTTATTGAATTTGTACCACGTTCTCAGAATGTGGAGGCTGATGCTCTTGCCAGCTTAGCTGCAGACTTGGCTGTCCCAATCCGAAGGCAAGATACAATTATTTTGCTGGATCGAGACTTATTCTGTGTCAAAAATAATTTATACATTGAACAAAGTTATACTACAGAGTCAAATTCCCAGCATAAGGATTGGAGAACCCCATTCGTTGATTATACAGTTCATAGGATTTTGCCTGAAGATCCAAAAGAAGCTGCATCAATCAAAAGACGATCGTTTCGGTTTTATTATGATTCATCTTTACATATGTTATACCGACATTCCTATGATGGACTCTTGCTGCGTTGTCTCTCAGAAAGTGAAGCTAAACAAACACTGCGAGAAGCTCATGATGGTATTTGTGGCGCTCATCAACCAGGTCCTAAATTACAAGATCGCATTCGAAGAATGGGGTATTATTGGCCTTCTATGATAGTAGATGCTGTAGACTATGCCAGAAGATGTAAAGCATGTCAGATTCATGCTGATTTTATTCATCAACCATCTGAATTTCTACATCCTATAGCAGCCTCTTGGCCCTTCGAAGCTTGGGGTATGGATGTCATTGGTCCTATTAACCCTCCTTCTGTCAAAGGACATCGGTTTATACTAGCTATAACCGATTACTTTTCGAAGTGGGCAGAAGCAGTCCCCCTTGCAGAAGTGAAAACATCTAATGTGATCAGTTTTATCAAGTACCATGTCATTTATCGCTTCGAGATTCCTCGACGGATAATTCATGACAATGGTCCACAATTTGCTAGTCAAGCATTTTATCGATTCTGTGACAAGAATCGAATTCAGAATTTGGCTTCTACGGCTTATAATCCAGCTGCTAATGGTTTAGCTGAAACTTTCAATAAGACAATCATCAAACTTCTCAAAAAGTTTGTCTCTTCTAATAAACGTGATTGGAATGAGAAACTTGGAGAATATTTATGGGCTTATCGAACAACAGTCCGGACTCCTACTGATTTTACACCATTCTCATTAGTTTATGGATGCGAAGCTATTCTCCAATTAGAAATCCAGATCCCTTCTCTACGAATATCCATTGCTAATGAGCTAACTACAGAGAATAATGATCGCTTACGACTCCAGGAACTTGAAGGATTGGATGAGAAGCATCTTCAAGCACAACAGCACATTAAACTATATCAAGCCCACATATCTCGAACTTTTAATCGTAAAGTCAAGGAAAGGGTATTCAAAGTTGGCGAGCTTGTATTAGCTGTTCGGAGACCGATGGTAATGACTCATAAAAGTAAAGGGAAATTTCAAGCAAAATGGGAAGGCTCTTATGTAATTGAGTCCGTGTTTTCCAATGGCACCTATCGATTATCAAAGCCCAATGGAGATCTGCTTATGATGCCAATCAATGGCAAGTTTCTTAAGAAATACTATGTATAAAAAAAAGAGAGGATGAAAATAAAGTTCCTTTTATTATTTTTTGTTTGAAACAAAAGACTAAGGACGAGGGCCACTCCCTTCGCTATTGAATACATAGTCGGCCAATGCATAGAAGGCGTCGTTCCCGAACTCATAAAAAATTTGCAGACAGCCATCTTCGACGCTTCTTCTTCAGGAGTTTTTCCTGGCTCTACTAAAAAAGCAAGGATGTCTTCGGGTGGCTTGGGCGCAGAAGAGCTTCCACCTATTTCGGTTGAGCCTGATGAGCCTGATACAGGGGACTCAACGGGGAACGTCTCAATGATGCCCTCGATTTTCCGGGGGACTTCGTTCTTTTGCTGTACATCTTCGGAAGACATTTCCAATAGAGGAGCAGAAATAAGAATAAAATGATTACAGAGAATTCTCACCTATTTATAGAGGAGGATTACTAATGAACTAGTCTCTGAAATTGAAAACGACTTTTTATTTCCGAAAAGATTCATCTGTTCATGTTACTAGGTTCATCCATTTAATTATGGAGTGGAATCGTCCTTTCTGTTCCCAAGAAATACGCTGATTCGTCCACCGTTTTGACGTATATGCTCACAATATCTGTCTTCTTATTCCCCAGCTACCAAGGTTTGGTTAAGCTGACTTCTTGTTTCCTGGGAAAGGGATTTTATATCTTCTATTTTATCAATTGATTAGAAAGTAGGATTCGCTATTTATCATGTTTCCATGACCTCTGAATAAATATTAATTCTGCTTTCTTTTCCTATCTATAACTTTTATTTTGACCTCTGCATAGATATTAATCTAATTTTCTTTTGAGTTCATATATGCTATTATGTCCATATTACCTCTGATAGTATCATATACTCTAAAACAGAAAATAAGATTTCATTTATCTATCATGTCCATATTACATCCAGATAGATACAAATCATTGATCATAGAAGAATCATTATTTCATTCCCCATATCATCAAAAAAGTCTATTACATTTCTTAGACTTTCTTACAAGTTATAATGGAAATCTCTTACATTCTTGGATTTTCATTTTATACACCAACGATAACCTAATAGAGCTCTATTTCTTCTTTGATCTTCTTTGACGGGTTCATTGTTGGTGGCAATTCCTGACTGCCTGAGCTCCAGTGGCAACCAGAACAGCAGGAATCAAACTCTGGTCTTCTCTCTCAGACGAGAGGAGAACCCCAGAGTATGGCAGCCCGAAGACGTGTTGCTGCCAATACAATTGGTGGATTAGTGGCGGCACCTCAAAGGAGATAGGAATGTATCCAGCATTGGGATACGATTCCTAGTTCTGCCGTGAAAGAAACTCTACTACCCGATTTCTCGGGGTAGAGTTGACTCCACCATCCAACTCTCTGTGTATAAAGGCTCTTCCTACCGACAGAGGAAGACCCTTCTATCTCACGAAGAGTTCTGAGTTGTCTGATTTGCGCGTCAAAAGCGTATGAGCTCCCTGATGTTGATGTCAGAAGAACGCTCCTCACAACGTCAAAATCGCCAATGCCGGTTCTGGAAAAGCTGTTCAGCCAAACTTCTGCAGAAAACAACAAAGAAGAAATGTTTTAAAACAGAAGTATTATCAGATGCGTATTAAACGCTAACTAAAAACAGATCACAAGGCTTTTCACGCCAGTGCTTCAGCAAGGCTTTTTACGCCAGTGATTCAGCAAGGCTTTTACGCCGGTGATTCAGCAAAGCTTTTACGCCAGTGATTAAAACAAGGCTTTTTACGCCAGTGATTCAGCTAGGTTTTTACGCCAATACTTCAGCAAGGATTTTACGCCAATGCTTCAGCAAGTTTTTTTTTTACGCTCGTCAAGAATTTACGCTCATGAATAGATGTTTTCAACAAAATTTTTTTTCGAAGACAGATATTTGCTTACGATCGGACTTACCACTTAGGTCAAATGGTTTGACTCTAATAGTGGATGAATCTACATCTGGTGATTGGGCGTACAAAGGAACGCCACTGGAAAGCATCGCTATTGTCATTTGTTGGAGAACGACATCACAGAAAGTTATCTTCAGAGAAATGAGTACGAGAATATATGAAACATTCTCGGCTATTTATAAAGACTGAAGAACTATTGGGATGAGTCTATTTCGGGGGAAGATCCTATTTAAAGGCTCTCGTAACCACAAGACAGACGCCACGTGTCAGGTTTGTTTCTTGGGAATGAACAACCATAGAAGCTGTTAAAATAAGTGTTGAGCAGTTCCATGTATCAACAGATGAGATTAACATCAG
Source organism: Iris pallida (assembly GCA_029216955.1). Lineage (NCBI taxonomy): Eukaryota > Viridiplantae > Streptophyta > Magnoliopsida > Asparagales > Iridaceae > Iris > Iris pallida. The sequence continues at coordinate 6,289,062 of JANAVB010042420.1, read as the reverse complement.
ACTTTATTTATAAAAAGGGGGAAAGTGGACCCCTACATATAAGAGAGTCGCAATACATGGAATTTTATTTTCCTTCTCCTTCGTTGGACTGACGAAGGGAGGCACCTAACTCACGCATGTTGTGAATCCCGGAGCGACGTATAAGATTTAAAAATGCTTCTGCATCTCCTGAGCCCTCATATGCAGTCAGGGGACCACCATCGATGCGACTGAAGACTGCTGGAGTTAATCCGAAGCACGCTACAAAGTTGCGTGCTCGCTCAAAGTCAATCCTTGAGCCCAAAGCCTCTTCATTGTTAATCTCCTTCTTGGGCGCCATGTCACTATGGAGATGAATGACAAGAGTGAAGAATTTCTCCTCATTTATATGGTTAAATCAACTCTCCATATTCCTCATTGGAAACTGTTCATTATAAATGCAAACTCGGGGAAGCAAAAAGGCATTCGAAAGTTTCGAAAAAAGAAATTCATTGTGACAATTAAGTGTTGACCGACACTATTGGACATTACGCCGACTATTGGACATCACTGCTTTTACGCGGATGGCTGTTGCGTATCCCGAATTTTACGCTGGCAGATCAAATCTCAACTTTTACGCTTCTATTCAAAGTGTTTCAAATTTTGGAGATATTTGAAAACTTTGAAGGGGGTCTTGTAGGAGCGTAAAAAGTGTTTCACAAGAAGGGTCAAAGTGATAGATCAGTCTACTCAAATTGATCCCCTTTTATGCCAAGGAGAGGCTAATCACTTTACTCCTGAAGCAGGCTGATCATTTTTACGCTTGGGTCTACACCTATGATTTTACGCCAAGGACAGAGCAGCCTCTTTTACGCTGGACAAAGCTGTCAAATCTCGCATTTAATGCAAACTCTGACATGAAGATATCAATAATGGCATTTACCACAGAATCCAACGAAATTTGTCTCATACAAAGACCATTGTTGTCGTTTATGTGGATCGAGCTACTTTACGCTCACTATATGGTTTCTTTTATGCACGGAGTTTTACACGAGTTCTTACGCTCATAAAACAATGTGTGCGTAAAGTCTATTTGAACCATTTTTACGCTCAAGGTTATTCAATAACCACTTTACGCGGAAAACCTATGACAGAGCTATTTTACGCTCATCTTACTGCTTTACGCCCAGAGGATGTTGGGGCTATTTTTACGCCCTATTCTTTCTGACCAGTTTGGAACGTGGTTTGCCTACATGGCCTTCATGCCACATATTTCGAAGAACGTGTGTACATGCATCCTATCCTTACTAAAGTAATGGGACACACGTCAACATATACAGAGGATGGCTTCGATCATGGGTGGCAGTTGTAGCGTAAAGATGGAACTTTGGCTGAGTTTTTACGCACAAGAGCCCAAGTCTATAAATAGACTCATTTTTCTCATAACACAAGACAGACAGAGACATGAGAGAATACAGAGATCAGAACTTCGAGATTTTGATTCTCCGGAGCATTCTTCTTCAACTTTTCTTTCAGAACAGAGTGAAGCAAAGCAGGGAAGCATTCGGCCTCGCCATCAGTGCCCAAGTGCGTCGATACCTTCCTGGTGACTTAGTTCTTCCAAGTTGTTCTACTTCAAGCAGTGATCTTCATCATCATCATATGGTCCAAGGAACAAAGTGATCATTTACAGATCAGACTTCTATAACAATACTTTCCCAGAATCAAATTTGTACTTCTTGTACTTTTTCTCGTTTTATTTTCAAAATCCAACTTTTGTTTGGCAATTTTGTTAAGTAAAACAGTCCGATTAAAGCAACTCACCAAAATAATCTTGTATGAGCGAAAGAGGGACTTCACGCAACGATCACGCGTCGCCTATGCATCCTCCTGCATTGGCACCAAGATTTGATTAGCATACTTCGATCTCTTTCTCTCAAGATTCGTATTAATGCACAATGCAATGAAAGCGAACAATAAAAATCAATTATCGAAAACCAACACAAAAACACATTCATCAAAACTAAGCAGCAAGGGAAAACATCCAACAAAACTCTTGGATTCATTTCAATAGAAGTCGATCCATTAATTGGAAAGGTTTATTGTATTTCATCTGTGATCAATCGATACCGACAAAGATTTCTCCAAATACTAAGTTCAAGACTGAGTCAACAAGCCATGGATATTACATAGTGGACCGCGAGGAGCGGGGTATTACATAATAATCTACTGAGAAAAAGTTTTGTCCTTAAAACTTAAAGAATAAGCTCACCTCCGTTATTATTGCATTTTGGATCAAGTAAAGTGGACAGGTTGAAAATACGAGCATTTTCCAGCTGCTGATTGTACGGGTTTTCTCTGATTGGTGGTGGGTCCCTTAGCAGCCCACGCTCTTCAGTATTGTTACGGTTTCTTATCGGACAGTTCCTGAGAACGTGGCCATGTTGACCGCAACTGAAGCAAGCCTTGTTAGCAAAATGACACTCCTCTTTAGTGTGCCCATGTATGCCACAGTGCCCGTATTCCACTCCCTTCGTATAGCGACAATCATCTTTAACATGCTTTTTCGACCGCAGTTGGTTACTACAACAAAAAGACCTATTAATGACGTTTGATAAGTGGATTTCATGACGGCTGATAAAAAAACGTTATTAAAGTTCGAAATACCTTTTTTCTATGACGGTTTGGGCATATTCTAGACTTTTCATAACGTTTATAAAATAAAACGTTATTAATATTTTAGAGCGGTGGTAAACTTGTAATATTTTTTAAGTTTATTTTTTGACAAAATCTCGCGCTTCAACAAAATTTTTTCTCTCCCCCTCGTTCTGGTTTCTCCTTCTCCGATCCTTTCTTCTCCCTCCTCTCTCCCAACTCCAAAATCCTATAGATCCAAAACCCTAACTCTAGTTTAGCAACACCCTCCTCTCCTCCTCTTCTTCTTCTCCTTCCTTTCCCCCAACTCCAAAACCCTAGCCCTAGATACAAAACCCTAAACCTAGTTAGAAAGGGAGGAGGAGATGGGAAGGGAGCTGGCGGCACGGGTGGGCCGACGGCTCTGACACGGCCTCTCTGACGCCGATGTCACGTTAGGTGAAAAAAGAGAGCGGGACAGCCGATTGTGGTCTCTCCGCTCTTCTTTTCTCTTTTCGATCGGGCGTTGGCGAATTCGCGGTGGCCGCCGAACTCGGTGGCACACGGAGGACCGACACCAGGAGTCAATCGCTATCATCTGGACGATAATGGTTCTCCTTGGCAGGCCAGGGTGTCCGTGTCGTCTCCGTCGCAACAGTAGTCATTGATCGAATGATCCGTGCGGAGACGGGACGATCATTCAAATTAATCTGGTGAATTTCTAAACCATGATTCTCTGATCGAATTTCCCTCTTCCTTTGAAATTTTGATCGATTTGATCAAGAATTAACATCAATATTCAATTATTGCTTGTGTACCTGTGGTATTTGATGAATTTACTGAACCAACCTTGGCACCAATTCTGGACACGATAACAATGGTATCAGACTCCGGACACGAAGGTTCAGTGTTGACACGAAGACTCCGGACACGAAGGCTACTTCCATTTGGCAGACGAAAAACTGTCTCAGCATTCATGCACATTTCTTGGAATTTCTAGATACTGTACGAACTAAATTCACTATTTTTTTCCATGTTTGCAACAACTTCGGAGTGATAAATGAAATATGTTAGCTCACCCACTTGGGAGACATCATACATATGCTGTAGAAATTGATTTTTAGTTTGCACTAGCTGGCTGTGATCCATCTGGTTTTATTGTAGGAAAGGTTGAGTTTCGCGTAACTGAAGAAAGTTTAATGGACCGCTTGTGTACCAACATGCACAAAGCATGCATTTCCATTGAGAATGGGTGCAGGTTAGAGGTTTTTTTTTGCTATAACAGAATACTAGTTTCTGCTGTATCAATAAGTAGTTCCTTTACAGAGCTAAAGGTTAGAGTGTTAAATCATGGGTGAAATTCTTGCCTCATTTATGTATTATTCTGATTTGGTCCATTGCTCTAATATCTGTAGCATAGTCTTGACCATATCACTTTTATCCTCGGCGCCGACGTTAGCACAAAACGAACATGATTACGTGGGCACCAATTTGTCATCTCCAATACGTGTCCATGTTGGACAAAACAACAAACACAGCCCTGTTGTTAGAGTGTTGGTGCTTCCTAATCCTAGGTATGATACTGATCTAGACTTTGACAAGGAGGTCCGTTGTCTAGGTGGAGAATCTGATCAACTTCTATAATTGAGAAAATTATTTTGGCATTGTCTTATGCAACGTTTTACAAATTGTGTTAAGCAATAGGAACCTGCTGTCACGCCCCGATTCGGGGAATCGCTCGCTTTGCTTCGATTCACGTCGAATCGATCGTCCTCGCTAAGGCGTGATGCCGTATAAGTCTGGAGTTGCACTTGTACAAGGCTAGAACATTGCACATTTATATCATTTTGAAACATTTGAAGTAAGCCACAGTTGCGGAAACATTTAGACACAATATAGGAAGAAGAAATACTCATTTTATTCATAATTGTAGTCAGAATACAACTTTTCTCGATAATATTTGAAATGCCATTTCGGCTACATTGATTCATGAAAAGAAGTACAACTGATAGGCTGCCATAAAATAATTTCCCATTCCATACATCATGCCCCTTTAATACTTGAAGTATAAACAGCTATCTTTGAAATCTCCGCAATACTTTGTGCGTCTTTAGGGAAAAACAACTTAAAAGGAAACAGCAGTTCAGAAAGCTTTAATTGCGATGTGCGCCCGAGCCTTCTCCAGTACCTGTGGAGGAGGGGTCAGCACATTATAACAATGCGCTGGTGAGCCCCGTTGGCCCACTCAGCTAAACCAACATTTTATTAATGACAAGCATTTTAAAGATATGAATTTATAAGGGACAGGCAACATTTAGAGTAAATCACAATTCAAATGACATGGTAGTTCAATAAACCATGTTTACTTTACCATTAGCCGAATCCAGCTTTCCTGCATAAGATACAGGATAATAATAATGTACTTACCGCCCCTGCATAAGACATTGATTAGCATACATTCCCACGATGTGACCACTGGTGTTGTTAAACCATATGGACTCTTTTCATTCATTCATTTGCATTTGGGACTTCAAGATAATGAGATGACAGCACAGTAGGGAGCTAGCCTCTATGATGCCTCGCATTACTCATGTTCCCCAAAGCACTTTATTATTTCCTCCTAGGCCGAATCGGTACAGGCGCCCCTGTACCGTTCGAGGAAATTATTGCTCAATTCTTGTATACAAGTTATCCATGGTCAGGCGAATGTGTGTCCGACTCGATATACACAGTGTGCATAGAATATTTGAAGTAATAGGCAACATGATCATTCTTAGCATTTCATAACCATCATTCTAGGCATCAATTCGATCATTTCCATGTTCTGTTCATTGCAGTGTAATCAATTCATTTCAATGTTCTATCTCTAGCATCTTAGTGGTATTGACTTGTGGCATTAGCATCTTGGTATCGATCAACGGATGTTGCAAGACAATTATTTAGTTGGCATGAAGGAATAGCGAGAGGGACAATACCACCACAGAGATCCACACTCACCAAATTAGAGAATCGTCGAGAGAGAGAGGAACACTTGCACGCTTAGCCTTCCGTCACGCGTCAGTCTGCATTGGCACCAAAAGATTGATTAATAATCCGTCTCGTTGTGTTTTCTTCCCTCAGAATTCTCAAGAATGAATGCTATGCAAATCGATGAAAAAGGGCAAGAATCAAATCATCGAAAATCATTCAGAAAAGCATCCATCAAAACCAAGCAGCAAAACCAGCAGCAAAACATCCAGAGAAAACTCTTGGACGCATTTCAAGAGAAACCGATCCATCAATTGGAAAGATTCTTATGCACTTGTCCGTGATCGATTCGATGCCGACGGTAAGTTTCCCCAATACTCGGTTCCGACCGAGTTAGCCAAGCCACAAGCCTTACATAGTGAACCGCTAGGAGCGGGATACTACATAATATACCACTAAGAAAAAGTTTCGTCCTCGAAACTTAAAGCAAAAGTCCTACCTCAAAATCATCAAATAGCGAAGGGTATTTCACCCGCATCTCTTCCTCTAATTCCCATGTCAACTCCTCAACAGCATGGTTCCGCCACAGCACGTTGACTAGAGACACTGTCCGATTCCATAAAACTTTCTCTTTCCTGTCCAAAATCTGGACAGGCTCTTCATTGTAGGATAGGTCAGCGCTCAGCTGCAGCTGATCGAAGTTTACTACATGGCTTGGATCATGCACGTACTTCCGCAGTTGGGATACATGGAAGACATCGTGCACATCAGCCAAAGCCGGAGGTAGTGCAAGTCGATAAGCCACTGAGGCTACCTTCTCCAAAATCTCGAATGGTCCGACGAATCTCGGGCTTAGCTTTCCTTTCATCCCAAACCGCATCACACCTCGTATAGGTGTGACCTTCAAGAAGACATGATCGCCTGCTGTGAATTCCAAAGGTCGTCGATGAACATCCGTATAACTCTTTTGTCGACTTTGAGCAACTCTAAGTCTTTCTCGAATTAAGCGAAACCTCTCGACGGCCTGTTCCACAAGTTCTGGTCCAAGCACTTGCCGTTCACCTACCTCATCCCAGCATATCGGTGATCGACATTTCCGTCTATATAAGGCTTCGTACGGGGCCATTTGGATACTTGCCTGATAACTGTTGTTATAGGCAAATTCTGCTAATGCGAGATGTGTGTCCCAATTTGTCTTCGAATCGAGCACGCACAATCTCAACATATCTTCAAGAATCTGGTTTACTCTCTCTGTCTGACCATCAGTCTGCGGATGGTAAGCTGTACCGAAGTTCAACTTTGTGCCCATTGCCGAGTGCTGACTTATCCAAAATCGCGACAAGAATCTTCCGTCTCTATCCGATACTATAGAAGCTGGCACCCCATGTAATCGAATAATTTCATTTATGTAGATCTGAGCCAACCGTTCTACTCCCCATGTAACTTTTATTAGAATGAAATATGCCGACTTGGTTAATCTATCCACGATAACCCAAATCGCATCATTTCCCTTCTGAGTTCTTGGCAAGCCAATTATAAAATCCATACAGATATTATCCCACTTCCACAGTGGAATAGCCAAATTTTGTAGTTCTCCGCCTGGCCGTTGGTGTTCGGCCTTCACACGCTGACAATCCATGCATTGTGACACGAATAGCGCCACATCCTTCTTCATACCATGCCACCAAAAAGTTGAGCGTAGATCCTTATACATTTTCGTGCCTCCCGGATGCAAGAAATACTTCGCGAAATGAGCCTCGGTCAGTATTTTCTTCCTGATATTCTCGTCCTTAGGGACGCACAATCTTCCTTTGACACGAATAGTGTCATCTTCAACGGTAAAGTCCGACGCCTTTCCTGCTAGAATCAACTCGCGTATCTTCTGCAGAAACGGGTCATCCTTCTGAGCAAACTTAATCCTTCCCTGGAGACTCGGCTCAAGTTGCAATTGAGCCAACTGTACATTCTGCGGACGGATCCTGAATTCGATGCCCATCTCTTCAAGATCCCGTAGTACCTCTTTTGCTATTGTTAGGGACCCAACAAATTTTCGACTCAAGGCATCAGCTACCACATTCCCTTTACCCGACGTGTAAGAGATTGTCAAGTCATAATCTTTGATCAATTCTAACCAACGCCGCTGCCTCAAATTCAATTCCTTTTGCGTGAATATGTACTTTAGGCTTTTGTGATCCGTGAAGATCTCGCAGGACACACCATAAATATAGTGTCGCCACAATTTCAACGCGAACACAATCGCCGCCAGTTCCAAATCATGTGTTGGATAATTCTTCTCATGCTGTTTGAGTTGTCTCGAAGCAAAAGATATTGTCTTCCCATGTTGCATAAGAACACATCCCAAACCAAGTCCCGACGCGTCACTGTAGATCTGAAATCCCTCAGAGCCTTCCAGCAGTGCTAAAATTAGGGCCGTGACGAGCCGCTGCTTGAGTTCTTGGAAACTACTCTCACAGTCGTCCGTCCACTTAAATACGACTCCTTTCTGAGTCAGGCGAGTCAAAGGCGAGGCGATTCTCTAGAAGTCCTTCACAAATTTACGGTAGTACCCGGCTAAACCAAGGAAACTCCGTATTTCACTAGCTGATGCAGGCTGCTTCCAGTCCACCACTGCCTCAATCTTCTTTGGATCGACGGCAACACCTTCCGCCGAAACAACATGTCCAAGGAACGACACGCTGTTCATCCAAAATTCGCACTTGCTTAGTTTTGCATAGAGCTGGTTGTCCCGCAGCGTCTGAAGTACTTCTCTCAAGTGCTCGACATGAGTCTCCCTATCCTTTGAGTAGATCAAGATGTCATCAATGAACACAACAACAAACTTGTCTAAGAACGGTCGAAACACTCTATTCATTAAATCCATGAAGGCTGTTGGAGCATTAGTCAAGCCGAATGGCATGACCAAAAACTCATAGTGTCCGTATCTCGTACGGAATGCTGACTTAGGAACATCTTCGGGTCTGATCTTCAACTGATGATATCCTGAACGAAGATCGATTTTTGAAAACACGGTCGCCCCTTGTAGCTGATCGAATAGATCATCTATCCTTGGCAAAGGATACTTGTTACGGATGGTTGCCTTATTCAGTTCTCTGTAATCGATGCATAGCCGCATCGTTCCATCCTTCTTCTTTACAAACAACACTGGAGCTCCCCATGGAGATACACTTGGGCGAATGTATCCTCGGTCTAATAATTCTTGTAGCTGCACCTTTAGTTCCTTCAATTCTGCCGGAGCCATCCTGTACGGCGCTTTAGATATCGGACGAGTATCCGGAAATGTGTCAATTGTGAATTCAATTTCTCTATCCGGCGGCATCCCAGGTATCTCGTCCGGAAACACATCGGGGAACTCTGCCACAATTTCGGTCTGATTCGAATCCACACCCTTCATTTGAGTATCAAAAACAGAAGCAAGGAACCCTTCACACCCAGAGTACAACATGTGCCTTGCTGTAACTGCCGATATTACCATAGGTCCTTGTAACGCCGAGCCGCACGAGTAAGAGAACTCTGTTTCTCCGATTAGGCGAAACACAACTCTCTTATCCGCACAGTCAATCGTTGCATGACAGGCGCTGAGCCAGTCCATTCCCAAGATGATATCGTACTCTTTGATGTCGAGTACAATTGCATCCAGAGATAAAGTCTTGCCTCCAATTTTAATGTAGCCGTCCCTGCAAATCAATGTTGCAGGCATATCTACTCCCGAAGGAGTGCTAACACACAAAGCTGTCTTTAGTTGAGTCATACAAAATTTATTTTCCGTTGCAAAATCAGAAGAGATAAAGCAATGAGTAGCGCCAGAATCAAAAAGTACTCTTGCAGGTGTGCCTTTATATAGCAACGTACCTATTATAACATTCTCCGCGGTCTGGGCCTCTGCCTGAGTCAAGGCATAAACCCTTGCTTGCCCACCTTGTTGATTCGGTGCATTCCCAGCTGGAGCCGGTAAGGCTGGTGGCGCTTCGCCACGATGCTGGTTGTTATATGGTCCCCGGTTGTGGTTGTTGTTATGCCCACGATACTGATTATTGTTATGCCCACGAGGAGGATACTGATTTCCTCCTCTATTTCTGCAGTCAGCTTTCTTATGGCCCTGTTCGCCACATTTGAAACACTTCACCCGACAATCCTCAGATCGATGTCCCCAACGGTTGCATGATTTACAACGTTCTGTATGTTGAGGCCCTCTATTGTCTCCAGTATTGTGACGCTTAGGTGCGTCGTTCCTGCTAGCAGACCAAGGTCGTTTTTGATTATTGAGTCCTTGGTTGCTCTTCATTGTCTCACGACTAGCCGGCTTATGAAATCTCTCTATCTCGAGAGCTGTCTCGTATGCCTCCCGGTAAGACGTACATTTTCGAGTTAGCACATCCCGCTCTAGGCCCTCATTCAAGCCTTGTACAAATCTTCCTCGCTTGGCGTCATCATTCGGTACCATGTACCCAGCGAATGCGACTCTCTTTAAAAACTTTGTCTCGTAGTCATGCACTGACATACTGCCTTGTCGAAGTGCAATGAACTCATTCTCTTTTCGTTGTCGGACAGCGGGTGGAATGAATTGAGTGATGAAAGCCTGCTTGAAGGCCTCCCAAGACATCTTTATATCCTGACTATTTCCGCAAAGTGCCTGTCTCTGCGAAATCCACCATTCCTGGGCCTTGAGACGAAGTTGTACAGCGGCACACTCCACTCTCTTACTGCCCTGAATCTCTAACATTCGGAAATAGCCCTCTAGTGTGTTCAAGAAGCCCATCACCTCATCTGGCTCCTCTTTCCCATTAAAATCAGGTGGGTCGCAACTTTTAAATTCAGAGAACTTGAAGCTCGTCCTCTTCCGTGTCGGCGTCTCAGATTTCTCTGCCGGCACCTCCACGGTCTCGGTTGCTGTGGCCTTTACAGAAACATTAGAATCGGCCGACAGCTTGATGACAATCTGAGTTAGACTATCAACTTGCTTTTGTTGAGCATCCAGCTGCTCCTGAAATTGATACTGAAGCTGCTCCTGAAGCGCGCGATGTTGAGCTTCGCTCTGCTTCCTCTGAGCCTCAATTTGCTTAATCAGTTTCTCAATCGGGTCAGATGATGAATTCGTCTTTGAGCTATCACCCTTGGTCATTCTACAACAAAAAAATAATTCTATTAGCACTCATAAAATATTTATGGGCTTATTGTATGGAACATTATTTCATGCCAGCGCTATCGACACCATCAATCGAGAAAATTTGCATCAAGACTTCCTTTTTGAAATAATTATTTTTGAAATCCGAGGAAGTGAAACCGTGCTCTGATACCAACTTTTCATGCCCCGATTCGGGGAATCGCTCGCTTTGCTTCGATTCACGCCGAATCGATCGTCCTCGCTAAGGCGTGATGCCGTACAAGTCTGGAGTTGCACTTGTACAAGGCTAGAACATTGCACATTTATATCATTTTGAAACATTTGAAGTAAGCCACAGTTGCGGAAACATTGAGACACAATATAGGAAGAAGAAATACTCATTTTATTCATAATTGTAGTCAGAATACAACTTTTCTCGATAATATTTGAAATGCCATTTCGGCTACATTGATTCATGAAAAGAAGTACAACTGATAGGCTGCCATGAAATAATTTCCCATTCCATACATCATGCCCCTTTAATACTTGAAGTATAAACAGCTATCTTTGAAATCTCCGCAATACTTTGTGCGTCTTTAGGGAAAAACAACTTGAAAGGAAACAGCAGTTCAGAAAGCTTTAATTGCGATGTGCGCCCGAGCCTTCTCCAGTACCTCTGGAGGAGGGGTCAGCACATTATAACAATGCGCTGGTGAGCCCCGTTGGCCCACTCAGCTAAACCAACATTTTATTAATGACAAGCATTTTAAAGATATGAATTTATAAGGGACAGGCAACATTTAGAGTAAATCACAATTCAAATGACATGGTAGTTCAATAAACCATGTTTACTTTACCATTAGCCGAATCCAGCTTTCCTGCATAAGATACAGGATAATAATAATGTACTTACTGCCCCTGCATAAGACATTGATTAGCATACATTCCCACGATGTGACCACTGGTGTTGTTAAACCATATGGACTCTTTTCATTCATTCATTTGTATTTGGGACTTCAAGATAATGAGATGACAGCACAGTAGGGAGCTAGCCTCTATGATGCCTCGTATTACTCATGTTCCCCAAAGCACTTCATTATTTCCTCCTAGGCCGAATCGGTACAGGCGCCCCTGTACCGTTCGAGGAAATTATTGCTCAATCCTTGTATACAAGTTGTCCATGGTCAGGCGAATGTGTGTCCGACTCGATATACACAGTGTGCATAGAATATTTGAAGTAATAGGCAACATGATCATTCTTAGCATTTCATAACCATCATTCTAGGCATCAATTCAATCATTTCCATGTTCTGTTCATTGCAGTGTAATCAATTCATTTCAATGTTCTATCTCTAGCATCTTAGTGGTATTGACTTGTGGCATTAGCATCTTGGTATCGATCAACGGATGTTGCAAGACAATTATTTAGTTGGCATGAAGGAATAGCGAGAGGGACAATACCACCACAGAGATCCACACTCACCAAATTAGAGAATCGTCGAGAGAGAGAGGAACACTTGCACGCTTAGCCTTCCGTCACGCGTCAGTCTGCATTGGCACCAAAAGATTGATTAATAATCCGTCTCGTTGTGTTCTCTTCTCTCAGAATTCTCAAGAATGAATGCTATACAAATCGATGAAAAAGGGCAAGAATCAAATCATCGAAAATCATTCAGAAAAGCATCCATCAAAACCAAGCAGCAAAACCAGCAGCAAAACATCCAGAGAAAACTCTTGGATGCATTTCAAGAGAAACCGATCCATCAATTGGAAAGATTCTTATGCACTTGTCCGTGATCGATTCGATGCCGACGGTAAGTTTCCCCAATACTCGGTTTCGACCGAGTTAGCCAAGCCACAAGCCTTACATAGTGAACCGCTAGGAGCGGGACACTACACCTGCCTAGGAGCAGAATCTGACCAAGGTCTAGAACTGAGAAACTTCTTTACAATGACAAGGTATATACCAAATTTTTGGGGTTAGTTGTCTTTTGGAATTGTCTTCACAGAACAAAAAAAATGACAAGAGGGACATGGCCTACTCTGCCAATGCAGGAGAGGTTGGAAGGGAGTTTTATGAGCCTGGTTTAGAGCTACTTACTCCTGCGTCAGAGGTTATGAACTTTCCACTATGTCATGGATTTGGCTTCTCAAGAACTGTGTGCTTCTGTGTGTATCTGATGATTTTGCTTCTAGCTGTAGCTCCAAACTTCAGTGTTATATATTTTATTAGTGTTTTGATTGGTATAATAGGATTTTTCTTTTCTTTTTCCCATCGTCTCCATAGAGCTCATACCTCCTAATCTTAAATGTCTTACTTACAGGGTTTTGACAGTTCATGGTTCATCCGATGAAATTATACCAGTAGAGGACGCTTTCGAGTTTGCCAAGCTCATACCTAACCATAAGCTGCACATTGTTAAAGGTGCCAACCATTGCTATACTGAACATCAGGAAGAGCTAGCTTCAGTTGTACTGGACTTCATAAAATCTAATCAGGTACCGCTATCATGCCCCAGAGATACTGGGACTGTATTTTCAAGGATGTGAAGGTATCGTGAAGATATTATGTCATCAAGAGGCTATCTAGCTATCACGAATGTTCGAAATTAATTATTGCAGTAAACGGTCTGTAATTCAGAAGGGATCAACAATATAATTGATATTTGGATAGGAAAAATTGATTCGAGCATGAAACGACCTTTTTAGCGGGATATGTTTATGTTAAAATTTCTTCTCTCCAAATTCATTAAAGTACTTTGAAGCGTGTCTTATTGTGACAATACACTATTAACTACAGGTAGAAGAAAGATCTTCAGTGGCAGAAGTTTAAAACTCCTACAGATTTGGCATAGAGGAACTACAAAGCACTCATTCTATTATGAAAATTTCTAGTTCCTCATGGTTGGATACATGACTTTTCAAGATGCATGCTTCTTGTAGTTGCAGCAAATGTGTACCGTCTTATGTTATTAACTACTTTCTTCAATGTGAATGAACCTTTTCTGCAATGTTTGGTATATCTTCCGTTGCTTCATCTTAGTATATACCTTTATCCCTTGTTAACTGCAGGTTTTGATTGATACATCTGATCTTCTGCAACACGTCTTAGACTACTCATTGGATTTGTCATCAAGGTCACCTGCCGACTTTGCTGCACACCAGACACTTCTTTGGATTATGAATGCTTGGAATTCAGTAAATTCAGGTTTGGTTAATTTGCTTTTCTTCTATTTATTTATTGCCTTGCTGTGAGGTTTCTTATTCGTAAACTTCTGTTCTTGGTCAGTTCAAATAAAAATTGCAAATTCACTTCTTGAGATGTGGTTTAAATGGCATTCGTCGCTGTGGCATTGCTCGTCTGAGGCACTTCAGGTATGCCACTGAAAGTTTTTTTGTGTTGTCCTGGTAGATTATTTTCCTTACCTTTATTGACATACTGGACTAGTGTTTCGTTTATGCAAAATTTTTCTTTGACTGATTATGATGAGTCATTCCACATAATGAATCTAGCAAGATCTACTATTCTCGACAAAATTCTGTGAGATCATCTTACAAGTGTCGAGTTTTGTTCATCTTTAATTCCTATTGTTGTTAGAGAACTAGTTTGTCTTGTACATGCATCTTTTTTCCCCTCTGTGATTGATTATTGTTCTCATCACTTGTATTCACTTGCAAAGAAACTATATATGTAGACTCAAATTTCTTCTTTTCATCAAGTGGATTTTTGTTCATGACTATCCTATTTCTGCTAGATTTCAAATGGAATTTGATTCAATTGTATGAACTGTAGGATTGGACTGACTAACTGCTTTATTGATTCTCTAATACCATTTACCAGATAATTAACTTCTTGCTTTTTGCCGATCATTCTACAGTTCAAGTTCTAATGTTATTTCGTATTTTCTCTCTTTGTAGTCAAGCAGGTAATATTTTGGTAGTTCAAAATTACTTGTCAGGGGAATTAGAATTAAGAAGAGGAGAGGAGAGGAGAGGAAAAAAAAGGAAATTAGAAAAAAGGAAAAGAAGAAGAACAAGAATTTTTTTTGGCAATGATGATTTGGCTGCTCCTTCAGGTCGTTCAGCTGCGACACTACTTCTCTTTGGGACTCCCGATATCTTCAAGAGATGGCAGAGAGAAGATCCATGGTCAGAATCTACTTAAGTAAATATTTTTAATAATTTGGTTAGCAAAAGAGAGATTTATTCCTATTTTTTTGGTACATTCTGTATTTGGATATTCAATGTAATGAAGATGTTGATATGTACTCTATTTTGAGAAATGTAATAAAGATGGTGATATATAATGTTAAGTTTTTGGAATGTAATATATACTGTACAGTATAGAGCATTATAAATGTGCTAATTTGAATAGTATAAAGTGTTATAAATGTGCTGCATTGAGCCTATACATATTATCTATTCATGACGTTTTAAAATTGTTCTGAATTGTGCACTATATATTAACTATTCATAACGCTTTTATAGAAACTATTCATGACGGTTATTTTATGACGCTTTTAAAAAATATTTATAACACCCGTTTTCATAACGGTTGCTGTGAAAAAAAAAGCGGCATGGTTCGTCATTAATGACGCTTTTTAGCCGTCATTAAAAGGATTTTTTTGTTGTAGTGGGTACACACCGTTTTATTTCGGGGTTCCCCATTGGCCTTTCTTTCACCATCAAGGTACCTCTTTCCAAAATGATTGCGCCTAGTATGAGCTTTCACTGGTGCACTCTTCAGCTTAAATTGTTCCACCTGTACTGCCGCCTCGAAGGGTTTGCTATATGAATCACACTCCCGGTTCAGAACACTCTCTTGAATGTTATCTTTCAGACCTTGAATGAACTGATTCATGTGAATGTTCTCAGTTGGTATCATTACACTAGCAAACGTTGCCAGTTTGGCAAATTCAGATTTGTAATCCACCACGGACATGTTCCCTTGCTTCAGCGACATGAATTCGTTCTCCATCTTTTGACTGATGACGAGAGACAGATATTGCTCCAAAAATGCATTCTTGAACGAGGCCCAAGAAATCTTTCCACCCCTCGCAGTTGCGAGCAGTGCCGACTTTTTTACTTTCTACCAATCTTTTGCTTACAATATTAGTTGCAAAGCGGCACAAACTACCTTTTTGCTACTCGAAACTCCTATGAATGCGAACAGACTTTCCATTTTATCCATCTAGTCCATCACCTTATCCGATGATGTCCTGCCCTCAAATTTTAGAGATTTTGCATCCAAGAAGTCCTTTGGCCTAAAGGAAGAGTGCATGTGTGCCTGCTGGGGTTCATCACCATCCACGGGCTCAATCTCGGGTGTTCCTGTCGGATTGGTCGCTGCGATGGTATTTCTATTGCCCACTAACGAAGTTATGAGTTGGGCCAAGACATCCAGCTGTCTATGTTGGGCCATACTATGTTCCTCAGCTACTTTCTGCTGAGTTTCCAATTGAGCTTGTTGTAACAGGCTGCACTGCTCCGTTTCCCGTCGCTGAAGTTTCATCATGGCCATAATCCGCTCTATCGGGTCCGTCGAGCCAGATGGTCGAGGAGGAGCCATTTCTATAATAATTAAAAGATTATAACTTCTGTTAGTCTCATAAAATATTATGGGCTTATTGTATGGGGTATTAGTTTTCATAAATCAAAATCGGGACCTTTGAAAGCCATCAAAAAACTTTGTATACTTTTTTCGAAAACGATATTTGTTAGAGGCCAAGGACGTAAAACCGTGCTCTGATACCACTATGTCACACCCCGATCCTACAAGGGTCATTCGTCCTCACTTTGATCCATATGAGATCGTTCGTCCTCGCAAAGGCGTGATGTCGTGCAAGCCTAAGTTGCACTTGCACAAGGCCAGTACTTGCACAGAACAACTAGACAAAGCAAAACACACGCACGCAACATACTTAATTGCATAAAACCACATATTGGACACATAAATTTTGAAAAAAAAAACACTTCTTTTTATTCATAACTAGATAAGATTACAAAGTACAAAACTGGCGACTCAAATACCATAATTTGATTACATATCTCTCTTTGAAGCTCTTTTCAAATTAGCCACAATGCCCGTACATCATATCCTTTTATTACACACTTGAAATGAAAAAAAACACCTTCAAAGGAAATTTGCAACTGGACTTGAAACTAAAAATGCTTCGAGGCAACCAACAAGATCTACTGTGCTGGACGAGCTTTAATGTCTCACTTGAAATTCCCATGTGTCCTTGTTAGCTGAAAAAGATGCCCATAACGTGGGTCAGTACACATCTTGTACTGGCGAGCGGCTTTTGGCTGAACTCACAAATATCTGCACTAAGTCAACATGTGAAACTATCATACAATTATTATGTAATTTTTCTACTTGTCTAGGTTCTTTTAACAATTCATAAGAAGCATAAACAGTAGAAATCATTTGCACAATAATCTTACCCATCACCGACAGCCATCCCTGTACGAGACATGTTAGCACAATTTGTATAACGAATAGCTTATGTTTCATTCTTGCAGATACTGAAGCTCATAATTTGGACCATGCATGTAGCCTATCTACATGATGGTCTATAGGGTCATTTCCCGTGATTAGCCGATGTGACTCTTTGGTTTAGCTCGTCGCTTAGGACTCAACACCCCTCTGATCGAAAGGTCTCATTTACCTCAGGGTGCCCTAATCTCTCCTAGGCCGTATGGTTCGAGGTGCCCCAAGAATCCACCCGAGAAACGATACCTTATGCACAAGTTGTCCGAGACCAATTATAACGCCCCAGTCCCAAAATACGTAGGACTAGGCATATAAAACATGCCAGCTGCGTGCATACGAAGAATACTCCAATATGTAGAATCCTCGCACACATACATAAGCTGTAAATCACAGGCCAATCACAAATAACTATATCTCATCCACAAAATCACAAGAGAAAATAATAGTTTAGATAGTATCAAATAAAAGAGTCAAAAGATAGATAGCCGGATGGAAACAAATCTACTACCAAACAGCTATGAATATAATCTAAGATACTGTAGTCCAACTTCCAAAAATTAAATGAAAGATACAAGTAAGGAAAGAATCAGGCATCGTCAGAGGGCAAGATATCCTCAGTAGGAAACGAAGGAGCTAAACTGAGTTCGCACACCTGGGGCAATCCTAACCATATACACCTAGAGAGATCACCAGGTCCTCAGCGAGACATAACAAGATACAGAAAAACATGCCATCTAAACTGAATATAAACTGCTCATAATAATCCGCATCATAACATGGTTCAGCACTTTATCATCGAAGCAGTGAACCACACCTACAACCAAACAAGGACAAGGTGTGGCACACTAGTTCGTGACAAAATACTGTTCCAAGCCATGAATGGTATAGTACACAACCATATGGAAAAGTACATACACCTACAGATAAAGGTCATCTAACCATTCCAAGTGGAATACATTTTAAGAACAGTTCATGGTCGCATGATTACCGGGTCAAGTCAGGAAAATACTAATGCAGTACAGTACCTCAGTAGCGAGTCACAACACAATATACTATTCCTCAGTATCGAGCGAGTCTATAGCATATAGTCTACCTATCGTTCCTCAGTAGCGAGCGAGTCTATGATAGATAGGGTGGTAGTCAACTTCCAATCATGTTCTCCCCGTCCAATGCCAACTCATAACTGCTAAGTCTACTAGCATGCAACTCTATTAGCAGTTATTTCCTAGCACACGTCCTCACGTATCAGTGGCCAGCAACTACGCAAGTTCGAGACCTATATGAGACTCGTGACTCATGTAGCACATGTGTCAAGGCCAATGAATGCATCACAACATAGGGTAGTCTTCTTAACTTTAAGTCGATGCATAATAATAAAGTAATAGGAATAAAACTAAAAAGTTAATTGCATAAAATATATCAACATAGAAAATGACAATAAGTAAGAAAATAAAACTAAATCAGCATGCTAACTGGCAGTAAATAAGCAGAATATAATGACAAGGTATCTTGCCTGAGGGTGGTGCGAGATGTAGCAAAATCCAACAGTCGGTATCGTCAACACGAAAGTCAAAATCCATAAGGAGCTCCGGATGCTGAAACAAACATCACGAATGATTTTGGTATAAAAGATATGTCTGGGAAACGCCCGTCCAAAAGTCTAATTCTGAAACAGGGAAAAAATCGTAATTTCGAGTCAAAACGATGTCCGCCGTTGGACCCATTTTGCACCAAAATATGTGCCAGTACCTACGGTCTCTAAATTCATCAAAATATATGTCTATGGGTCCGGTTTGAGGAGACGAACTCAACGGTATATCCGATTTTGGATTCCGATGAGCCGTGCACAAATTCGTCCGTTAGAGCGGGTCACGGGCCCGCCAAAAAGGGGGTTCCAATTAGACATTCTCAGAATCGAACCAAACTTGGCATACCGGACCAGAAAAATGATACGGTCCTGCTGGCGCAAGTTGCGTCTCGATACGACGAACGTACACGGAGTTATGGCCAAGTTTACAAAAGGTCGATACGGGGGTACTTCGACGGATACGTACTGATTTCGTTGCACACACGCAAAAAAATTGAGTTCCGTCAGTTCCCACACGTCAACAACATCCATACACACTTTTTGATGCATATAATGTGCGACCACGTTGTCCGGATTGTCGGAGCGCACACCGTATCGGTGAGAATTGTTGAAATTTACTATTTAAAAACCAAATTTTTTTTCTAAACTTTGAGGCTGTTTTAACAACAACATAATCAATAAAAAACAAAACTAAAAGATGGGTTTCTATCTAGTATAGGTTGTTTATACATGCTTTCCAATAGAAATTCTAAACTGTTAACTGTTTTGGCAAGAACCGCCTTCCAAGTTCGGGGTCTGGCTCAGGTTTTCTGTTCACGTTTGAACATATTTTTTAGGATTTTTGGTTCGATTTTTCTCACTGGTTTAACCTATGTTAATTGAACTATTTAATGGGGATTGCAGGTGGTAGAGTTGTCTATGCGTAGGGCTCGATAGATCGGAAATCGATCGAGCAGAGGTGGAGATATGTGACGTGGTAGGGGGTATCTTGGGCGCAAGCACCGTCGCTCGTTGCTGATTTGTGCGGGCGGCGGCTGCTGCGTCAAACGCGGCCGGCTCCGGTGGTCGACGTTAGGCTGGGTTCGTCGAGGTGTCGGTGGAGATGGCAAAGATTCTGGGGCTCGGTTTCGTGAAGATGGGTTGGGGTTCGAAGGGTTTGTTCTTCGGATATGTATATATCCGCAGGGAGTCCGTAGGCTATTTGGATTGATTCCAAATTAATTAGGGTTTAAAAGATTTGGGTTAAAAAAATTTCGAATTTGATTCGATCTTGGAGGAGAATAGGCTAAGGGATTAAAGGAAAAGATTTGCTAAGATATGGATCAAGATTTGAATTCGATTCAAATCAATTATTTTTTTTCCTTTCTTTCCTTCTTGGCTTTACACAGTCTCTGTGTTCCCAGGCTCGGGCTGGATGAAGGCACTGTTCATTTGAACAGTGCTGACGTTAGCAAGTTTTTTGATTTTTTTTCTTCGTTGTATTTTTTTACAACTGTTGCAGAGCCCGCTCGATTTGGGAAGGGGACAGTGCGTGCACTGTCCATTTCCATTTCTATTATATATATATATATATATATATATATATATATATATATATATATATATATATATATATATATATATAAATAAATATATATATATATATATATATTTTTATATATATTTTTATATATATATAGACACACACACACACACACACACACACACACACACACACACACACACACACACACACTTATAATATCTAACTAAATTATAAAATAAATCTCTAAAATCTCTAAAAATATTTTAAAAAAATATTTAAATACCTATTTGGTAAAATCTTACCTTGTATGACTACAACAAGATTATGAACCCAATTATTAATCCAAACACAAACCCTTAAATACTGCAATTTTAAATAGCTAAATAAATAATAATATAACAAAATCCTAAAACATTTCTAATATGGTTTGGTAAAGGTTTTGTACCACAAAAATAATACATGTGTACTACCATATAGAATAGCAGTCTCTTGCTATATCTTGATATTCACCATTCGTATAAATTAATTCAAAAGACTATTTAATAATTTAGAGCAAAATACTATAAATCTAAAACAATTTAATAAAAATTCATAAAATTCTTAGGGGGATTACACCAATGCACTCTCTATCCTTCCTATCAGATGTAACATATTTGTATATGGGTCATGACGCGTTCATTTCACGTCTTAACAGATATGTGACACATTTATTTTGTCCCTTCTTATTCATCTCAATATGTACAAGTTGTCTGTCAATGTCTACATTTTTATAGCATCCTAACAACAGTGCAGACGATCATTCATATGAAACAGATGTTTAGCTGCACATGATCAAGCATTCGATTCAATTTATTTATCTTCTCTTATCTTTTGTTATTATGGTATCGTTGATCAGAAGGACGCAACAAAAGAATGGACTAGAGATCATTTTTTAGGGCGTGAAGGTAAGTGCTCGCCCAGTTAAAGCAACTCACCAAAAGAATATTGTTTGAGAGAAGGAGGGACTTCATGCAACGATCACGCGTCGCATATGCATCCTCCTGTATTGCCACCAAGATTTGATTAGCATACTTCGGTCTCTTTCTCTCAAGATTCAGAATAAATGCGCAATGCGATGAAAGCGAACAATAAAAATCAATCATCGAAAACCAACACAAAAACGCATCCATCAAAACTAAGCAGCGAGAGAAAACATCCAACAAAACTCTTGGATTCATTTCAATATAAGCCGATCCATTAATTGGAAAGGTTCATTGTATTTCATCATTGATCGATCGATATCGACAAAGATTTCCCCAAATACTAAGTTCAAGACTGAGTCAACAAACCATGGATATTACATAGTGGACCGCGAGAAGCGGGGCACTACATAATAATCCACTGAGAAAAAGTTTTGTCCTCAAAACTTAATGTCACGACCCGCACCCGCTTTCTGGGATACGAATGCGTGTCCAAGCCAGCCTACGCCGCAGTGTTGGCGGTAGAACGCTGAATAGCCATAATGTTCAAATAACAAATAATGCCCATTCACAAAATTAATTTAATTTACAATATTCCTAAGTTTATATTTGCAGAAAAGTATAATCTCTTACAAATATTGAAATGATACAACTTATCTATCTAGCTAATCTCTAGGTTTTCGTCTGCAAGTACACCCGTAACTCCTAATGCTAAGTGAAGCCATAGCTAACCTGAAAATATTGGTTTCCAGTCAAAAATAGAACGAGTACAATTCACTGAATGCAGTTTTAATAATTAAAAATGACTATACAACAGAGGTTAGACATTAATTATATGTTTTAAATAAACAGATAAAGATGTGAGAAATGACGGAAAAATCAATAACAATATATAAACAAAAAACCTTCCCAACTGCTAGAAGTGATATGTGATCAGTCTGGGACACTACACCGCGAGGTCTACGAGGTCAACTTGTACAAAAAATAAACAATGTCTACGAGGTCTACTTGCAGAAATTAAACAATGTCTACAAGGGCTACTTGCAGAAAATAAACAATGTCTACGAGGTCTACTTGCATGAAAATAAACAATGTCTACGAGGTCTACTTGCATGAAAATAAACAAGGTCTACGGGGTCTACTTGCATGAAAATAAACAAGGTCTACGGTCGGATCACATATCCTTGGTACTTCTCATTCCCGACTCCATAATTTATAATAGAATATAAAATGGCAAACTGTAAGCCCCCTGAATTTTAGGGTTTATTTTAAATTTTCAAAATAAATTATTTTCAATAAATATTTTATTATTTAATTTTTTGTGATCATTAATGTTCCTTTCTGTGACTTTGACTTCTGGAGCGTCAGGGATGCAATCTCTGTAAACTCTTTTTATGGGTTTTGAAGTAGACAAGATTATCTTCGTTTTGATATATCATATCCCACTTAAACTCGTTTCCTTGTGCTCTTTTTGTATCGCGCAACTTCGGGTCAACTTAGACCAATTAATCGTTGAATAATTATTCCCACTTTTACCTTTGATCATCGTTTGCACGTTACCATGACTTTTAATTTAGGAGCACGAGACCAATCGTTTTCCCAGAACCAACTTCTCATGAATGACCTACTCGAGACGCTCTACACCCATGACCTTCGTGTCCCACGCAGACACTCTATTTTGTGCTTCATTTGCTTCGCACAACTTTCGGGTCAATTTAGGCCAATTAATTATCTACCGTAAAATCTGATTTAATTTCCAATTCAATTTTGGGACCCGACATCGATCCAACCTAGTCAACCCAAAGTATGGACATGGCCCACATGAAGCCTACTACCCACATGATACTTAGGTTCCATTTATTTGAGTCCCCACATGTTATTTATTTACCCATGATTATAAATACCCATTTAAATTCAATTATTTCACCCTGTCCGATTTTGACCCGATTCGGCTCGACCGAATCCGAACCCAAGCTCCATGTTGTCCTCTCATGACTACCCAAATACCCCACAAATTTTCCCTATTTTAAATATCTCTTCTTCTCTCTCTACTTATTTAAACACCTACATTTAAATATCTATCTATTTTCTTTAAGCACACAAACAAATATCTCTCATTAAAACACCAACACACACACCTCACCCTCTCTCCACCAGCACACTCCCCCCCTTTTGGCCGACCTCCTTTTCTCTCCTCTCAAATAATATCTCTCTCTCTCTATTCTAATACTCTCTCTCTCACTCTTTCTATATATATATTAATATATATACACACACATATTTACAACACTCTTCTTCTTCTTCCTCACCCACACGTACACCACCACCACCACCACCACCACCATCGTGAACAACAACACCACAACACCACCACCAAAGCCTCCTTCACCATCTCCTCTTCCTTACTACTACACCACCGTCATCATCACCACCACCATCATCATCAAGTCTACCACCATTAACCATCACCACCACTTTAACTATCATCACCACCACCACCCGTACACCACTGTCGTCGGGCCTCCACCGCCGCGGCCACCATCGTCGGGCAGCCGTGCCGCTCACTGCCGCGCGTCCGCATGTGCAACAAGCATGTAGCAGCCGCAGCTGCAGCAAACAGCTGCAACAGCAGCATCGGCGGCAGCAAGCAGCTGCCACCGTCGCCGTCGATGTGCGTCGCCGCCGTCGTACACGACCACCGGCCACCCCCTCGGTCGGGTGCCCCCTAGGCAACCCCCATGGCCATCCTCCTCTTCCCCGATGTGCCACGTAGGCGATTCGTGCATTTACGTCGAAATCCCGTCGTGACGCGCAAGTTTTGAACTCGGAAATGGCGTCCCGTCGCAGCAACTTTGCGTACATTTTTCGAGAGATCCGACCGTTGGATCGGCGAACTCTTTGCTCCGTCACGATCTCGGTATATACCTCTTCACTCCCCTCAATTTTTGTCAGTTAAATTCGTCGTTTGATACCTCAAAACTGGCCACCAAGTTGATACTTTAAATTGAACTATTTTTGGACAGTTTTGTGGAGCCAACTTCGTCAGCTCGTAACTCTGCCGTCGCAGCTCCGGTTGGCACGCTACCAGTTCCTGTGTGTAGCTGGTATAACCCTCTTCCTGTTCCTTAAGTTTCATTTCATTGTGAACACGTTTAGTTGGTCGAATTCGACGCCAAAGTTGGTCGTCCGAATTCTTTAAATTGCACTTGCAAAATTCCGTTTTTGAACCCGGGACTCCGGATTCAATTTCTGACACCACCAGTAGACTTGTGGCGTCATTTTGGCACGTTTTCATATAAAGTTTACTTCATTTGGAAAATGTGGGCCCTGGCATGCATTTCGGTGCAAAGCGGGTCCCACATTCCGAGTCAACGGGTCACTTTGAGATCGGCTCATCGGAATCCAGTTTCGGATATACCGTTGAGTTCGTATCGTCATTCTGGACTCATTGACATATAATTTGCTGAGTTTTGAAGACATTTGCTCCGGTACGTATTTCGGTGCAAACCGGATTCCAAATGTCTGCGTCAACGTATCATTTTGAAATCGGCTCATCGGAATCCAATTTCGGATATACCGTTGAGTTCGTGTTGTCATTCTGGACTCTTTGACATATACTTTGTTAGATTTTGTGGACTTTAGCTTCGACACGCATTTCTGTGCAAATCGGATATCAATATCCAGGTCAACGGACCATTTTGTGATCGGGTCATCGGAATTCCATTTTGGACATACCGTTGGGTTCGTATCATTATTTTGGATTCGTGGACATATAATTTCTAGGTTTTTTAGACTTCTATTCTGACACATTTTTCGGTACAAAGTGTATCCAACGGCGGACATCATTTTTACCCGAAATTACCGTTTTGCTCCTGTGTCTAAATTGGACTTATGGGTAGGCTATGCAAACTAATTTGACCATTCTGGACACGTTGGTGATATTTATTTTATCATCCGACAACATCTGTAGATTTTGCTTATGTATCATCCTTAATTTGTAATTAATTATTTTCCAGAAATTATTACTTGCTGTTTTTGAATTTTTATATATATTTTATTTACTGTAAAAATTTGGGAAAAGTTGTATTTAAATACTATGTTAATTTAGCTAATTTAATATAATTTTTCCAGCATTTATTAATTAATTTTGGTATTTTATAAAAATAGAAAAACAGAACTCATTTTCAGGATTCATATGTTTGCTGATTTTTAATAAATAACTATGAGGGTTTATAAATTTCAGAGAAATTAGTATAAATTTCTATAATTAACAAGGATCATTTTGATACTTTATTTTATGTATATTTGAGCTTTTTGTCTATCTCAAAAATTGTTGGAACTCAGTGTACAGTCTGATTTATTTATTGAATAGTTACGACTTACAAAGTTTTGTGTTGAATTGAGTTATTGTAGTATTGGACCTCACCCTACACTAGTGTAAAGGCCTTAGAAAATTAGTTTGGTTATAGTGTCACCCCACATTGGACTTTTATGCTAGGACATCCCTTAGCTAGTGTCCAGTTAGGAGTTGTGTCACACCACTAGTGTAATCTTAATCATAACTTAGATGCTGAGTTGTATATCATTATTGACAGGAAACCGGACATCTATATCTTCGTACTAGTATTCTTGCTTTGCTCGAGGCGAGTACCCCTATAAACTTTATTTACTGCATATGATAATAAATTGCGTATGAACCATGTTAATACAGTGATTTAAACTGAAAACCGTATCTTACAGGTTTCTATATATCTAGCGTATGTTTCACATGCTTTAATTAAATTGCTCTCAGTACCTACCATATTTTAAAGTGCTCCCAGTACCTGCCATGCTTATACTGCTCCCAGTATCTTTCACATGTTTTATACCGTTCTCGTATCTCCCACATGTTTTTACTGTTCTCGTATCTCTCACATGTTAGAATATGGGTTATGGGGAAACTGATAGTTGAGTACGTGATCATGCCTCCTCTACAGTACCGAGCAAAGTTTTATTTTATATGTTACTGTGCCGTAGGCCTTACTCCCAAAACTGTATTTGTGCGTATGTACATCTATCGCCTTTACACTTGTATGGAAGTACATTTCATTATGTGCCCCTGCACATTGTACACCTATTGACGATCACGTACCTGCTCCAGTTTTAAACTCTAGATATACATATATCATCATGACAAATGTATTCCTGATATGATAGATCTGTGATATGACATGATAGATTATGATCTGACATGATAGATCTGTGATATGACATGATTGTGATACAACATGAGATAGATGCCATAATTCTTATTTACTATATCTCTTTTCATTCTATGCTCAGTATGTTTAGTTTGTAGAATCAGTACTTGCTCCCGTCCTGACAGGATAACGTTGTAGGAATACTTTTGGAGAAAGATTTGCTCTGTGATCTTGTCTATGGACCCACTACAGAGGACCAGGCTTTTGCTCCCGAGGAAGTCTCCGCGGGGAACCTCGCTTGGTAGTCTTGCTTAGATTATTTTTGGCTTAGTTATTGAACTGTTTAGACTATATCTTGTAGTTCCTGGACTTTTTCTCCAGTTAGATACTTTGGAAGTGTATTATTAAATCTGTGCTTATTTTACTTTCGCTTATAGATGCTGTATTGTGATGAACCTTTAAATGTGATATTAGAACTGTTAACAGCTTAGATCCTTTATTGTCTATTCTTAGAACAGCTTACTACGCTTTAACCAAGCATAGGCCGGACATAGCTCGGCCCGGCCCAATAATTTGGGTAACGGGTCGTGACATGTTTTTAGTGGTGGCCCATGCAGGTCCAGACTTAAGTTATTTGGTTACGTTATTGTATCAAGCATGCCTATAATTAGGATCTTAGGACAACTAGATAACACTAGGGACAACAATTAGAACACATAGAGGATATCTAGGATTACAACATAGGAAAACTCATCACAGCATAGGACCGTTAACTATATTTAGCCTCTTGTTCGAAATTCAGTAGGTTACAATTTTGACCAGGATAGTACCCTTGGGATGACCCCTGAGGATGTCACTCTAATCTTACCTCGAAATCTGTTTCCGCTTATTTCCATTTGCTCTTCCTTAATTCGTTGTTGAAATTGATTTCTGATTTTCGTTGTTGACTTTGATCTTGCATCGTGATAAATTTTGTGGATTAAATTATGATATATCCTGATAAGGTAAATATCTGCCTTAGTTATGGAGTTTAGAATTTATCGCAGCCATATTAGCTGGTATGACAAAAATATAGGGCCTGATTTTGGGTATACTTATCTTAGTTATGGAATTTAGATTTTTTCGCAGCCATACCGGTTGGCGTGGTGAGAATTCTAGATAACATGATTGTAGGGCGTATACTATAGTTATGACTCTATCGTTTATTGCATCTAATCTTACTGGTGTGGCGAAAGTTCTGGCAACATGATTTCATAAAGACGTGTAGGGTTATCAGATCATATCATAACTTGGTTCACTTCGTTATGACCGAATGAGCAAGAATAAATTCTTATTATCATGCTTTCCCGTCTTGATTAACTCTTTCCTATCTACATCTACAACTAGGATTACAGGTTCTCTAGGACTCTCCAATATGATTGCTTTCGCATTATCTTTTGGACTAAACTCTTCTTCGTTAACCTCTTGGGTAATTCTTCTCGTTATGCATCTCGTTGTCTTCGTACCATTCTTGGAGATATTCCGATAAACTTTCCTGTCTTGCTTGACCCTTTAACTTGTTTGGACACTGTTATGGATTGCTTGACCCAGTCTTAGGCCTTGTTACCTTCTACTTGATAGACGACCAAAATAGCCAAACCTTGTTAACTGATTCTATAGTATAACTATAAATGTATTATGTGTTTGTGATAAGTACATTTCCTGGGGATTGGTGTAGTGTCCCGTCCCGCAAAGTCAATCGGAGGAATCGAAACGCCGACAGCATTGGAACTTAGCCTTGCAACGGCTGCTCGAAGGCTCGTTCGGTCGAGGCGACTCCTCGCTCAGGTGGGGTAGTTTCGGTGAACTTGCCTCATCTTAGCCTCATTGGAACTTAGCCTTGCAACGGCTGCTCGAAGGCTCGCTCGGTCGAGGCGACTCCTCGCTCAGGTGGGGTAGTTTCGGTGAACTTGCCTCATCTTAGCCTTCACTTAATAACGCGCATGTTTTCAACTTGCACAAATAGGCTAATATAAAAGCTACGAACGCACATAGCTAAGGGAATAATCCTGACCCGTCGAAATGTCTTAGAACATGGAAAATGGTCCCACGGTCTTCATAGAAGTCGGCTCAGCGTGCTTTCAAATGACACTCGATCCTTCGATCCCGTGGCTTGGGAGAAGGATGTTGGCTTAAGTTGCTAAGTTGTCCTGACACTTGAAACAGCCTAAGTCATAGGCGTCGCCCGCATGAATGCTTAATAAAGCATGCTCGATCCTGTCCCGCAAGGCTTGGCATAGCCTTCGCACGTCCCGCAAGTTAAGTTGTCTTGCACGGCTTGTTGGCTTTAGTCTAGGCACCCGAGAACTTGGTTGTTCAAGTTGAACACGTGCATGGCACGTTCCCTCGATACGAAGCTCGGCATAGCCTTTGCTCGTCGAGTCGTTGCCCGAATAAGTTAGACAAGAGTTGTGTTGGGCTATCGAAGCCAGCTCTAGCACTGTTCCGCTCTATCTGCGGTTGTCAAGATGCGTAGTCCCTTGAGAACAAGGCTCGTCGTATAAAGTATATGACTTGAGCGTTAGCATCGCCTAGAGAACCAGGTCTGTCTAAGGCACGAGCTACGGTCAGTTTAGTAAAAAGCTTGCCATGAACAAAAGAAGTTCAAGCGACTGGTTATCGCCGAGATCGGTCCCGCTACTTGGGAGTCTCGCTAAGTCTTGATAAGTCCCGCACACGAGATCGGTCCCACTACTTGGGAGTCTCGCTAAGTCTTGATAAGTCCCACACACGAGACAGTCCCGCTACTTGGGAGTCTTGCTAAGTCTTGATAAGTCCCGCACACGAGATCGGTCCCACTACTTGGGAGTCTCGCTAAGTCTTGATAAGTCCTGCACACGAGATCGGTCCCGCTACTTGGGAGTCTCGCTATGTCTTGAAAGAAAACATATGAGATCGGTCCCGCGGCTTGGGAGTCTCGATAGAAAGTTGAAAAGCATGGTCATGTTAAGGAAGGATTCCATAGATCGAGTTGGGTCTTACATGGTCATTGGACAACTTGTCGATAAGGTGTAGTCTTCTCGAATGATTGCCAAGGCACCGAGATCATTCGCCCGGGGGAAGCGAGTTGCGGCTCAAAGCAGGATGCAAGATAACTGCATGGGAGTATCGGCGCTTCCGGGGCTAGCTACCCATTGGAAGGGCGGCCCGATACCCCCGCCGAGCCGTGTCCAAGATAGCTTGACATTGCTAGTGACCACTCATGTAGATGTGTCGGTAAGAGCGGCAATCCGCATGTTTGCCTTTGGATAGTGTCGAGTACTAGCACAGCGTCGGTCGAAATCATGAGACAGTCTAGCACGACGTGTATCAAGTTAGCAAGATACGTGCTTCGGCACAAACCAAGGCTTCCGCGTATCAAGTATTGGCATTCGCGTATTAATATTGGCATTCGCGTATCGGTATTATTGGCCAAAGTTTACATAAGTTAAGTCGAGTGCCATCACTTTAAGTCAAAAGGACCGTAATGTGAAACTTGTCTAAGTCAGGGAGTCGTTAGGCACGACCTCATCTTGAAGCACGGACAAGTCTAAGCAAAGTCTAAGGGCACGACCTGCACGAGTCGTTCCCCTTGACGTCGCTAGCACGAGAATAAGTCTAGAGGCACGTGAAAGTATTCAAAGTCTTGACACGGCCGAGTTCGCATGAGTTGCTCCTCGGCGAATCACTGTCTCAAATATGTTAAGTTACGGATAGAATACGGCACGACCCTGCCGTCCCGAGTTAAAGTTTGGTCAAGTACCTAGGCGATGAGGCACTGCCTCGACCGATATACACGTTGACATGATAGCACGACTATGTCGTCGCATAACAAGTTGGTTAGACATCAAGTCTTAAAATTGATCCTAAGGCAAGACTAGAAAGACAATCGTAAAGGGACGTGTAAGCTGCACAAAGTAAATGAATGTGTCAGTTTTGTATGGGTGGGCGAGGAGCTCACTCCACCAGTACAGTTGAGTACTGACGCCCACACAGTATTCATGTGCAGGCACAGGTAGAAGCTCGTGGCGCGGAGCTCGCTTGGATGCGTCGAGGTACGGAGTTCCTTGGCGATTCGAAGCGTGCGGCCGTGTGGATTGAAGACTTATACAGGACATAATGTATGGACATCGCCTTCCGAAGCTTCCGCTGGCTCAAGCATTGTAATCGAGAGATGAGAGAGAGCAGTGTGACTTATAAATGAGAGAAAAGTGAGCACGAGAGACTTTTAATTTGGCCTTGCGCCCAAAAATGTAATCTTGTATTCAATATCAATAAAGAGCTTCTTTTGAATGACTTGTGTTCATGTGTGCTTGTTCTAAATTTTTGCTGCATGTTTCAATAATTCTGTTTGGGACTTCTGTGCGACGATCCCGTCGCCGTCGATGTAATCGGCCGTTATGAAACTGCCTTGCATGAGCGCAATCTAGGCTCGTGCGGCATCACGCCTTAGTGAGGACGATTGCTCCTACGGGAGCGGGGCGTGACATAATGGTATCAGAGCACGGCTTTACGTCCTTGGACTTCACGTCGAATTTCTCAGTTTTGAAAGCTCGTCGTTGGAAAATAAGTGTGCGCTCTCTCTCAAATGTCCTTCGGCATGTCCATACAATAAGCCTAAATATTTTCAAAAGCTCGTACAAGCGTTCGCTCGAACGCGTCGGTAGGTTATCGTCGAATGCATCGGTAGGCCGTTGTGCCGAACGGTGTCAACTTGACATGAGTGAAAATACGTGCTAAGTTAACATGTCGCGTGCGTGCCTAACTAGTCCTGCGTTGACCCTTGCAATTGAGCGTGCAAACTTGAAATATAGTCTGCACGGGATAGCTGTGCACATGGCCTTTTGGCTAAGTTGTGCTACGTATCGCGCACCTCGATCTTTTGGTGCAAACGAGTTGCGAGCAATATCAAGTACCGCTCGGTCGGGAACGAAGCTACACTTAGAGTGTCTATCGACAGGAATGCTATCGAGTTAACGCTTAGGCGTACACGAAAGATTGATATGGATTTTGAGGAATAGTACGGACGACTTAGTACGTCGAGACGACGCGAGCTACTATGCTAGAGATTCGTCGAACGAATCGGAAGGATGTCTTAGCGAATGATGCGAACATGATTGAGGATTAGATCGGATGGCTCGAATCCGAGTGGTGTATGGTTTGTCTTGGAAATTATTCGAACAAATATTGAGGATTACGAGTATGTCGACGAGGCAATGCGATCGCGCAAAGCCTTAGAACGCGTCACGCTTAGTTGGTCGTGACTTCGAATGTCCCGAACGAGCATCTCGTTCGGACAACTTGTGAATAGGCAACGCGAGTTAGAAAATGATATCGAATCATGCTCGAAATAATGAATGAAAATAAATGTCTCCATCGAAGAAACTTAGAGGATCGTGCTTATGATTTTAGATTTTGATCGAATGGAATTGTGGTATTTCCAGTTCGGACAATAGCATCAGTCGCACGACTCAAAATTGGTTGCAAAGGAAGATCGTCAGGTTACGCATATCGTCGATGGTATTGAGACGTATCAAAGATCGATATGCGATAACTCGAGGGTACTCTGACTCGGCGAATGATTATCGTGCAAATGTCATTGTTCCGATGGATGCTACACTCGAGATATTGAAACGTGTCAAGGAAAATATAGACTTGGCTCGAGGATTTTATAGTTGAACGAATGATGATCGGACTATCGAACTTGGATTGGATGAAATGAAATGTTTGGATTTGCTTCGTTGACAACCACAACGTTGATGTCTTTGTCTTATACGAGCGCAACTCCAGCCTCGCACATGCGTCGTACCGATTAGAGTGATCACTCCGCGTGAATGCTGGTATGGTGATTCATATAGTGGGGGTGATTGAACTAGTATGGCGTGGCAATTTGTGTGCTTCGACTTGTGGTTTGACGCGAAGGTGAACTTGAGAATGACTCAGTGTGCTTGATGATTGAATTTGAGGATTGCGTAGGTCCAATCCGCGTATCGAGAATGAATTAGTCTGGACTCAAACAAGAGTTACTCCCCGATGAGAATGATTATTCCGTGGGTGCGTTGCATGGTAATTCATGAACCACCATGGATAATCGAACTCGCGTGAGATTGGGGCGCAACGTATTGTCAAAGCTAGACGATCTCGTGATCGAATACATGAATTGGTTAGAATTGATGATTTGAATGGATTCGAATATGCGTAACGAATGTATTGATGCGAATAGGTGAACGTGCTCGATGTTTAGAAATTTGAGTGACGCAAGCTTGGGTAGAAAATCCCGTACTACTGACTTTGGTTTGACCCTAGGATTGGGATCAGTATTGGCATTATTGTTGGGGAACTATGATTCCAATCATGACATTGACTTAGCCTCAAAAAGAAAAGGCCTAGCGGTTAGGCGAGACGCCCTGTTTCATGAGTTATCAATCGAAAGATTGATCTTGAGGATTATTTTGAATGGATATAGTGAATCACGAATATAGGAATACCCCTCACGAGATTCGGCTGACATGCATATATTTCAGGGATGCCAGAGTATGTGCACGATGCGACTCGAGTGAGAACGACAAATTCTCTGTCATGCGGCTTAGTGAATACATGTATTTTAGGGACGCCTGGGAAAGCGTGCACGATCCAGCCAAGTGATACGTTGAATTGAAATGAGACTTGGGGAATGGAAGAATGTCGAGAACTTGAATTCGCGTTAAGAGAAAGAATGACAATAGTGCGAGCGTGGCTCGGACTCAAGGAAATGCGTAGGCGTACCCCGCACGACTGTTATAATTCCGTATCTAGGCTCGATTAAGTCTTGGCCATAGAAATGGTAGGATGGCTTGCCTTCAGGAAAGTCTCGAGGACGAGACTTGTTCTGAGTGGTGTATGATGTAGTGTCCCGTCCCGCAAAGTCAATCGGAGGAATCGAAACGCCGACGGCATTAGAACTTAGCCTTGCAACGGCTGCTCGAAGGCTCGCTCGGTCGAGAAGACTCCTCGCTCAGGTAGGGTAGTTTCGGTGAACTTGCCTCATCTTAGCCTTCACTTAATAACGCGCATGTTTTTAACTTGCACAAGTAGGCTAATATAAAAGCTACGAACGCACATAGCTAAGGGAATAATCCCGACCCGTCGGAATGTCTTAGAACATGGAAAATGGTCCCACGGTCTTCATAGAAGTTGGCTCAGCGTGCTTTCAAATGATACTCGATCCTTCGATCCCGTGGCTTGGGAGAAGGATGTTGGCTTAAGTTGCTAAGTTGTCCCGACACTTGAAATAGCCTAAGTGATAGGCGTCGCCTGCGTGAGTGCTTGATAAAGCATGCACGGTCCCGTCATTTTGCCCCGACACTCGAATCAGCCTAAGTCATAGACGTTGCCCGCATGAATGCTTAATAAAGCATGCTCGGTCCTGTCCCACAAGGCTTGGCATAGCCTTCGCACGTCCCGCAAGTTAAGTCGTCTTGTACGGCTTATTGGCTTAAGTCTAGGCACCTGAGAACTTGGTTGTTCAAGTTGAACGCGTGCACGGCACGTTCCCTCGATACGAAACTCGGCGTAGCCTTTGCTCGTCGAGTTGTTGCCCGAATAAGTTAGACAAGAGTTGTGTTGGACTATCGAAGCCAGCTCTAGCACTGTCCCGCTCTATCTGCGGTTGTCAAGATGAGTAGTCCCTTGAGAACAAGGCTCATCGTATAAAGTATATGACTTGAGCGTTAGTATCGCCTAGAGAACCAGGCCTGTCTAAGGCACGAGCTACGGTCAGTTTAGTGAAAAGCTTACCACGAACAAAAGAAGTCCACGCGACTGGTTATCGTCGAGATCGGTCCCGCTACTTGGGAGTCTCGCTAAGTCTTGATAAGTCCCGCACACGAGATCGGTTCCGCTACTTGGGAGTCTCGCTAAGTCTTGATAAGTCCCGTACACGAGATCGGTCCCGCTACTTGGGAGTCTCGCTAAGTCTTGATAAGTCTCGCACACGAGATCGATCCTGCTACTTGGGAGTCTCGCTAAGTCTTGATAAGTCCTGCACACGAGATCGGTCCCGCTACTTGGGAGTCTCGCTATGTCTTGAAAGGAAACACACGAGATCGGTCCCGCGGCTTGGGAGTCTCGATAAAAAGTTGAAAAGCATGGTCATGTTAAGGAAGGATTCCATAGATCGAGTTGGGTCTTGCATGGTCATTAGATAACTTGTCGACAAGGTGTAGTCTTCTCGAATGATTGCCAAGGCGCCGGGATCATTCACCCGGGGGAAGCGAGTTGCGGCTCAAAGCAGGATACAGGATAACCGCATAGGAGTATCGCCGCTTCCGGGGCTAGCTACCCATTGGAAGGGCGGCCCGATACCCTCCCCCCGAGCCGTGTCCAAGATAGCTTGACATTGCTAGTGATCACTCATGTAGATGTGTCGGCAAGAGCGGCAATCCGCATGTTTGCCATTGGATAGCGTCGAGTACTAGCACAGCGTCGGTCGAAATCTTGAGACAGTCTAGCACGACATGTATCAAGTTAGCAAGATACGTGCTTCGGCACAAACCAAGGCTTTCGCGTATCAAGTATTGGCTTTCGCGTATCAATATTGGTATTCGCGTATTGGCTTTCGCGTATCGGCATTGTTGGCCTAAGTTTGCATAATTTAAGTCGAGTGTCATCACTTTAAGTTAAAAGGACCGTAATGTGAAACTTGTCTAAGTCAGGGAGTCGTTAGGCACGACCTCATCTTGAAGCACAGACAAGTCTAAGCAAAGTCTAAGGGCACGACCTGCACGAGTCGTTCCCCTTGACGTCGCTAGCACGAGAATAAGTCTAAAGGCACGTAAAAGTATTCAAAGTCTTGGCACGGCCGAGTTCGCATGAGTTGCTCCTCGACGAATCACTGTCTCGAATATGTTAAGTTACGGATAGAATACGGCACGACCCTGCCGTCCTGAGTTGAAGTTTGGTCAAGTACCTAGGCGATGAGGCACTGTCTCGACCGAAATACACGTTGACATGATAGCACGACTATGTCGTCGCATAACAAGTTGGTTAGACGTCAAGTCTTAAAATTGATCCTAAGGCAAGTCTAGAAAGACAATCGTAAAGGGACGTGTAAGCTGCACAAAGTAAATGAACATGTCGGTTTTGTATGGGTGGGCGAGGAGCTCACTCCACCAGTACAGTTGAGTACTGACATCCACACAGTGTTCATGTGCAGGCACAGGTAGAAGCTCGTGGCGCGGAGCTCGCTTGGATGCGTCGAGGCACGGAGTTCCTTGGCGATTCGAAGCGTTCGGCCGTGTGGATTGAAGACTTATACAGGACATAATGTATGGACATCGCCTTCCGAAGCTTCCGCTGGCTCAAGCATTGTAATCGAGAGATGAGAGAGAGCAGAGTGACTTGTAAATGAGAGAAAAGTGTGCATGAGAGACTTGTAATTTGGCCTTGCGCCCACAAATGTAATCTTGTATTCAATATCAATAAAGAGCTTCTTTTGAATGACTTATGTTCATGTGTGCTTGTTCTAAATTTCCGCTGCATGTTTCAATAATTCTGCTTGAGACTTCTGTGCGACGACCCCGTCGTCGTCGATGTAATCGTCCGTTATGAAACTGCCTTGCACGAGCGCAATCTAGGCTCGTGCGGCATCACGCCTTAGCGAGAACGATTGCTCCTACGGGAGCGGGGCGTGACAATTGGTTATATTAAGCTTATAGGACAAGTATGAGTGACTGACTGTAGTAGACTTGGAAACTATTAAAAATGATTGTATTGATAGTATGACTTGATGATAGGATATCTAAGATGGAGAAATAAAATATTATATTGTTGTGACTACGTATTGAGGATTAGAATCTTGTGCTTAGAGTTTGAGGATTGAGTATTCGTAGGACTTTGATGACCAAGTAATTATTGGTTAGCTATAAGCTAATTACATGTGATTAGAGGGTAGATCGATATGTGGAATGGTATAGAATAAGTTAGAATGAGATATAATATTTCGTACGAGATCGGAAAGATATCAGTTAAAAAGACAAGAAACAAGGCAAAGACATATGTACATTGGTAATTAATAAATTGGGAGTTTTGAAATCAAGGATTTATATTCGGAGGACTTGTTAAGTAAAAAGAAGAAGGCTCTACGCCAAGGATAAGAATTGAACGTATAATTTTAAAGGGAAGCTGTAGAAAAGGATTGACGACAAATAATGCAAAGGGCTAGTGGATTGATATAATAAGGATATATACTTAGGATATGATAAGGAAATCAAGTATTTACAATTGAGGTTGGAAATATGGTTGATGATTAAGCATTTTAGGCTTATAAACATACCCAGAGAATGACCTATAGTTTAGGATATACATAAATGTTCTATTTTAGTATGGAAAATTCTAAAGGATATATGACGAAGTTTATGATAGAAGGACTTTGTTGAACCTGAACCAAAAAGATTGTAAAGAGAAACAGGACAGATGATTACAAGGGTAGTAGATTGAGTATCATAGCCAGAGCAACTACATGTTATAGTTTGACCTATTGGATGATTTTTAATTTCGAGGACGAAATTCTTGTAAGGTGGGTAGGATGTAAGCCCCCTGAATTTTAGGGTTTATTTTAAATTTTTTAAATGAATTATTTTTAATAAATATTTTATTATTTAATTGTTTGTGATCATTAATGTTCCTTTTCGTGACTTTGACATCTGGAGCATCAGGGATGCCAATCTCTGTAAACTCTTTTTATGGGTTTTGAAGTAGACAAGATTATCTTCATTTTGAAATATCATGTCCCACTTAAAATTGTTCCCTTGTGCTCTTTTTGTATCGCACAACTTCGGGTCAACTTAGACCAATTAATCGTTGAATAATTATTCCCACTTTTATCTTTGATCATCGTTTGCACGTTACCGTGACTTTTAATTTAGGAGCACGAGACCAGTCGTTTTCCAGAACCTTCTTATGAATGACCTACTCGAGATGCTCTACACCCATGACCTTTGTGTCCTACTCAGACACTCCATTTTGTGCTTCATTTGCTTCGCACAACTTTCGGGTCAATTTAGGCCAATTAATTATCTACCGTAAAATTTGATTTAATTTTCAATTTAATTTCGAGACCCGACATCGATCTAACCTAGTCAACCCAAAGTATGGACTTGGCCCACATGAAGCCTACTACCCACATGATACTTAGGTTCCATTTATTTGAGTTCCCACATGTTATTTATTTACCCATGATTATAAATACCCATTTAAATTCAATTATTTCACCCTGTCCGATTTTGACCCGACCTGGCTCGACCGAACCCAAACCCAAGCTCCATGTTGTCCTCTCATGACTACCCAAACATCCCATAAATTTTCCCTATTTTCTCTATTTTAAATGTGTCTTCTTCTCTCTCTACTTATTTAAACACCTATATTTAAATATCTATCTATTTTCTTTAAGCACACAAACAAATATCTTCCATTAAAACAACAACACACACACACCTCACCCTCTCTCCACCAGCACACACCTCTCCTTTTGGCCGACCTCCTTTTCTCCCCTCTCAAATAATATCTCTCTCTCTCTCTCTCTCTATTCTAACACTCTCTCTCTCTCACTCTTTCTATATATATTAATATATATACACACACATATTTACAACACTCTTCTTATTCTTCCTCACCCACACGTACACCACCACCACCACCACCACCACCACCACCACCACCACCACCACCGTGAACAACACCACCACAACACCACCACCACAGCCTCCTTCACCATCTTCTCCTCACTGCTACACCACCATCATCATCACCACCACCATCATCATCAAGTCCACCACCATTAACCATCACCACCACTTTAACTATCATCACCACCACCACCCGTACACCACTCTCGTCGGGCCTCCGCCGCCGCGACCACCACCGCCGGGCAGCCATGCCGCTCGCCGTCGCGCGCACGTGTGCGCAGCAAGCATGCATCTGCCGTAGCTGAAGCAAACAGCTAAAACAGCAGCATGGTCGGCAGCAAGCAGCTGCCACCGCCGTCGCCGACGTGCGCCGCCGCCGTCGCACACGACCACCGGCCACCCCCCTCGGTCGGGCGTCCCCTAGGCGTCCCCCCATGGCCATCCTTCTCTTCTCCGACGTGCCACGTAGGCGATTCGTGCATTTACGTTGAAATCCCGTCGTGACGCGCGAGTTTTGAACTCGGAAATGGCATCCCGTCGCAGAAACTTCGTACACATTTTTTGAGAGATCCGATCGTTGGATCGACGAACTCTTTGCTCCGTCACAATCTCGGTATATATCTCTTCACTCTCCTCAATTTTGGTCCATTAAATTCGTCGTTTGATACCTCAAAACTGGCCACCAAGTTGATACTTTAAATTAAACTATTTTTGGACAGTTTTTGGAGCCGACTTCGTCAGCTCGTAACTCCGCCGTCGCAGCTCCGGTTGGCGTGCTACCAGTTCCTGTGCGCAGTTGGTATAACCCTCTTCCTATCCTTTAAGTTTTATTTCATTGTGAACACGTTTAGTTGGTCGAATTCGACGCCAAAGTTGGCCGTCCGAATTCCTTAA
Source organism: Iris pallida (assembly GCA_029216955.1). Lineage (NCBI taxonomy): Eukaryota > Viridiplantae > Streptophyta > Magnoliopsida > Asparagales > Iridaceae > Iris > Iris pallida. The sequence goes on along the minus strand of JANAVB010042420.1, from coordinate 6,250,058 downwards.
TTTACACTTGTAAAATTTTGTTTTTGAATCTGGGACTCCGGATTCAATTTCTGACACCACCAATAGACTCGTGGCGTCGTTCTGGCACGTTTTCATATAAAGTTTGCTTGATTTGGAGAACGTAGGCCCTGGCACGTATTTCGGTACAAAGCGGATCCCATATTCCGAGTCAACGGGTCACTTTGAGATCGGCTTATCTGAATCCAGTTTCGGATATACCGTTAAGTTCGTATCGTCATTCTGGACTCGTTGACATATAATTTGCTGAGTTTTGAAGACATTTCCTCCGGCATACATTTCGGTACAAATCGGATTCCAAATATCCGCGTCAACATGTCATTTTGAGATCGTCTCATCGGAATCCGATTCCGGATATTCCGTTGAGTTCGTGTTATCATTATGGACTCATTGACATGTACTTTATTATATTTTGTGGACTTTGGCTTCGACACGCATTTCTATGCAAATCGGATACCAATATCCAGGTCAACGGACCATTTTGTGATCGGGTCATCGAAATTCCATTTTGGACATACCGTTGGGTTCGTATTATCATTCTGGATTTGTGGACATATAATTTGCTAGGTTTTGTAGACTTCTATTCTGACACGTTTTTCGGTGTAAAGTGTGTCCAACAGCGGATATTATTTTTACCCGAAATTACCCTTTTTTCCTGTGTCTAAATTTGACTTATGGGTAGACAATCCCAACTAATTTGACCATTCTGGACACGTTGGTGATATTTACTTTATCATCCGACAACATCTGTAGATTTTGCTTATGTATCATCCTTAATTTGTAATTAATTATTTTCCAGAAATTATTACTTGCTGTTTTTGAATTTTTATATATATTTTAATTGCTGTAAAAATTTGGAAAAATTGTATTTAAATACTATGTTAATTTAGCTAATTTAATATAATTTTTCCAGTATTTAATAAGTACTTTTGGTATTTTATAAAAATAGGAAAATAGAACTCATTTTCAGAATTCATATGTTTGCTGATTTTTAATAAATATCTATGAGGGTTTATAAATTCCAGAGAAATTAGTATAAATTTTTATAATTAACAAGGATCATTTTGGTACTTTATTTTATGTATAATTGAGCTTTTTGTCTATCTCAAAAATTATTGGAACTCGGTGTACAGTCTGATTTATTTATTGAGTAGTTACGACTTACAAAGTTTTGTGTTGATTTGAGTTATTGTAGTATTGGACCTCACCCTACACTAGTGTAATGGCCCTAGAAAATTAGTTTGGATATAGTGTCACCCCACATTGGACTTTTATGCAAGGACATCCCTTAGCTAGTATCCAGTTAGGAGTTGTGTCACACCACTAGTGTAATCTTAATCATAACTTAGATGCTGAGTTGTATATCATTATTGACAGGACACCGGACATCTATATCTTTGTACTATATTCTTGCTTTGCTCGAGGCGAGTACCCCTACAAACTTTATTTACTGCATATGATAATGAATTGCGTATGAACCATGTTAATACAGTGATTTAAACTGAAAACCGTATCTTACAGGTTTCTATATATATCTAGCGTATGTTTCACATGCTTTAATTAAATTGCACTCAGTACCTACCATGTTTTAAAGTGCTCCCAGTACCTGCCATGCTTATACTGCTCCTAGTATCTTTCACATATTTTATACCGTTCTCGTATCTTCCACATATTTTTACTGTTCTCGTATTTCTCACATGTTAGAATATGGGTTATGGAAAAATTGATAGTTGAGTACATGATCATGCCCCCTCTACAGTACCGAGCAAAGTTTCATTTTATATGTTGTTGTACCGTAGGCCTTACTCTCAAAGCTGTATTTGTGCGTATGTACATCTATCGCCTTTACACTTGTACGGAAGTACATTTTATTATGTGGCCCTGCACATTGTAAAACTATTGACGATCACGTACCTGCTCAATTTTAAACTCTAGATATACATATGTCATCATGATAAATGTATTCCTGAAATGATAGATCTATGATATGACATTATAGATTATGATCTGACATGATAGATCTGTGATATGACATGATTGTGATACGACATAAGATAGATGTCGTGATTCTTATTTACTACATCTCTTTTCATTCCATGCTCAGTATGTTTAGTTTGTAGAATCAGTACTTGCTCCCGTCCTGACAGGATAACGTTGTAGGAATACTTCTGGAGGAAGATTTGCTCTGTGATCTTGTCTATGGAAGCACTACAGAGGACCAGGCTTTTGCTCCCGAGGAAGTCCCCGCAGGGAACCTTGCTTGGTAGTCTTGCTTATATTATTTTTGGCTTAGTTATTGAACTGTTTAGACTACATCTTGTAGTTACTGGACTTTGTCTCCAGTTAGATACTTTGGAAGTATATTATTAAGTCTGTGCTTATTTTACTTTCGCTTATAGATGCTGTGTTGTGATGAACCTTTAAATGTGATATTAGAACTGTTAACAGCTTAGATTCTTTATTGTCTATTCTTAGAACAGCTTACTACGCTTTAACCAAGCATAGGCTGGACATGGCTCGGCCCGGCCCGGCCCAACAATTTGGGTAACGGGTCGTGACACAAACCACATAACCAATGGCCAATCAATAAAATATAGTGAAAGTCAATATTGAAAACAGATAATAAACTGTACTCGTCTGAGGTCCTTTGATGGTGAAACCGATAATCCAAACCACTCAGTATGCCACAACAGTCAAACTCGTACAATAGTCTCCAGATGTTGAAATAGACATTACTAACATTCTCAGAATAGTCAAATTAGCTAGAATTGCCTGTCCTTAAGTCCAATTCTGGACACAGGGGAAAAACGGTAATTTCGGATTAAAACGGTATCTCCCGTTGGACCCGCTTTGCACCGAAAAGTATGCCAGAGTCAATGGTCTCTAAAGTCATCAAACTACATGTCTACGTATTTTTTTTGATGATACGAACCTTACCGTATGTCCAAAGTTGGATTTCGGCGGATCGTGCACAAAATCGCCCGTTGAGTCGGATCGTGGAGCCCGCAAAACGACGATCCGGTCAACTATCTCAGAATTGGATCAAACTTGGCATATAGGACCCAAAAAATGATACGGTACTGTTGGCGCAAGTTTCGTTTAGTTCTGACGAACGTCCACAAAGTAATTAAGAAATTTGCACAGAGGCCGATACGAAAAATTTCGACGGATACGCATCAAATTCGTCGCACAGACGTGGCCAATTTGAATTCCGTCAAAGCCCACACGTCCACAAAGCCGATACGCACCTTTCGATGCTTTCGGTTCGCGGCCACGTCGTCCGGATTGGTGGGACGCACGTTGTATCAGAGGAATTTTTTAGAGTTTCAGTTTTTCGAAAACTGGTTTTTCATGATTTTTGAAATCAAATAACTTCCCACATATTTGATGAAATCAATATCCGTAAAAAGGGTTTCATTCTCGTATATGTTGTTAATAACTATTTAAAATTGTTTCTCAAAAACTCTTACTATTAAGTCCAGAAAGTGTCCTCCAAAACAGGGGTTCCGACATCAAAAACTGTTAGTGAAGAACGTAACTTATGTGACTTTTCTTCATTTTTGGAGGGATTTTTTGGGTTACCCAGTGCGTTTTGTTAAAGTTTAATTGAAGTTATTCGGAGAGGGATAGGTTGGTGACGTACCGGTGATGTCGATTCGAAAAACCATATCTCGGAGACGGAGAAATCCTTCCGTGAAATCGGCTTCCAGGGATGTTGCAACTGCTGTTGCTGTTGCCGTTTCTGACGGCGGCTCTGGCCGACCGAAGGTGGCCCACAGAGGCGTGCGCGCGCATGGGGAAGGGGAGCGCAGGTGTGGGTGGTGACGTTGTGTTTAGGGTTTTAGGTTTTGATGTATCTTATACGAACTCCCCCCCTCTGTTTCGATCGACCTATGTATACAGCGCTCTGCTCGGTTCTTAGGGTCGGGTGGTGATGAACAGTAGCCCATACATGAGTTTCCCCATAAGTCCCTATACTTTTAGTATTTGCGTCTGGGTCCCTGGATGTTTCATTTATTGTATTATCGGTCTAAAAACAATTAGAAAATTTGTAAAAACATGTCTATTAATTACAAGATTCATTTAAGGCCATTAAAACCTATTTAAAATTAATTAAAAATTGGACAAAAATTTGTATAAAATTCTATTTAAACATTTTAAGGCTATTTTGGTCCAAATTGATTCAAAAATTACCAAATTCCTAATTTTCAAAAACAGGGACTTACAACTCTTCCTCCCTTAATAAATTTTGTCTTCGAAATTTCTAGGGTAGGTAGGGGTCCAACTGTCTATCATAAGTCTAGGTAGGGTCTTGGTCTCAATCGAAAAGGTACACTTCCCCCTTAAGTTTAGAAGCATGTATGATTATAAGTTATCAATCGATCAAAGCAAGCGAGCAAACATGGGATAAGGGTATGAAAATAAAGCAATGTTCTAGCGATACCAACGTGGGGTTTCATTAGCTACTGGTGTTACAAGTTCCATGGTGAAGACTCCTCTTGTTACATAGGGAGCGGTGCTCTAGGCTGGGGTGTAGCTGCTATCTATTCACTGCTGGCATCCTCGGAGTTGGTGTGTAGAAGATCCGCAGGAAAGGCATTGCCCAAGTCTCTTCTGGCAGTTTCCATACTCATGTTCCGGTCTTCCGCAATAAGTGCAAGGACCTTGGGTATGTTTTGGGTCCAATCTGGACTAGTTCGGTACCACCGGGTTCCCTAAAACTCAATAATATAATTAAATAAAAAAATCAATCTTCGGTAAGGCTTAAGTCGCAACTTGGCCTGGTTTTCCTAGTTAGGACATCACTATGGCTCGATTTTTTCTACCAGGGCTGATACACTAGTCAAAGCACTCTATTGCACTATCCATGCCACGATTTCTAGTCACCTTGTACTCCAAAACTCTACCATGGCTAAAGTCATCTACCGTGATAATTAACTAAGTAATTATTTATATAAAAATTTCTAAAAATCACCATTTAATTTAAATAAACAAATAAAAATATATTATCAAAATTTCGGGAAGAGGAGGTACAAACCTACCCACCTTTGGTCGCACTACTCCCTCAAAGCTATGTCACTAAAAAATTATAATCTTCCAACTAATTGCTAAAATTGCTACAAATAGACATCTACTGTATATGGCAATCTATAATCCTCTCTTATCTATCAAGCAACCCAAAATTTAACAAGCAACAAATTTACACAAGTAGCTAAGAAATATTGGTAAATTCTAATAAGCATGACCATTCGTCGCTCTGCAATAGAAAGGACAGGAAGATAAGAAAGAATAATCGAGAGCAATTATTAAGTTTCAAGAGCGGTAGAGAGTATTCAATGATGTAGATAAAAAGAAAGTCTATGAATCATTGACCTATTTGCTAGAGTGGGCTACTCTAGACCAGTCACTTGCTAAATCGAAGAACCCTTCGTTTCTTAGAGGGGCTTGCAAGCTGTGCAATACAGAAGTTTCGCTCTCGAAGTTAATCTAAACAAGGTTCCATAATAGAACAAAATTTGAGAAATCAGGATTGTGATCTTTTTCGTAGTTATTTAAACACACGAGCAAGGGTTATAAATGCAATATAAGATCGTATTGCGACTTCCAAGTAGACGGAATAAGGGTTACGAATGACCTCACAATCTAAGAAGTGGAGACTACATGGGTATAGGGACCTATGTCAAAAAGTTCGGTTTTATAGTCCAAATATAGTGGTATATATGGATAGGTTTTACTGGGTCTTAATGGGTTCCCCATTTGGACATCACTCGTTGGTTGGGTGAACCTTGGATTTCAATCTATATTGACTGGACAAGATCCCAATGATAAAACTATTTCTACTAGGTTAGGGTAACCTAGAATAGGTTTCCACCCAAGTGGTTGAGCTAGATGAGCAGTCGGATTGGTTAAGTGAGTTCTGTAAGCCTTGAAGATGCGTCTTCCGTGACTTTTATGTTTAAGTAGCACGAGAAGACACAATTGAGTGGCACACTAGTGACATGTGCGTAGTGGGCTTCGAGTAGATCACAACCATATATTGGGTCGAAAGATTTGAGTCGAGGTTGAGTCTCTAATTGTAGTCGGGGAGTATATCGGTATTATGGTAAGGGTTATAGTTAGTCTTTTTGACCTGAAAGTCGTACCACAAAAATAGAGTACAAGGGGACGTGTTTGAGTGGGACATGATATACCTAGATGAAGGTGGACTCGTTTAGATCTTGCATATGAAATTTATTGGAAGGTAACAGCTAGTCTCGTGCTCCGAATATTAATGACACGACCGGGAACACAAAATGATATAAATAGAAGTGGGAGTCCATGGGGCACTAATTATCATCCTAATAGAAATTACTCTAATCAATCGATAATCCTCGCATACCCTAAAATTTTAGAAGGCTTACAATCTACTCACCTTAGAAGCTAGGACATGGTTTTAAGAATAATGAGGTTAGAGGAATTTCGAAGTCCGGGTATTGTACCTCGACTTTTGTTAATAAAGAATAAGGCACGTCGTAACGGAATACGGTAGATATAAGTCAAGTTAAGGATCGTTCCTCAATAAATAGAAAACAAGTGTGTATAATGACATATGGTCGATAAAATAGAATGATCTACTCGTCCATAGTATACAAGAGTTATCGACGGGGTAACCAACTCTAAGGCACCATCATATGAAGAGATTTCTATAACTGAGTCGTGAATTTCTATTTGTGTCAAACCTGCCAGACTATTAGTAGTATAGGCTGGAGTGATCATGTATTGTTGTTGATAACTGGTAGATCATAATATGACAGGGTATTTAAGCTATGTTATTGGCTAAGCTAGTGACTGTGGTATTCCAATACTAGTTAGGTCTTAATAATAAAATTTACATAACTAGGGTAATATTTGTTGGAAATCAATCTCGGAATGAGTATCTACCATAGTTAGGGTAAATGATTGTCCTTACCCTTGTCTATTCATCTCATATATAAACTGTGGGCCTTGGTCGAGGAAAGGTTGAGTTAAGGCTTAAGGGTTACTAGTTAAAGCAAGCTTCAAGCAAATAATTTGAGACTCGCAACATTTGGTTTCTTGAGAATAGATAGTCTCCTAGGTTGGCATTTGACTAAGGTTAGAACCCTAATCATTCTCAAATTCAGATGGCTATAAGGTCCCAATAGTAGTTTGGGGGTCGAGAGAAGAACGAGTAACTCAAGGCAAGGTTCTAGTCACACGGCTGGCCGATGGTAGCTACACTTGTGTATACAACTATCATAGCCATGGGGATACTCTGTATCTCTCTACCAATTATGAGTCGTCTTTCCAAATCAGTGAAAGATAAAAACAATAAAGAGTTCAAGGAAGATTTTACTGAATATAATTACGTGATTCAACGACGAACGTATAATTCAAGAGGAATTGTCAATACAGTCGCGGATGAGATCATAGATACCTTGATATCTCAATACATGTGGGATGTAAAACCCCTTATAATTTAAAAGAATATTTAAATTATTTTTGGATTTTATTTAATTCTAATTTATTTTTATCTTATTTATATTATATAAAAGGACTATAGCCATGGTTGAGTTTGAATATGCAAGACGACTAGAAAGTATGGCATGCCTAGCATAGTCGGATGCTTTAACTAGTATGCTAGCCATGTTAGGAATGTCATGGTCATATTGTAATCTCTTGCATGTTAACCATTCAAATTATGGCACAAGTTATATTTTTATTTAATTAATTAGTTAAGAAAGTCTTTATGACTTTTTAGGAGACCCGGTTGCACCAAACCTTCCCAAACCTCTTCCAAGCCAAATCCAACCTTATGTAGACATGTTGGGCATTAATAAATATTAATAATTACATTTATTTATATTTAATTCAGATTTTGTAGTGCAATTACATAGATAGAATTAAATAGTTCTATATTAGGAAATCCCTTTTTAAATCCTCAATCCAATCAACTTGCCAACTCACCAAACAACCAAATCATGCCAAGTGGACCCCCACCATGCTAATTTCGACCAAGCAACCCCCCCATGGCCGAATGCATCAAATTAAATAGGATTTAAATCCTAGATTGCTTAAAATTCATTTAAGGATATGTTTAAATATACCAACTTATCCCAAATCCTAATCTTTCTCTCCCTCACCTTTGGCTGACCAAAACCCCTCTCCCTCTCCATAATTTTGGCAGCAACAAACTCCTCATAGCATCTATACATCATCTCCTCCATTGCACATCTCTCCATCCTTCACAAAAACTCATCTCCTCCACCAAACATCCCCGAAACCCCTCAAAACAAATCCTAAAAACTCCATCTCTCCCATCCAATCCTCTATATCCATTATCAACTCTCCTATACTCACCAAGAGAGGATTAGCAACCGAGGATAGCGGAAAAGATTGGAGCTTTGGTGAAGAGAAGTCATCATCACCCTTTCTAGCAAGGATCTTTGGTAAGAACCCAAATATTTTCTTCTAAAAACTTTTCCTAAAATTCTGTAGAAAATATGTTATTAATTCTGTAGAAACCATATTTTGATGGCTTTTGTTAGGTATAATCATCCACAAAGGTTTCATGAAATATATGCGTAATATTCATGTGTCGGTAGGACCAAAATTAACCCCATTGTAAAGGAACTTTGAGTTATTGGTGCCTATTTTTGAAACTGAATTTTATTTGTGTTCATATACATAAATTAGGATTTTTAAGTATTTTTCCATGATTTTAGCAACTCAAATCTGGTCGGGAAAATTGTAGGTCAAAACTAGCTAATTTCGGGTAAACGGCTGACCTAGTATGTCCCAAACTTGTAGTATAACTCAACCTTGTACCTCTAATATTATTCTATGAAATAAATTATTTTACTGCTATTTAAAATATATTTTTGGTTTTTTAGCAATTTTGAGTCATTAACTATATTCCGGGCGAGTTTCGGGTAGACTAGCTGACTTATTAATCAACTAGTCATAAATGTCTTTAGAAATATTAATTCTAGAATTTCAGAGAAATTAGAAAATTAGTTGAAATATTATTTTTATGATTTTTATATAATTTTTAAGTATGTTATTGAAGTAGGGGCATAACCGACTAATTAAAAGTTAGAAATCCTAAAACTGTGTTTCGATGTCTCGTGGAACCTGTGTGTGATTGTATGGATCTAAATGGTTCCAGGAGAGATTGAATATAATTTTAACGCATTACTTTGACTAATTAAGTCGTATCATAAGTTTCATAAGTAGTGACTTAATTTAGTTAATTAATTATCTAGGAGCGTCGGGCTCCGGAGGCGTGGACGCGGGAGCAGCGTTTCATATTTACAGCACGGAATCAGGCAAGACACCTTGCTTTTACTATTTAATTTCTTGCTCAATATCATGCATGCTTTTTTTTATATTTTTCTTTCAAAATTATATATATATATATATATATGCAAATTATTATATTTTATGCAATTGGCTTAGAGTTAAGGGACCACCGTATGTTTAGTGCATCTCATAAACTGTCACGATATGCCACGGGTTGTGTATGAGTTGTGAGTCACATATAGCTTCGGACTTACGTACCGACCATACATCGGTGCGTACAGGCCATGCGTTAGGATATAACTGCCTATAGATTATGTAGAAGACTTAGCAGTTATTAAGGATTAAGCAGTGTCGTGGAGTCGACACATGTATAGTATCATGGGGAGGGGGAAGACAGTTATTAGCGTAGGGGCTACATGTTCAGTACACAGATAGATTTGGGCCGATAGTGTCTCGTATGAGCGCTACTTACTGCCCCGGGGCCGATAGTTCTCGTAAGAGAGCTACTTTCTGCCCATGGTCGATAGTGTCACTTATGAGTGCTACCTACTACCACTCTCTCTCCATCTATGCTGAACACCTAAGCTCCTGCGTAGAACGTTGTCTTCTCAAAGTGTATATCACATAGAATGGTTAAGAACCTTTACGCATGTATATTTTCTATTGAGCTCTTACTATTCAGTTTATGGCATGATATTATGTGTCTTGTTACGTCCCTCTGAGGACCTGGTAATCTCCCCAGGGGTGTGTTACGTGATTTTTTGCAGGTGCTCTAGCTAAGGCTATGTCTTCCTTCCTCCGTGATGATTGCTTTTGGACTCGTCATTTGCTTCGCTCGACCAAATTAGTTATTTGTATATTTCTTTCTTATTTAAACTTGTTGGTAGTGGATATGTCTCCGCCCAACGTTTGTACTAATGACTTTAATAAGTCAATTTTATGATATATTGGTTTGTGGATGAGATTAGCTTTATGGTTACTATATTTTACAGCTTATGTGTACATACGAGATATCCATATATTGGAGTATACTTCGTATGTAGACAGCTGGCATGATACGTTTCTAGTCCTACGTATTTTGGGACTGGGGCGTTACATGGGATAATCAAAGAGACAGCGAACCGAGTGCACTAAGGTTGATCAGACCGTAATACATCGATTCTGATTAGACAATATGTTAGCAGGCATCCCCAATAAATATATGTCTTGAATCAAGCTCGATAAAAGAGTAAGCTTGCAAAACTAGACGGTAATAGCAGCATTGGTCAATATAGTCAAAATACAAGTATGCGAGATTTTTGAAAGAAGGCACAAGTAGTTCGAGTTTTGTAAGAATCAAAAACCTTACCCGGTGTTCTTGCTTACACAGTCTTTCTACTATCTTCTTATCCATAAGGCCTTGGTTGACTAATGGGTTATGGACCTCTAAATTCTATATTCTAGGTAAACCTATTAGTTTCAGTCAATTACCTCGTCAATAGATCACAAGGACCATGGAATGCTAGGTGGGGAGGCATGCTACCCGACCTGCAGAGCTTTCACTAGTATTGGCTTTGGATCTTAGGAGACATACAGGGCATTTTCCTATCCTCTATAGTATCCTAAACTTGTAATTACGTCTGAAGTCATTTTACCGAGAATTATGCCTCACCCGTATACTCTGGCTGTGGTAAACCCTTGGTTTCGTAACTCAAATATGATACAAGTTCGAACATTTCTTAACTCTATCCAATATTGACTCAAGGGTAACTACGATCAAAAGAGGACCACTCGTCATAGTTTTAGCAATATTCTATAACCTATATTTTCTTAAACTAATTTTAACTCTAGGGGTCGTGCCTTGCCAGTACGCTGCTGGCTGCAGTGAATCCATAGTCTCCATAATTTAAATAAATGGCGACAGTATGCTGTTGTCCTGCCATTATGAGTTAACTAATATTCCTTTAAATATATCTGTAAAAATTTATGAGCTTCTAGATATTCAAACAAGTTGACTATGAAATAAAGCGCAAGTATTTGTCCTATCAGTCCCAACCCTTAAAATAAAAGATTGAACATGGAGAAAATAACTGAAGACAAAGAAATACAAACATTCTAGTATCTATTTCATGTGTATTCAAACCATGGGGGAAAAACTTTGAATCGAAACTAACTCGAGGCCCGTATATGGATAACATAATCAGAAATTATATAAAAATAATAATTCTTTGGGCAAAATAGGAACTGAATAGGCAATTCGGACTAAGATATGAGGATGATATCTCAAGGGGCAAAGAGAAGGAATTGAATAATTTATCAAGGTTAGATCATTAATTCTATAAAGTCATGTCTCACTAAGTGAATATTCTATCCACATTGGATCATATCGTCATATCAAGAGGTAATAGTGTACCTATGGGGATCTGATAAACTATCAAAATTAATAGCTTCTCATCTAAATTACATGGCCTAGACTACCCATCGGTAAATTTGTATAAGGGACTCCTAGTCATAATCATTCTCTTAAATTAAATTAACCCAAACTCGTGAATGAGCATTTCCTAGTCGCAGGCTCGTAATAGTACGACTAACTTAAGTACTATCACGAGTTTGTATTATTTGTGAAAACAGACCTGCATGGGCCACTACAAAAATTTGTCACGACCCGCACCCGCTTTTCGGGATACGAATGCGTGTCCAAGCCAGCGTACGCCGCAGTGTCGGCAGTATAACGCTGAATAGCCACAATGCTCAAATCATAAATAATTTTCATTCACAAAATTAATTTAATTTTTAATATTCCCAAGTTTACATTTGCAAAAAAATATAAACTCTTACAAATATTGAAATGATACAACTCATCTATCTAGCTAATCTCTAGGTTTTCGTCTGCAAGTACCCCCGCAACTTCCAATGCTAAGTGAAGCCACAGCTAACCTAAAAATATTGATTTCCAGTCAGGAATGGAACGAGTACAATTCACTGAATACAGTTTCAATAATTAAAAATGACTATACAATAGAGGTTAGACATTAATTATATGTTTTGAAATTAAACAGATAAAGATATGAGAAAAGACAAAAAAATCAATAACAATAAATAAACAAAATACCTTCCCAACTATTAGAAGTACCTTTGATATGTGATCAGTCTGGGACACTACACCTCGAGGTCTACGAGGTCTACTTGCACGAAAAATAAACAATGTCTACGAGGTCATCTTGCAGAAATTAATCAATGTCTACGAGGTCTACTTGCAGAAAATAAACAATATCTATGAGGTCTACTTGCATAAAAATAAACAAGGTCTACGAGGTCTACTTGCATGAAAATAAACAAGGTCTACGGGGTCTACTTGCAGGAAAATAAACAAGGTCTACGGTCGAATCACACATTCTTGGTACTTCTCATTCCCGACTCCATAATTTATAATAGAATATAAAATGGCAAACCACATAACCAATGGCCAATCAATGAAATATAGTGAAAGTCAATATTGAAAACAGATAATAAATTGTACTCGTCTGAGGTCCTTTACTGGTGAAACCGATAATCCAAACCACTCAGTGTGACACAACAGTCAAATTCGTACAACAGTCTCCAGATGCTGAAATAGAAATTACTAACATTTTTAGAATAGTCAAATTAGCCAGAATTGCCTGTCCTTAAGTCCAATTCTGGACACAGGAGCAAAACGGTAATTTCGGGTCAAAACGGTGTCCGTCGTTGGACCCGCTTTGCACCGAAAAGCATGCCAGAGTCAATGGTCTCTAAAGTCATTAAACTACATGTCTACGGATTTATTTTGATGATACAAACCCAATCGTATGTCCAAAGTTGCATTCCGACGGGCCGTGCACAAAATCGCCCGTTGAGTCGGATCGTGGGGCCCACAAAACGGCAATCCGGTCAACTGTCTCATAATTGGACCAAACTTGGCATACAGGACCAGAAAAATGATACGGTCATGTTGGCACAAGTTTCACCTCGATCTGACGAACGTGCACAAAGTAATTGGAAAATTTGTACAGAGGTCGATACGGAGAATTTTGACGAATACGTATCAAATTCGTCGCGCACACGCGACCAATTTAACACGTGACCAATTTAACACGTGACCAATTTAAATTTCGTCAAAGCCCACACATCCAAGAAGCCTATACGCACCTTTCGATGCTTTCGGTTCGCGACCACGTCGCCCGGATTGGTGGGACACACGTCGTATCGGATGAATTTTTTAGAGTTTCAGTTTTTCGAAAACAGGTTTTTCACGATTTTTCAAATCAAATAACTTCCCACATATTAGATTAAATCAAGATCCGTAAAAAGCTTCGGAGAGGGATAGGTTGGTGACGTACCGATGAAGACGATTGGAAAAACCATGTCTCGGAGAGGGAGAAATCCTTCCGTGAAATCAGCTTCCAGGGATGTTGCAACTGTTGTTGCTGTTGCCGTTTCTGACGGCCGCTTTGGCCGGCCGACGGTGGCCCGCAACGGTGCACGCGCGTGTGGGGAAGCGGCATGCAGGTGTGGGTGGTGGCGTTGTGTTTAGGATTTTAGGTTTTGATGTATCTTATACGAACTCCCCCCCTTGTTTCGATCGACCTATGTATACAGCGCTCTGCTCGGTTCCTAGGGTCGGGTGGTGATGAATAGTAGCCCATACGTGAGTTTCCCCATAAGTCCCTATACTTTCAGTATTTGCATCTGGGTCCCTGGATGTTTCATTTATTGTATTATCGGTCTAAAAACAATTAGAAAATTTGCAAAAACATGTCTATTAATTACAGGATTCATTTAGGGCCAATAAAACCTATTTAAAATTAATTAAAAATTGGACAAAAAATTGTATAAAATTCTATTTAATCATTTTAAGGCTATTTTGGTCCAAATTGATTCAAAAATTACCAAATTCCCATTTTTCAAAAACAGGGACTTACAATTAAAGAATAAGCTCACCTCCGTTATTTTTGCATTTCGGATCAAGTAAGGTGGACAGGTTGAAAACACGAGCATTTCCCAGCTGCTGATTGTGCGGGTTGTCTCTAATTGGTGGTGGGTCCCTTAGCGGCCCACGCTCTTAAGTATTGTTACGGTTTCTTTTCGGACAGTTCCTGAGAACGTGGCCCTGTTGACCGCAACTGAAGCTAGCCTTATTAGCGAAATGACACTCCTCTTTAGTGTGCCCATGTATGCCACAGTGCCCGCATTCCACTCCCTTCGTATAGCGACAATCATCATTAACATGCTCTTTCGATCGCAGTAGGTACACACCGTTTCATTTTGGGGATCCCCATCGGCCTTTCTTTCACCATCAAGGTACCTCTTTCCAAAATAATGCGTCCAGTCTGAGCTTTCACTAGTGCACTCTTCAGCTTAAATTTCTCTATCTGTACTGTCGCCTCAAAGGGTTTGCTATATGAATCACACTCCCGGTTCAGAACATTCTCTTGAATGTTATCTTTCAGACCTTGAATGAACCGATTCATGTGAATGTTCTCAGTTGGTATCATTATACTAGCAAACATTGCCAGTTTGGCAAATTCAGATTCATAATCCACCACGGACAAGTTCCCTTGCTTCAGCGACATAAATTCGTTCTCCATATTTTTACTGATGGCGAGAGGCAGATATTGCTCCAAAAATGTATTCTTGAACGAGGCCCAAGAAATCTTTCCACCCCTCGCAGTTGCGAGCAGTGCCAGCTTTTTCACTTTCCACCAATCTTTTGCTTGCAATATTAGTTGCATAGCGGCACAAACTACGTTTTGCTACTCGGAACTCCTATGAATGCGAACAGACTTTTCGTTTTATCGATCCAGCCCATCACCTTATTCGATGATGTCCTGCCCTCAAATTTTGAAGATTTCGCATCCAATACGTCCTTTGGCCTAAAGGAAGAGTGCATGTGTGCCTGCTGGGGTTCATAACCATCCACGGGCTCAATCTCGGGTGTTCCTGTCGGATTGGTTGCTGCGGTGGTATTTCGATTGCCCACTAGCGAAGTTACGAGTTGGGCCAAGACATCCAGCTGTCTCTGTTGGGCCATAGTACGTTCCTTAGTTTCTTTCCGCTGGGTTTCCAATTGAGCCTATTGCAACAGGCTACACTTCTCCGCTTCCCATCGCTGAAGTTTCATCATGGCCATAATCCGCTCTATCGGGTCCGTCGAGCCAGATGGTCGAGGAGGAGCCATTTTTCTACAAATTAGAAGAGAATAACTTCTGTTAGTCTCATAATCACTACACCAAAATGGTTATTTTGGAACGGTAAAATTATGTTCCAAAAAATTTCTGGAACACTTTTATTCCGTGCCTATTTTTGGGCTGCCAAAATGCTTGGAACGGAATAAAAGCATTCCAAGGGATGGTTATTGGAACGCTTTATATGCATGCCAGTATTGGAACACCTACAAAACATTCCTAGTAAAGGGTTCCAAGGGATGATTTTTGAAACACATTATATGCGTGCCAATGTTGGAACACCAATAAAGTGTTCCTAATAAGGAACATTTCAAATTAATTTATACGTTCATACTGGAACAAATATAATGTGTTCCAGTATTGGAATGACAGAAATGTGTTCCTATTAATTTCCCAGATTCATTAAATTACCATACCAATAATTTGAATTTATATATAGATTTTATAAAATTAAAACTGAGTATAATGGAATCGAAAGTAAACAAATATCATAGCACAAGTACACACAAAATATGTAAAGATAAATCTGCATTGACTAATAAAGTCAAAATGTCTTACATAATATTGTATTATATTTAATACAATTTTTTTAAACTATGATTCTAACAAAAAGTCCTAGTGATGTGAAAATAGTTTAAGATCTTTTCCTCATTCTCTTTTTTCCCCATTGCTAATTCTCCATCTCCTTGTGATCAAACTCTTTCATTGTTGGGATGGACATTAGGCCTACAAAGACGAAAGGTCAAAAAAAATTAGTGGAGGAAAAAAAATCATAAGAGAGCATCATCATATTTTACTAACAACCTTTACATACGTACTCACTGCATACTTTTGAGTTGTAGCTTCTCGTAGGCTAGAAGTAAGGCCTAGGCAATCTTGAGCAAAAGTAGATACTATAGTATAAAAATCTATTAAACAACTCCAAACATCATACTTTTACTAATAACTTGAGTCTCAGGATTGTACAAGCATTAATATTAATGAAATTATTCAAAAGAAATTAAAAATAATGTCTACTCACCAGCCATCTTTTCGCTTTACCATCCCATACTTCACCCCTATTTAGGTAAACCGCTATTGCTTTTTTCGTTAGCTGCAATACAAAGGAGAAGTCTATATGAAGTAATAGCAGAATAAAAAGGAAAGTGACTCAAAGGAGTGATTTATTTGTCGGTAAGTTTCTGTACGTGTTTGATAGAATGAACATGACGCTCCTACCTTCCTAAATTTGAGGATGAGCTTATCTATGTACTGAGGTGATGAGCAGTTGATTCCCACTATATTGAGTTTGTGTTGTTGTTTAATACGTCGAGGCATTCTTTAACGCTCTCTCCTGAAGAGGCAAGCTCACCATCCACCGAGCTGAAGAAGATCCAAGAGGGAACTTTGACATCTTCCTCGTCCAACAGTTCAGATATAGCCTATTATGTTTCCATGAAACAGTAAGGAATTATATATAGCACTTGAAAGACTAATCAAAATTGGAACATTCTGCAATAGCTTCAAAATATTCAGCCTTTAGTTAAATCAGTGATAACTAATGGCGTAAAAGAATAGCTTATATCCATTACAGAGGTCACCCGTGTTAAGGGAAAAGAAGATGAAATTTCACTATAAGAATTAGGAACGTGGAGGCAGGAAATCGGCTAGAAAAGTTTGATTTGAGAAGAAAAAGATCAAGATACTAGGTTGATCAGAAATGTGCAGGCTTCAATGAATAATGTACATGAACTGGTGTTGAATCATGTAGTGAATTTACATAATGAGATTGCAGGATTTTCTCTGGAATATACAAAGGCGATTAGATGGACACTAGCATCTTGTGATAATGAAGGTTTTGCCTACAAATGAATGTTGGCTATATTTGTTGTAGGATTCAACTTACAAGAGTCAGAATACAAGTAATGAATTAAAAAAAATGTCGATGTTTCTAGAGCTCAAGCTACAACACAAAATCGTAAAAAATGTCACTATCCATTATCATTTTCAAACAAGCTTCTTACATTCCAATTACAAATCAACAACTCACCTATATAATTGGCTTGCAAAATCACAAGTGGAGACCATCTCTTGAGATTAGCTCATTTAAGAACATCAAGCCAAGCATAAGACCCCCTATATTTTAGCCAAAATATGGCACAAAAACTGAGATCAAAGATGATTATTACAAAGTAACTGAGATTACAAAATAATGTGACCTCACTGCAAACAAAAAAATGAATATTGGTAAAGAAAGCATACCTTCCAGGAAAAAATTCAACACATGAAAAGGCTACTAGCCTCGATAAATGAAGTGGAGCTACAAGTTAAAAAAAAGTTACAGGTTGATCAAACAAATTTATTAGAAGGGAAATATAATTTAGTTGACTATTTAGCAGCCATATAGCAAAATATAACAGTTGATCAAACAAATTTATTAGAAGGGAAATATAATTTAGTTAGTATAACTCTAACGAGAGGAGGAAGCCGCATGTGACATGAAGTTCTTGTTGAATTTGCCAATTTCCTTGAAGAATTGGTTAAGGCTTGCAATACAAAAGACCTCCCGTTGATGAATTATTACTCAGCTGTAAAAAAGAACAAATGCAAAAGTTAGGTATGAAATTCTTTTGTTTGGCTTTTCCATCTTTTGTCATGAATACTTGACCTTTTGATCTCCCTCAAACATAGTTATGACTTCAGTAAGGATAACGAGTGCTCCCCCGTCAAGCAGGCGGCAAGAGCTGCGGGCAAGTGCTTAGTAGGCCAAAGCCCAGTGAACCGGGAGGGACACTCGACGAAAGGGGATCGATCCATGTAATGCCCTTTTTATAATGCCTTAATTGTTGACTAACCAGGTCATTCTCCATTAATATTTTAATCGAGTGAACTAGAGATCACATCTGTAATAGGTGTGAAGTAACAACCATTTGTTCTCACTAGGCCTTCATTTATGTCAGATTATTCATATATAGAAGGGAAAAAATATGAAGTTAATTTACCTGGTCATCGTGGACCAATTTAAGCCATTCTGCTGATGAATTTTTCCTTCCATGTCCAAGGAAGAAAGGTTTCTTACATGGCCAGGGCCCTGATATTTGAAATCAGCAAGTGGAATAAAAAGAAAAGGACAAAGCCAAACTAACATGAATATATGTAATATCAAAAAAAAAAAACTAAGGAAGGAAATTATTTTTTCCCTAAGTCATAATAAAAAGTTGTCTATGTTCTTGAAACATAAGGCTATGCTGCATAAATTATCCACCAGTAAAAAGAACAAATAAACTTTTATGTGTTACCCTCAAAAGAATACAATATGGTTGAAACTTTACTCATAAAACATGTATTTTAAAAGAAAGAGCGAGCCGCCTAGCCAAGCAAAATAATAGTAATAGATCTCAAGATATGGTTCAGGTGAGTATATTACATAATAATGTAGGTTTTATCGACATCTTTTCCTCCATAAAATACAAAACTATGTAGAAAGGGATCGAGGTGTCGCGTCCCTGCAATGTAGGTGAGCAGAGTGAAAAAAACTACACGACAGTTGTGACCATTCAAGTGTGATCCTTACTTGCAAGCTTTTTTTTAGTATAGTTAATGGCAATATGAGATTTCAGTAAAAGTGTAGAGAATCTAAGGAATGAGGTTTAAATTTTCCCCTACACAAGGCCTTCAGAGCTGCTCAAAAGTTTTTACTCCTTTGAAGAGCTCTCTTCCCACTGCCGCAAACAACCCCTCTTTTATCTTGTCAACATCCATGAACACATCTGTATTTCCTGGTGAAACTTGGGAACAATTTATTCTATTAGTGCTACAAATTCTGATGTATTCATACAACCAGTTAGATATTGTGTGAAAATAAAGGCTAAAATTTAAAGATGTAGTATATAGTTATAAAGTAACAGTAGGATACCGAGAAGACCTATTGGCGCTTTCTTTGATAATATATATGAAATAAGAAATAATCATAAGGGTAAGTCAACATTGACAAAGGTAAAGTAATTCATAAATGTTCATAATGAAACTACCATAGATTTGAGATTAATGACCTGGACAATTAAAATAGAAGCAATGAACCAGAGCTTATGACAATCCCCTACTGCCCAAAATACCCTAACACGATCTACAAACTTGAAGTAGCGACGATAAGGACCCTCTGGATAGACCTCATGGTGTGCATGTATTTCGTGGACTGATATTGGTATAGCAGCGTCAACACTACACTTATGTGTGTATCCGGGTTCAGTGTCATAGGTTGTGTATCAACCTATGTTCGAGTTTGGGTGGTGATCGTGGAAGAATTGGTATCAATATGCTAGTGTATAGGTGAGTGTACGTGTATCGGGTAGATTCTAGTGAGAGGTTGCATGCAAATATCAGTTGGTGTGTACGTTCACTAAGTTATGCAAGTTCCAGTGTGTACTCAACATTCAGCAGTAGCAAGATGCAAATGCAGCAGCTGTTAGCCCTCCCTCGGCAACCTAAACATATCTTGGTCATAAATTCTAGATTGTAAAGCATACACACCATCCAATACCGGAACACTGAACAGATAAGGAATTCTTTACTTGATATAGATCTTATCTCTGAGACATATCAAAATAATTACTATAATATGAAGACATTCAAGGATATGATTCATTATTGTTGTTGAAACTATGACTTAACTCATATTTGGAAGCCTATTCATTATAAATAGTTACTCACCTGTACCAATTAGATTTGGAAACCGTGACCCCTATTGAGATGGTATTATAAGATAATCTTATTTAGGATATTATGGTAAGCAACATATGCTATATGAGCTCTACTATGTCAGCAAACTATATATATATATATATATATATAATCATTCACAGGTCATAGCATGATTGATTCACTTGGGATAAAGTGAAGAAAAGATAAGATTGATTAACTTGGCAATCACAAAACACATTCATTTTGAAATGTTCAAACAGGATTCTGAGCTCTCCAGAGAGGTAGGGAGAATACCTACACTTGAGATGAGAAACTTAATCCCCCAAACTTTTTATTGCTTTCAGCCCACAGGAAGAATACCTGCGCCATATCATAACCTTTAAATAAACAGAAAGAGGATGTAAGAATTGTTTTAATTTCTAACATGCTTATAACTCGACTGCATGCATCTCTTGATAATTTTACCAGATAAAACATACCAAGTTAAGCAACTATTACAAGGAAAAACATTTATAATTTATTCAAGGATAATGGATGTCAAGATCAGTTGGAGACTCGTAGTAAACATGCATCCTAATCTATAAATTATTTTGTTATGTCTAACATTAACAGGCCCTCTTTATAGCACATAATATCGACTCTGATACGGTAGGAAATAATTTTTTTGAAAAATAAGAACTTGTTTATATCCACCTAATACACTACCACTAGCTGGACCAGTGGTGTAGAGAGCAATAAACTCCTTAATAAAGTGAAGCACTTGCCCCTTCAATTTATGAGTACATGGTCTAACTTCATTGAATAGTTCATAAACAAATAAAATACTACATGTAATATATAATCAAGCAAGTCCACCTATTCTAAAGCTTTCGTTGCCCCAAAGACAATTTCTCATGTAGTATGTCATGTAATGACAATTTTCTGAAGTACTTGTAGACATGTAAGCATTGTCCATATGTTAAATGTGATTGCATATATGAATTGAGTAAACGACATTTCAAATTTGAAGCATGTATTGAAAGATAAGCAGGTAAAGAAAATGTGGCATGCAAATCATTTTTATATTCTGTATTTGAAAGTCCTCAAAATTCGTACTGTCAAAACCAACATTCATATCTCCACTCTAGTAGGAAAATAAAACAAATATACTAGCTTATGAAAATTAGGCAGGATGGTGAAAAATATATTTTTAGTTCTTAAAATAACAAATTGCTTCCACATGACTTCCAATTAAAAAAATATATATATTGCTTACTACTGGCAATTTTTTATCATTGTCAAACTTATCGTATATGACAGTTTCATATTGCAGATACATAAAGGATAACTTGGTGTAGCAAATAAAATTTGTCTAGTGATAAGAAATTGGCTTTTGTTGACATACCATATATACCTTTTTTACGGATCAAGAGCATAAGTTTCTATCATGTTCCTAGATATTTGATAAAAGTAATAATAAACATCCTTATTCCAAGTATGTTTCTGTGGAATTAATCCAGAATTAGACATAACGAAACGTACCTGGATCACAAGTAAAGAAATGAGCATATGAAATATATAAAAAGTGTCTGGGTTATGAATTATGAACAATTTAGCAGACTTTTTGGATGATATTACTAAAATAAATCCATTATGGTGAAGGTGACAATGGTTTTGTCATCTCATAGCAATCATCAACCATAGATGCATGCCATGTCATAGGATTTATCCACAAACAATCAACGATTGGATCCTATGTTGAAGAACATAATCTTCATAACAATCAATTTACAGCAGATAGAGGTGAACAAGAAGCAAGAGAAATTAAAACATAAGAAACATATCAAAGAAATTAAAATTGAAAGCACATGTTAAGGAGGGAGGGAGAGAGAGGGCGCACTTGATTGCACAATGGATGACCAAAAAGTGTTACAAAATTGTCTAAAAAGCCTCCCAATAATGAGACAGGTAAGTACTTAAAGACTAACATAACCATTTGTTGCATGAATAAAGGAAAATGATCTATGATCAAAAGAAATGCGCCAAAATGTTGTTATTTCCTACAATTAAAGCTTTCCTTTCTTTTCTTAATTCATAATGTTTGAATTAGAAATGAAAACTGTTAGAATTTATTGTACCCTGTCGATTCATGAGATGAAGAACATAAATTAAATTGATTGCGGAAGCGTTCCTGAATCCATTGCTTGACTTGATGGATGTTGAAGCAATCGTCTCTTTATTGGGTTCGATCTTCCAACTTGCTACGACCCTTATTGACAAAGGTGAATCCGAATCCTTTGTCCCTCTCTTTCTGTTGATGGGGATGCAGAAGAGAAAAAGAGAAAACCTCTCTTTTTGTGGCCGTATATGTTGGCGACCATAACCCTAATGAATACATATATTTATATGTTTTAATATTTCTAATTTGGCCCCTCATCAAATTAAAATTATCTCTGGTATCTACACATTAATTCCACGACAATTATACCCTTAAGCCAATTTCCAAATAGACCACTTTAATTTGGCTTAATTATTTAGATAGCCCAACACAATTAATTTTACATGTGTGGCTCCATATTATTGAATAATCCAACAATCTCCCACTGGACCACATATGTAACCTTATAATTGTGTTAACCTTAGTAAGCTCATAAATTGCTATCTTAATCCTTAGGGTATATCCGGATAATCTCGTCCATTAACCATATCAACATAGGATCAAAGTGGCATTTATCACATATAGCGTAACTAAACCATCAATGGTCACATATACCAATATAGCTAAACGACACAGATCAATCATGGATGCATAGTATGGAAATTACACGCAATGTGATCAATACATGTCTATTTCCAACTGGTCCTCCTTAACTTTAATGAGATCAATACTTTAACATAATAAAAATAAAATGAACTGAATTTTCATATATCTGATCAGATAAATATCCAAAATACTTTAATACATAAATGTGTCCAAAACCAAATAGCACCCAAATACATAAAATACAAACTCCCACTGTATTGCCATATTTTTAATTAAGATAACATCCATATGAACAGTATGCTCATGAAAGATCCTGGGTGATAATACTTTTGTGAGCGGATCCGCTAATCATGGAGTTTGTCCTAATGTGCTATATGGACACTTAAACCATTCTGAATTCTTTCCTTCACAACTAGAAACTTTATGTCAATATCCTTTGACTTATACAAGTTATGTTGTTATTGGAATACAGTATTGCTGATTCATTGTCACACCGTAATTTGAGTGGTCTTCCAACACCCTTTCCTATAGGCGCAGCCTTATGACAAGATTTCGCAACTATATTCCATGAATAGATGCCTCACAACATGCTATAAACCTTACTGTCATGGTGGAAAAAATAATGAGTGCATGTTTGACACTCATCCAAAATATATCTCCATTAGTCAGCATAACCTGATATGGATCTCCTGCTGTGTTGGCATCCAACAAAATCAGATTCGAAATACCTTATGATCTCTAGAATTATTCCATCTCCTACAAAGAGCATATAATTCCTTGTGCTCTATTAATTACTTAAGTAGTTTGGCTGCTACCCGATGATCCATCCATATTTGCTTAAATATCTGCCTAACATTCTAATATGTACGCAATATCCTGAAGCGTACATACTTGAGCATACATCAGACTCCCTACAACTGATCATGAAGAAAAAATCTATTATATTTTCTTAATTTTAAGGCTAACCTTAGGACACTTGATTAAGACTAAATTTGTCTCCTTTAGCGACATGTGTCACCATAATTTGCATTAAATATTTTAATCGATATACAAAACCAGAAGATTATATTTCTACTTCCACTGAACTTATAATGCACACACAATCTTCAATAGTGTTTATCTCAAAACCAAACGAGATAATCACTTGGTAGAAGTTAAAGTATCTTTGACGAAAAGCCTGCTTAAGTCCATAAATAGATTTTGTCAATTTGCGAACCATATTCTTTGTGTCTTCTGACACAAAGTTTTTTGGTTATACCATATAAATTATTTCGTCAATGTTACCATTGAGAAATACCGTTTTGATATCCATTTGATGTAACTCAATATTAAAATGTACAACAAGTACTATGATTGGTTTAAAAGAGTCTTTCAAAGAAATCGAAGAGAAATTCTTTTCAAAAAAACAATCCCTTTCTCTTCTCTTGAGGTTGTTGAGTTTGTTCCTCAGAAACAATTACCTTATCTTGAATGGGAGGTGCCTTTATGTTGCCTTGTTGAGGTAGCTCAACATGACCTATAGAGATAATTCGACATTGTCTTATTGAGGCTCTGAATTCACTTCTTGATCAATGACATGCAGAATCTTGCACATTGTCAAAAGTAATAGTAAGAATCGCAATCGATTCCTCCTCAAAGACAATGTCATTGACTTTATTTCTCCCCCAAACTCAACATCCTCAAAAAAATATTACACTTTTCGTCTAAAAAAAAATTCTTTAATTTTGTGTTTAGTACCACGTGGTTCCATATACAAGGTTTCTTTATAGGACACAATAGTTTCAAGTGATAATAGCATGTCACTAACAAAAATAATAATAATAATACCAACATTATTTTGAATTTTAAAGATAGATCAAACTTTATTGTTCCCAAATGAACAATGATAAATAAGATTGTCAAATAAGAAAACTGAAACTAAATTTTGTCTAAAAGACGGTACAATAAAAGCTTTAGATAAAATTGTCTATCAAATTCAATAATAACTAATATCCAAATTTTGTCCTATTGTTTTCACTTCTACCAACTTGCCGTCTCCCACATAGATGTGTCTTTCACCATCAATTGGCTTTCGGTAGATCTGGCAACCCTGCATAGAAATACTAGTGTGAGTAGTTGCACCAAAATCTAATCACCATGTGTTTCTTGATACTGAAGCTAAATTAACATCATACCAAATCACTACTAAAATAACCCATATTAGCGACGTCAGGAGACGTCGCTAAAAATGGAAAATACGTCGCTAAAACAACTTAGCGACGTATTTAGCGACGAAAAACGGACGTCGCTTATATGCAAGTCGCAAATGGCAATTTAGTCGCCGAACGTCGCTATTGGCGATGCGGCGTGCATTGTCGCTAGACGTCGCTAAATGGAGCGACAGATAGCGACGTATCACTACGTCGCCAACGTTGCGACGTAAAGCGACCACTGGCGACGCTGTATAATTTATATATGATGACATGGCATGGCAGCCACGTGGGCACCTTAGCGACGTCTACCGACAGATTAGCGACGGACAGTAGCGACATCTAGTGACGTGACGTCACTATTTAGCGACGTATAGCGACTTCTATATTCCGTCGCAGGACGTCGCAGACCGTCGCTATACATCGCAGATATTATAAAAAAAAATTTAAAAAAATATAATTGATATTTTTGTTATGCTGTGTGTCTGTGTTTACAGTGTGTGTGAAGTGCAGTGTTCGAACCATCGACAGTTTCGCTTACTATTCTATGTTTTATCTTGGATAGAAAGAGCAACAGTTCAGGGTGCACTTCTCAGAGCTTCCGCTTCACGTCCTTCACCTTCTCGGGAACCTTTACGACGTTCCGAGAAAGTGAAGGACGTGAAAATGAAGCTCTCAGAAGTGCACCCTGAACTGTTGCTATTTCTATCCAAGATAACACATACAACAGTAATCGAAACTGTCGATGGTTCCGAACACTGCATTTCACATTCACTATAAACACAGACACACATCATAACAAAAATACACAATATATTTTTTTTAAAATTTCGGCAGCACCTCCTTTGTATATCAGATCATCGCTTATAACCCAGCGTAGGTATATTTGTCATCCCCGTCGCAGATATCACAAAGTAAATATCACAATAAAAACATGAGGCAGTGCAAAGTAAATATCACAGACTCAAATCCACACAAACATCCAATAGAGTCAAATAAAAATGGAAGATGATAAAAAGTCTCCCACCAAGTGTATAAACAACAGTTGTATGAATAAACAATTTGCCTATAGGGCCAATACATACAAGTCATAAAAAAACTAATAAAATCACTGCGGACCCCTGCCGCGCAACTGGGATAGAATGTAGTCATACTGCTCCTGGGTGAGCTGTACCGTAGGGGCAGTAGGAGGCAGTGCAATGTCTGGAGTCGGCGCCGGAGGCAGTGCAGTGTCTGGAATCGGCACCATCGATGTACCGGGAGGACGTATCTGCTCCAGCTCTCGCAGTCGCTCACCATGCGCAGCAAGGGATCTCACTACCCTCTCAGTACTCGCCTCAAGCGAAGCCGAAACCTGAGTGAGTGAGGCAGACATACTCCTCTGTGATCCCTCCAGCTCGACCTGTCTACGCTCTGTGCGCTGCGTAGACTCGGTGAGCGTCTACAAGCTGGCAGCTTTAGCCTGATGCAGAGTCATCAGCTCCTGTATACTGCGCACGACCGCATCAAATCGTCCGGTGACAATCGGAGGGTCGGATCGTCGCTCGATCGCATCAGAAATCTGCTGCTACAACTCGCGATGCAGCTCCTCGATCTGACGAAGGATATCCCCAACTCTTGACGACGCCTGCGAAGCCGGAGACTGCGCACTGACAGAGGGGGCCCAGGATGACTCCGTAGCCAAATACGCGCCATAGGATCTCGTACCATAGTACGTACCCTTCTGAAGACCGCCAACGGCGGTCATCCAGAGCTCGTCCTGCGATGGATCTGTAGGCGGTTGGGAGGAACTACCAGCCCCTCCCTCTGCTGGCGCACTAGCAGCAGCAGCAACCTCCTGCTGTAGCCGAACAAACTCGGCCTAGAACATGTTTGCTAACGTGTAAGTGTTTGCTAAAGTCTATATTGATATCTATTTTCATGTTTTCTAAGTTATGGTAAATTAATATAAAGAATAGAATGTACATATGCCTGCGTCGCCCTCTCGTCAATAAACTCTCCAGCCCTCCAATGTGTGACCAGGAAGACGGTCACCATGTTCGGGTCCTCACCCTTTTTTACCTGTTAAAATATATTATCTATTATTAGTATTAAACATTCTATATCGAACTATATATAAATTAATATCCGTCATAGGAAACGTACCAGACGACGAAAATGCTCCGTCATCGGAATGGAGCCACCACACCACTTACCGGCGCTCGACCGCGCCACCTTGGCCTTCTCAGACCGCTCCTGGTACCTGCGCTCGCTGAATCTAGCCTTCATCGCAGTCAACTGCTCTGGCATAATCCAACCCTGGATCGGCTGTCCGGAGCGATCACGACGCTTCTGGTCGTCGATCGCATCACGGATGAGCTTGGCTGCGACGGCAGAAAATTGGCCCTCGATCCTCGCCGTCCGGTGTGGTGGATAGAAATAGGTCCTCTACAAGAAGTAAAATACAAAAGTTGTATAATATACACAAATGATTATTAAAATTTAAAAATAAACAAATTTTTTACCTTGAAGTGGGCGAACCAAAATGCCTTCCTATCTGCAGGAGCATCTGAGTAGTTGAGCCAAGGCCCACCATAGTTCTGCCTCAGAAATTGCCCCAGCTGTCTATGTACTACAGAAGGCCGATATCTATACAATAAAAAAATTTCATGAATATATATGTACATATAATCATTTGAGAAATATATATTAATTAATTAACTTACTTCATAGGCCCGTCCGTCCAAATCTCCATACGCGTCTCGCCCGGGGGAGCGCATGGAGGGTCGCTCTCACCTCCTGCCTGGGCAGGTTCAGTCTGATCGCCGGCCTCCATATGCTCGGCGTCGGCTGCCCCCATAGAGCCATCGACAGGAGGAATGTTGGACGGGGGATCGGGGATGCTGGACGACGAGGGATCAGGAAGGCTAGACGACGAGGGAGGAGTCGGCAACCTGCTGGAACTGCCCTGTCCCGACAATGGACCGGGAACAGAACGGTACAATGGCGTACTCGGAGATGAGGATGAGGGTACGGAACTGCCGTCTCCATCCCCAGCCCGAGGCTGACGGGACTGGCTAATACATAATCCTCCACGTCGTCCTCCTGGTCTAGTCATACCTGATAATAACATATGACAATAAAACAAAATTACATATTTATATGATAGACATCACAGATTTTTGAAAAATATCATGGTCACAGATAAAAGTGTCACTAAAGTGTCACAGATTTATTATTACAAAAATACATATTTATATGATAGACATCACAGATTTTAATCCTCTTCTGAAAATTCATCTAGTTCGTTTAGCTCATCTTCTTCTTCTTCTTCTTCTTCCTCTACATCTTCACTTTCATCTGCATCTTCCTCTTCAGATAATTTTACTTCTTCTACACAATTAGATGTGTAATGAGGAACTTCCGTCGTGTCCACTTCTATAATATTTGTTATAAGAGGTAGTTCATCTTGTTGATAAGCTATATCGTCAACCTCAAAGGTATTTCTAGCTTTGGTCTTGCATACTGCCCACCAGTCCAACCTTGTTGTTCCCCGTTTAGGATAACTTGTAAAGTACACGAGCTGAGCCTGACTTGATAGGACAAATGGTTCATAGGCTTGATATCGACGCCGATAGTTTATATCAACAAGATCGTGCTTGTCTACTTTCCAACCCTGACCTTCAATCGGATAGAACCAATCACACCTGAATAACACAATCTTAGCAGGCTCTATTCCATAACTATATGTCAGCTCCGCGATCTCCCGTAGCACACCATAGAAATCGTTGCCCGCATCAACATCTTTGTAGTTCGAAGATCTGATACACAAACAGCTGTTTTTGGTGGAGTCGAGATCCACAAAGTTGTCTCTGATCGGGCAAGTTGTTGACTTGAACCTAAACCCATTAACACAGTAGCTTGGCCATATTTTTGCAACATAAATTGGTCCCTTGGCTAGCGTTCTAATAGACTCATTCTCAAGTCTTGCGTATGGACGATCGACCTAAATACCACAAAAGAAGCAATTAAGCTCATTCTAAATCAAGTGCATATACAGAAATGTAATTACAGAGTTCTCAAGTCTTACATATGTACTCAACCATGATGGAAAATAACACCTCATTTCTTGTTTTAGTTCTTCTTCTGTTATGTGTGGCCTACCTGACCTCACATCATCATTAAATATGCTGAAAACAACATCGTGCAATTAATGTAATAGTTATATTCTCAACACTATTAAAATAATGTAGACGTATTATTTACTTACCCCTCCAGTTTCTCTACTTCCTCCTCGTCGCAGTTGAGTAATACATACACCTGAGCAGCCCTTAGCTCATCATCGTTCAGATATCTCTTCTTCATTTTACCCGATGGCTTTCCTGGAGCATTTAATACCTTCAGTATTGTATCATTACTTTCATGATCTCCGTCGTCATTTCTGGAAGCTCTCATTCTATTAGTTACAACATGAGGCTTGAAATACATCGAACAAAAGTTTGTAATCTCCTCGAGAACATAGGCTTCACAAATAGAACCCTCGACCCGTGCCTTATTTTTCACCTTTCTTTTTAGGTGATTCAAATGTCGCTCGAACGGGTACATCCATCGATATTCGATGGGTCCACCAACATGTGCCACATAGGATAGATGAATCGACAAATGCTCCATAGAGTCGAAGAATCCAGGAGGAAACACCCTCTCTAGCTTGCATAGTGTTACCGTAATGTCCTTTTCTTGCTTTTCTAGACGATCAACGAGCAATTTCTTAGAACAAAGATCCCTGAAGAATATGCTAAGTTCCGTCAATGGATCCCAAACTGCCTGCAGTAAGAATTTCCGAAATGCAATCGGAATTAACCTCTCCATGAATACGTGACAGTCGTGGCTCTTCATACCCGTCAATTTATTTTCCTTCGGATCGACACATCTTCTCAGATTTGACACATATCCGTCTGGAAATTTTAGGCCCTGGATCCACCGACAAAGTCTCACTTTATCCTCCTTGTCCAGCGAGAAAATTGACTTCGGCAGGAACTGTTTTCCATTCTGCTGTATCAAATGCAACGCAGGGCGTTTGCATATTTCTTCTAAGTCCAACCTGGCCTTGGGATTGTCTTTCGTTTTTCCCTTTACGTCCATCACAGTATTAATTATGTTATCAAACACATTCTTCTCAATATGCATGACATCAAGATTATGTCTGATCAGATTGGTACTCCAGTATGGCAGATCCCAGAATATGCTCCTCTTTGTCCAGTTATGATCTCTACCAAATCCATCGCACTTGTACCCAGTTGTAGGATCTTCGATAGCACTTGGAAAATCTTTAACCTCCTCCCATATCGTGGCTCCGGACCACCTTGGCGGTGGATCACCCTTCTCTACAATGCCGGCACGGAATGCATTCCTGTTCCTTCTGAACGGATGATCTTTTGGCAGAAATTGCCGGTGACAATCAAAGAAGCACGGTTTTCCTTCGTATTTTAAACGGAAAGCCTTACTACGGTCCATGCAATACGGACATGAGAGACGGCCATGAGTGCTCCATCCAGATAACATTCCATAGGCCGGAAAGTCGTTGATGGTCCACATAAGGGTTGCCTTCATCTGAAAATTCTGCTTCCTGGATACATCGTACGTGTTAGCGCCTACTTCCCATAACTGATTCAACTCATCTATTAAAGGTTGTAAGTACACGTCAATGTTCCTCTTGGGATTGTTCGGACCATGAATTATAACGGTTAGAAACATGTACTGAGTCTTCATGCACATCCAAGGCGGTAGGTTATACGGAGTGACAATCACAGGCCAGCACGAATACTGGGATCCCGAAAGACCAAAAGGAGTAAAACCGTCAGAAGATAGTCCCAACCTGACATTACGCGGATCTGAAGCAAAATCAGGATACACTCGATCAAAGTGCTTCCACGCTTCTCCATCGGATGGGTGATCCAACAATCCTTCAATCTGTTCTCGCATGTGCCAACTCATATTTTTGGCCGTCTCTTTTACCATAAATAATCTTTGCAACCGCGGCGTTAAAGGCAAGTAGTGCATTAAATCGGTCGGTCTTTTTGCACCGGTAGACCTTCCTGTACTAGTTGTCTTATAGCGATCAGCACCACAAAATCTGCACACATCTGTGTCCTTGTCGTCTTTGTAGTACAGCATGCACCCATTGTGACAGGAATCAATTTTCTCGTATCCCATCCTGAGCGATCTCACCATCCTCTTAGACCGGTAGAAGTCTTTAGGCAACTTAGCACCCGCCGGCAAGATCTCTATAATCAACTCCAACACTCGGTTGTAGCATTCTTGCGACATGTTAAAATCTGACTTAATGCTCAACAGTCTTGTAACCACCTCCAACGGTGAATGATCCTCACAACCAGGATACAATGGAGTCCTTGCATTCTCCAGCAACTCCATGAACTGTGCAGCATCGGCGTTCGGTGCCTCCTCAGGTGCATCATGAACGAAACTAGGCCCCGTAGCGTCGAAAACCATGTTCACGCACCCGTCGTCGTATGCATGATTATCTGAAACAAAATTAGGTCCCGTATGCATATACGGCTCAACGTAAGGCTCCGGCTCTGATGCTAAAGACACAAGTTCTCCGTGTGCGGTCTACTGATAGTAATTAGGCGTGAAACCCCACGAGTACAAATGATATGTCACTTCCACTTCTGGATAATATTTCACGTTATGACATTTCACACACGGACACTTAATTTTGGTGCCGTCCATGTACTGAGGGAACGCCTTAGCAAACTGCAGGAACTGCTCTACTCCCGCTATGTATTCATCCCGCACACCACACATATCATCAGGACGACGATTGTACATCCATGAACGATTCTGCAAGTAGTAATTCATATCCATTTGGAAATAATTCTGCAAAGATGGACACACATTATCCAACAGGCACAAATTCGTATATTATGTCTTATTAGGGACACACATTAGTAGCGGACAGTTACTAATATCAATGATATGCAATCTAGGTCAAACTAGGTTGTACTAAGTCAAACAAAGTCAAACAAGGTCAACCTAAGTCAAACAAAGTCAAACAAGGTCAAAGTAGGTCAAGGGTTGACCTATAGTTGACTTTGTCAACTCTTAGTCCAATCTAAGTCAAATATCCTATTTCTAGTCATTACCTACCAAGGTACCGTTTACCTTATCGCTATTGGTATCCCAATACCAATACCAATACCTTAAGTTGGTACCCTTTACCTTATCGCTATTGGTACCCTTTATCTTATCGTTATTGGTACCCTTTACCTTATCGTTATGAGGTGGCCAAAACCCACACCCTACAGCAGACTCTTCTACTGCTGCAAACAAGTCCTACCATCAATTATATGCTTGAAAAAGTCGCAAGCAAGTTGATACATGTTATCTAAATTTAACCACTAATTCTAAATAAATTGTGCTAGCATACAAATGTCAACTCTCGTTTCTCCCTAATAAGTTGATTAGAATGACCAAAATCATTAATTGCATCTCCTAATCTATACTACTATATAATATATAAAAAATGAGGTCACTCTAAAATTTTTATTCCAAAAATATCTTTACCCATGTTTACTAATTAGAATTGGTCATTAAATATAATATGGTTAGTTAAGTAATTACGTATGGAGAAAAAGGGAGAGAGAGAGATTGTTGTTTGTTCTTTCCAAGAAGTAAAAAATATATTTAAGAAACTGTTGTTTGCTTATCTCAAGTAGTATAAAAGAAAATCAAAAAATTATTATTTGCTCTTTTCAAATAGTATAAGATACGTACATACATATATACTAGTCAAATATTTGCTCTTATCAAGAAACTATTATTTGCTCTTATTATCAAGTAGTACAGAAACCTACTTATTATGCTCTGATCACAAGACTTGCTTTCTTCATAACGCTATCCCATATATTATTGTATGAAAACACTATATTTCTCCAACAACATCTCATGCATTTATGTACTTACCATACAAACAAATGCTTCATGAAATGAACTATAGATATCTTTGGATATCGAACCCCATGTATAGTCATAATAAGAAACCATCAAAATTGCAGAGCTACTACTTATTTATTTATTGATTTGCTAAATATGGGATAATTGCTTTGTTATATTTCCGACCTCTCAACTCTATGTGACAGTGATCTACACTGCTATGGAGGCCTAACCTGACCTCTCAACTCACAACAATACAGACAATACCATATATATATATAGCTAGGGCTAGGGTTAGGGGGTATGTGTGTGTGTGTGTGAGACACACACGTGTCTAGGGGTATGTCTATGTGTGACACACGTGTCTACTCGTGTCCAAACGAGGTCAAAATCGTGTCAAAATTGTGTCTAGATAGCTAGGGCTAGGGTTAGGGTTTACCTGAGGGCAGCTCGGTCGGAGTTGGGAGGCGGCGAGGAGGGGGGCTTCGTCGGAGGAGGGAGGCGGCGAGGAGCTGGGCTTCGTCGGAGGAGAGCTTCGTCGGAGGAGAGAAGGGAAAAGAAATTTCGAACGAAAATAAAATTTTTGGGAGAGAGAAGGAGGAAATAAAATTTCGAACGGGATATAATAAAACATTAGCGACGTCTGAATTAGACGTCGCTGAACGTCGCTAAAGAGCGACATAACTAAAGCCACGTCGCTGAACGTCGCTATTCAGCGACGTAACTTATGTACTGTCGCAGAACGTCGCTATGCAGCGACGTTTTGCGATGTCTGTCAAAAGGAGTCGCTATATTCAATAGTTAGCGACGTTATTTTATTACGTCGCTAAATTACGTCGCTAATAGAGCATATTTTAGTAGTGAATTAAGAAATGTACCTTTCTTTACACGCCATGTATGGTACTTTGTACATTCCTTCTTTACGTGCTCCGGCTTGCCACAAAAGAAACAACCATTATGTAATCCCTCTTCCCAGAATTTTGATAATATATTTTTCTTTTATTTATTTATTTAAATTAAATGGTAATTTTATAAATAATTACTTGATTAATTATCACGGTAGATGACTTTAGGCATGGTGGAGTTTTGAAATACAAGACGGCTAGGAATCATGGTACGGATAGTGCAGTGGCGTGCTTTGACTAGTGTATTAGCCCTGGTAGGGAAGGCCCAGCCATGAGTGTGTCCTAACTAGGAAAGCCAGGCCAAGTTGCGACTTAACCCTTACCGAAGATTTATTTATTTATTATTGATATTATTGAGTTTTAGGGAACCGGTTATATCAATTTAGCCCGAACTGAGCCCAAGCCCATATAGGTCATGCGGCACATCCAATTACATTCGTATTGATGGAATTTGGTATGAGTGTGTTATATTCCATTTTAATGATTTAATGACTATTTCTAAATATTCGTAATTTAATATTATAAATATCATTATTAATTAATATTTAATGATATTTGTGTAAAATAGGTCATTGTACGTTTTGGGATTATTAGACTAGGCATTGTGGTGTATACACCGTTATTGATTTATTGAATTTCGTTATTATTATTACTATTATTATTATTTTTATTATTGGTTATATTATATTTGGCAAATATTATTATATATAGTCATATTTACATAAATAAGCCTTACAATAGGAACAAATGCCATTGGGATTTAATCGAATTTATCAAGATTATATATAAGCATATATATATATATATATATATATATATATATATATATATATATATATATAAAATATATATATATATATATATATATATATATATATATATATATATATATATATATATATGGATATAGATATAATACATATATAGGTATAGTTATTATTAATGGATAAAGAAAGAAAAAGAAAACAAAAAAACAGATGTTAACAATTACAACAGCAGCAGCTCACCATGGGGTCATGAGAACCCAAGAAGAAAATACCCCCGCACGACAGTGGTCCCAAGGCCTGCCCACAGCAGCAGAACTCATTCCGCAGGCTATTTTCCAAACCGATCCGAACATAGGAACCCGCTCGGTTCTCCTGGAACCCGCGCGTATATAAACAAGGGATCGAGGGAATCGCTCGTATAGAACCCTAAACCGAATCCTTCGTCGCCACTCTGACACCTGATGACATGCGCGTGCGTCTGTGCAACGTCGGCGGGCGGCCGGAGTGCCGCCAGGCTGACCATGAATGCGGTCAGGCCGAGAAGCAAAGGCAGCAGCACGGTATGCGGGACCGACTTTGCAGTAACTTCCCGTCGCGCACGGTCGACCAATGGTCGAACCGTCTTCGCATGTAATTTGACAACCTATACAACTATAACTCCCATCAGTTAGGTTGATTTTAAATAACCTCAAGTGCTCGAAAAATCGAACCCAAGTTCGATGAAAATCTGTTAAAAACAGGATACGTGAATCTGTCCCCACCCCATGTTGGAAGGCAAATTGCTGCCAATCCGTAGGGAAATTTAGCAATATATCTAAATTCAGTCCTAGAAAAGCTATAGGGCTCTGCAACCCAACTTACGGAGTTTAATTTCGTCGATCGTACGTCGAGAAATCGGATTTCCAAATTGGAAAAAAACCTATTTTAAAATATTATAAAATTTAGAAACTCTCTCGATACGACGTGCGTCCCGCCAATCCGAGCGACGTGGTCGCGAACCGAAAGCATCAAAAGGTGCGAAACGGCTTCGTGGACGTGTGGGCTTTGACGGAATTCAAATTGGTCGCGTGTGCGCGACGAATTTGATACGTATCCGTCGAAATTTACCGTATCGGCCTCTGTGCAAATTTCCTAATTATTTTGTGCACGCTTGTCAGATCGAGACGAAACTTGCGCCAACAAGACCGTATCATTTTTCCGGTCCTATATGCCAAGTTTGGTCCGATTCTGAGACAGTTGATCGAATTACCGTTTTGCAGGCCCCACGGTCCAACTTAACGGGCAATTTTGTGCACGGCCCGCCGGAATCCAACTTTGGACATACGGTTGGGTTTGTATCATCAAAACAAATTCGTAGACATATAGTTTGACGACTTTAGAGACCATTGACTCTGGCACGCTTTTCGGTGCAAAGCGGGTCCAACGGCGGATACCGTTTTGACCCGAAATTACCGTTTTGCTCCTGTGTCCAGAATTGGACTTAAGGACAGGAAATTCTAGCTATTTTGACTATTCTGAGAACATTGGCAATGTTTATTTCAGCATCCGGAGATCGTTGTACGAGTTTTGACTATTGTGGCACACCGAGTAGATTGGATTATCGGTTTCACCAGCAAAGGACCACAGGCGAGTACAGTTTATTGTTTGTTTTTAGTATTGATCTTTACTATACATCAGTGTTTAGTCGATAGATATGTGATTTCAGTCTTTATGTTGATTTATTTCTTTGTGGTGTCGGGGGAAGTGAAGTACCAACGATGTGTGATCTGACTTTAGACCGTGTAGACCGTGATAATTATTGCATTTATACTGTGTAGATCGTGTAGACCATGATTATTATTTTTATAGTCAGTATTTCTTTATTGCAGTATTTTGTGTAGACCGTGTTTATTATTACATTTATTTTTTGTAGACTGTGTAACTGTAGACCATGTAACTGTAGACCGTGTAACTGTAGACCGTGTCACTTTAGACCGTGTAGACCGTGTCACATAATTGTTCCGAGACCGATCACATATCAAAGGTACTTCAGTCGGTCAGTTGGTGAGTATTTTATTGTATTTTATTTTCTGTTCTTAGTATTCAGTTTTATTCTGTCTTTCTTTATTTTATTTTATGAATTCATATGTCTAAAGGCTAACCCCTGTTATATAGTCATTTTCATATATTGGAACTGCATTCAGTGAATTGTAATCGTTCCATTCCTGACTGGAAACCAATATTTTTTAGGTTAGCCGTGAATTTACTTAGCATGGGAGATACGGGGGTACTTGCAAACAAAAGCCTAGAGACCAGCTAGATAGTTGTGTTGTAGTCATTCAATATTTGTACAAGTTAATATTTTTCTGCAAATATAAAACTTGTGATCATTGTAAATTAAATTAATTTTGTGATTGAGCTTTATTTGTGATTTTGATCATCTTGGCCGTGACAGCGTTCTACCGCCGACTCTGCGGCGTAGGCTGGCTTGGACACGTCTCGTATCCGAGAAAAAAACGGGTGCAGATCGTGACAAGTTTTTATGGTGGTCCATGCAGGTCTGTTTTTGCAAATCGTACGAACTCGTGATAGTACTTAAGTTAGTCGTACTATTATGAGCCTGCTACTATGAAATGCTCATTCACGAATTAGGGTTAATTTAATTTCAGAGAATGACTAGGACTAGGAGTCCCTTATACAAATTTACCGATGGGTAGTCTAGGCCATGCAATGTAGATGAGGAGTTATCAATTTTGATAGTTTGTCAGATCCCCATAGGTACACTATTACCTTTTGATATGACGATATGACAATGTGGATAGATTATTCAATTGGTGAGAATCGGGCTTCCTAGGATTGATAATCTAACCTTGATAAATTGTTCAGTTCCTCCTCTTGGTCTCTTAGATATCATCCTCATATCTTAGACCAAATTGCCTTTTTAGTTCCTATTTCGCCCTAAGAATTATTCTTTTATATAATTTTGATTATGTTACCCATATACGAACCTCGAGTTAGTTTCGATTTAAAGTTTTTCCTCCATGATTTGAACACATATGAAATAGATACTAGGATGTTTGTATTTCTTTGTCTTCGGTTATTCCTCCCTGTTAAATCTTTTATTTAAGGGTTGTGACTGATAGGACAAATACTTACACTTTATTTCATAGCCACTCGTTTGAGTCTCTAGAAGCTCATGAATTTTACAGATATAGTTAAAAGGGATGTTAGTCAACTCATAATGGCAGGACAGTAACGCACTATCGTCATTTAATTGAATTATGAAGACTATGGATTCACTGCAGCCAGCAGCGCACTGGCGAGACACGACCCCTAGGGTTGAAATTGGTTTAAAAAAATATAGGTTATAGAATATTGCTAAAACTATGGCTAGTGGTCCTATTTGATCGTAGTTACCTTGGTGTCGAGATAAGGTAGAGTATCTGATAGCATATCACATCTGAATCACGGAACCAAGAGTTTACCACCGTCCGGGTATACGGACGAGGCATAATTCTCGGTGAAATGATTTCAGGAAGGATTACGAGTTAGGGATACTATAGAGGATAGGATAATGCCCTGTATGTCCCATAAGATCCAAGGCAAATACTAGTATAAGTTCTGCAAGTTGGATAGCAGGTCTCCCTATCTAGCACCCCGTGATCCTTGTGATCCAATGACGAGGTAATTGATTGACGCTAATAGGTTTACCCCGAATATAAAATTTAGAGGTCCATAACCCATTTGTCGACCAAGGTTTTATGGATAAGAAGGTAGTGGGAAGACTGTATGAGCAAGAACACCAGTTGAGTTTTTGATTCTCCCAAAACTCGAACTACTTGTGCCTTCTTTCAAAAATCTTGTATACTTGTAATTTGACTATTTTGCCTAATGTTGCTATCATAGCCTAGTTTTGCAAGCTCACTCTGTTCTCGAGCTTGATTCAAGACATATGTTTAGTGGGGATGCCTACTAATATATTATCTAATCAGAATCGATGTATTACGGTCTGATCAACCGTAGTGCACTCGGTTCGCTCTCCCTCTGATTAACCTACGTGGATTGAGATGTCGAGGTATCTATGATCTCATCCGCGACTACTTTGACAATTCCTCTTAAATTATATATTCGCCTTTGAATCACGTAATTGTATTCAGTGACATCTCCCTTGAACTCTATTGTTTTGTCTTTCACTGATTTGGAAGGACGAAAGCTCATAATTTGTAGAGAGATATAGAGTATCCCCCATGGCTATGGTAGTTGTATACAAGTGTAGCTACCATCGGCCAGTCATGTGATTGAGTTACTCGTTCTCCCCTCGACCCTCAAACTACTATTGAGACCTCTAGCCATCTAAATTTGAGAATGATTAGGGTTTTACCCTTAGTCAAAATGCCAACCTAGGAGACTATCTATTCTCAAGAAACCAAATGGCGTGAGCCTCTAATTATTTGCTTGAAGCTTGCTTTAACTAGAACCCTTGTGACAATAGTTTGGCAGGTTTGACCGCAATAGAAATTCGCGACTCAGTTGTTAGGAATCTTTTCATGTGATATGCCTTAGAATTGGTTAAACTATCGATAACTCTTGTATACTATGGACGAGTAGGTCATTCTATTTTATCGACCATTTGTCATTGTACACATTCGTTTTCCAGTTATTGAGGAACGATCCTTGACTTGACTATATCTACCGCATCCCGTTACGCCGTGCCTGATTCTTTACTAACAATAGTCGAGGTACAATATCCGGACTTAGAATTCTTCTAACCTCATTATTCCTAAGACCATATCCTAACTTCTAAGGTGGGTAGACTGTAAGCCTTCTAAAAATTTTGGGATGTATGAGGGTTACCGATTGATTAGAAATTTTTTTATTAGGATGATAATTAGTGTCTCATGGACTCCCACTTTCCATCAATATCATTTTGTGTCCCCAGCCGTGTCATTAATATTCGGAGCACGAGACCCGCTGTTACCTTCCAACAAATTTTATATGCAAGACCTAGACGAGTCCACCTTCATTTAGGTATATCATG
This sequence comes from Iris pallida, assembly GCA_029216955.1. Lineage (NCBI taxonomy): Eukaryota > Viridiplantae > Streptophyta > Magnoliopsida > Asparagales > Iridaceae > Iris > Iris pallida. Next base: position 6,210,325 of record JANAVB010042420.1, on the reverse strand, counting down.
TCCCACTCAAACACGTCCCCTTATGCTCTATTTTATGGTACGACCTTCAGGTAAAAAGGACTAGCTATAACCCTTACCATAATACCGGTATACTTTTCGACTTCCATTTGAGCCTCAACCCCGACTCAAATCTTTCGACCCAATATATGGTTGTGGTCTACTCGAAGACCACTACGCACATGTCACTAGTGTGCCATTCAATTGTGTCTTCTTGTGCTACTTAAACACAAAAGTCACTGAAGGTGTATTTTGAGCTTTAGGGACCTAGCTAACCAACTTGACTGGCAACTAGCTCAACCACGGGGCTGGAAACCTATTCTAGGTTACCCTAACCTGGTAGAAGTAGTATAAACATTGGAATCTTGACTAGACATTATAGACTGAAATCCGAGGTTCATCTAACCAATGATTGATGTCCAATCAGGAACCCATTAAGACCAGTAAAACCCATCCGAACAAACCACCATTTTTGGAATATATAACACCAAACTATCTGAAATATGTCCCTATACCTATTATGTAGTCTCCTCCTCTTAGAATGAGAAGTCATTCGTAACCAATATTCCATTTACCTGGAAGTCGTAATATGATCTCGTATTGCGTTTATATTCCTTGCTTGTGTGTTTAAATAACCACGGAAAAGATCACAATCTTGATTTTTTTTTTTTAATTTCGTTCTATTATGGAACTTTGTTCAGAATTTCGAGAACGGAACCCATGTATTACACGGATGGCAAGCTCCTATAAGAAGAGAAGGCTTTTTTTTCGATTTAGCAAGTGACTAGACTAGAGTAGCCCACTCTAGCAAATAAGTTAATGGTTTATGAATTTCCTTCTAGCTGCATCATTAGATACCCTCTACCGCTCTTGAAACTTCGTAAATGCTCTCGATTATTCTTCCTGTCCTTCCTATTTCAGAGTGACGAATGGTCACGCTTATTAGAATTTAGCAATATTTCTTGGCTACTTGGGTAAATTTGTTGCATGTTAGATTTTGGGTGGTTTGATAGATAGAAGAGGATTATAGTGGCCATAAGCAGTAGATATATATTAGTAGCAATTTTAGCAAGTAGTTGGATGATTTTAAAGTTTTAGTGACATGAGATTTGAGGGAGTAGTGTGACCAAAGGTGGGTAGAAGTTCTCGGAGTTTCGTAGTTACAAAATTACTAGGAGGAGAATATAAACTGTTTTTGAGGAATTAAAAATTCGAGGAGATTTAGGTAATGGTAGATTTCCTTTTTGAATTTAAAGACTAGTTATGCCTTAGAATTTCGAGGACGAAATTATTTTTAAGGTGGATAGATTTGTAATCCCTCTTCCCAAAATTTTGATAATATATTTTTCTTTTATTTATTTATTTAAATTAAATGGTAATTTTATAAATAATTACTTGATTAATTATCACGGTAGATGACTTTAGCCATGGTGGAGTTTTGAAATACAAGACGGCTAGGAATCATGGCACAGATAGTACAGTGGCGTCCTTTGACTAGTATATTAGCCCTGGTAGGGAAGGCCCAGCCATGAGTGTGTCCTAATTAGGAAAGTCAGGCCCAGTTGCGACTTAACCCTTACCGAAGATTTATTTATTTATTATTGATATTATTGAGTTTTAGGGAACCGTTTATATCATTTTAGCCCGAACTGAGCCCAAGCCCATATAGGTCATGCGGCACGTCCAATGACATTCGTGTTGATAGAATTTGGTATAAGTGTTTTATATTCCGTTTTAATGATTTAATGACTATTTCTAAATATTCATAATTTAATATTATAAATATCATTATTATTTAATATTCAATGATATTTGTGTAAAATAGGTCCTTGTACGTTTTGGGATTATTAGACTACGCATAGTGGTGTATACACCGTTATTGATTTATTGAATTTCGTTATTATTATTATTACTATTATTATTATTTTTATTATTGGTTATATTATATTTGGCAAATATTATTATATATAGTCATATTTATATAAATAAGCCTTACAATAGGAACAAATGCCATTGGGATTTAATCGGGTTTATCAAGATTATATATGCGCATATATATATATATATATATATATATATATATATATATATATATATATATATATATGTATATGTATATATATATATATATATATATATATATATATATATATATATATATATATATACAATAGGAACAAATGTCATTGGGATTTAATCGGGTTTATCAAGATTATATATGCGCATATATATATATATATATATATATATATATATATATATATATATATATATATATATATATATCCAAAAAAAAAAAATATATATATATCCATTAAAAAAAAAATATATATATATATATATATATATATATATATACATATATATATATATATATATATATATATATATATATATATAGGTATATTCATTATTAATGGATAAAGAAAGAAAAAAAAACAAAAAAAATAGATGTTAACAATTACAACAGCAGCAGCTCACCATGGGGTCATGAGAACCCGAGAAGAAAATACCCCAGCCCGACAGTGGACCCAAGGTCTGCCCACAGCAGCAGAACTCATTCCGCGGGCTGTTTCCTAAACCGACCCGAACATAGGAACCCGCTCGGTTCTCCTGGAACCCGCACGTATACAAACAAGGGATCGAGGGAATCGCTCATATAGAACCCTAAACCGAATCCCTCGCCGCCACTCTGACACCTGACGACGCGCGCACGCGTCTGTGCAACCCCGACGGGCGGCCGGAGTGTCGCCAGGCCGACCATGAATGCGGTCAGGCCGAGAAGCAAAGACAGCAGCACGGTATACGGGACCGACTTTGCAGTAACTTCCCATCGCGCACGGTCGACCAATGGTCGAACCGTCTTTGCAGGTAATTCGACAACCTATACAACTATAACTCCCATCAGTTAGGTTGATTTTAAATAACCTCGATTGCTCGAAAAATCGAATCCAAGTTCGATGAAAATCTGTTAAAAATAAGATACATGAATCTGTCCCCACCCCATGTTGGAAGGTGCCAATCCGTAGGGAAATTTAGCAATCTATTTGAAGGCAGTCCTAGACAACCTATAGGTCTCTGTAATCCAACTTACGGAGTTTGATTTCGTCGACCGTACGTCGAGAAATCGGATTTCCAAATTGGCGAAAAACCTGTTTTAAAATATTAGAAAATTTAGAAATTCTCTTGATATAACGTGCGTTCCGCCAATCCGGGCGATGTCGTCGCGAATCGAAAGCATCGAAAGGTGCGTAACGACTTCGTGGACGTATGGGCTTTGACGAAATTCAAATTGGTCGCATGTGCGCGACGAATTTGATGCGTATCCGTCGAAATTCACCGTATCGGCCTCTGTTCAAATTCCCAATTACTTTGTGCATGCTCGTCAGATCGAGATGAAACTTACGCCAACAGGACCGTATCGTTTTTCTGGTCCTGTATGCCAAGTTTAGTCCGATTCTGAGACAGTTGATCGAATCGCCGTTTTGCGGACCCTACGGTCCAACTCAACGGGTGATTTTGTGCACGGCCCGTAGGAATCCAATTTTGGACATACGGTTGGGTTCGTATCATCAAAACAAATTCGTAGACATGTAGTTTGATGACTTTAGAGACCATTGACTCTGGCACGCTTTTCGGTGCAAAGCGGGTCCAACGGCGGACACCGTTTTGACCCGAAATTACCGTTTTGCTCCTGTGTCCAGAATTGGACTTAAGGACAGGCAATTCTAGCTATTTTGACTATTCTGAGAATATTGGTAATATTTATTTCAGCATCCGGAGATCGTTGTACGAGTTTTGACTATTGTGGCACACCGAGTAGTATGGATTATCGGTTTCACCAGCAAAGGACCACAGGCGAGTACAGTTTATTGTTTGTTTTCAGTATTGATCTTTACTATACATCAGTGTTTAGTCGATAGATATGTAATTTCAGTCTTTATGTTGATTTATTTCTTTGTGGTGTCGGGGAAAGTGAAGTACCAACGATGTGTGATCTGACTTTAGACCGTGTAGACCGTGTAGACCGTGATAATTATTGCATTTATACTGTGTAGATCGCGTAGACCGTGATTATTATTTTTGTAGACAATGTTTCTTTATTGCAGTATTTTGTGTAGACCGTGTTTATTATTGCATTTATTTCTTGTAGACTGTGTATTTGTAGACCGTGTAACTATAGACCGTATAACTGTAGACCGTGTAACTGTAGACCGTGTATACCGTGTCACATAATTGTCCCGAGACCGATCACATATCAAAGGTACTTCAGTCGGTCAGTTGGTGAGTATTTTATTGTATTTCATTTTCTGTTCTTAGTATTCAGTTTTATTCTGTCTTTCTTCATTTTATTTTATGAATTCATATGTCTAAAGGCTAACCCCTGTTATATAGTCATTTTCATATATTGGAACTGCATTCAGTGAATTGTACTCGTTCCATTCCTAACTGGAAACCAATAGTTTTCAGGTTAGCCGTAGATTTACTTAGCATGGAAGATACGGGGGTACTAGCAGATAGCCTAGAGACCAGCTAGATAGTTGTGTTGTAGTCATTCAATATTTGTACAAGTTTATATTTTTCTGTAGATGTAAAACTTGTGATTGTTGTAAATTAAATTAATTTTGTGATTGAGCTTTATTTGTGATTTTGAGCATCTTGGCCGTGACAGCGTTCTACCGCCGACTCTGCGGCGTAGGCTGGCTTGGACATATCTCATATCCGAGAAAAAAAACGGGTGTGGGTTGTGACACATTAGCCTCAGTTTGTTGTTTCTTTTGCACTGGACCCTTAGTAGCTTCTGTATTCTTTCGCTTAGTGCCCTTATACTTGGCTTTAGGGGTGGTAGCCAAATTAGCACTTTCAGTTTTATCTTGCTTCAATCTCTCTTCTTCTTGTACACAGTACGAAATGAGCTCATTTAGAGTCCATTTTTCCTTTTGACAGTTGTAACTGACCTTGAACTGATTGTACTGTGTAGGAAGTGAGAGCAAAACCAAATAAACGAGCAAGTCATCCGACAAGTCGAGCTTAAGTACCTTAAGTTTTGAAGCAATATGAAACATCTCCATGATGTACTCCCTTATGTTACATTTGCCTTTATACTTCATGGTAATCAAGCGCAACAAAAGTGTGCTTGTTTTCGCCTTATCATTCTTTGCAAATCGCTTCTCGATTTCAGTAAGGAATTGTTTGGCATTAGTAACCTCATCAGATATTGCACCCCAGAATGCCTCTGGAATACCGCGCTTTATGATCATTAGACTCATGCGGTTTGAGCGTTCCCACTTCTCGAAGTTCGCTCTGTCACCAGATGTACTGTCATGTTCTCTTTCCAGTCCTTGAAGTTTGTCCCGTTAAGCATTGGAATTGAGTTCAGATTAGCAGATATTGTAGCAACACTAGCTAAAAAGAGAACAAAAAATAAATAAACAAATATGCTCTAATTAATAACCAGAGAATAAAAGATATTCAAACAAATTCAAATAATGGTGAACCCCATCTCAAGCTACCTAGTGCATCATTAATATCAAGTCTTTGGACAATGATATTAACTGCAAGTGGTACTCTTAGTGTAGTGATCAAACGTTGACAATAAGTCATGTTAAATAATAAGCCTATCTTTGGATCGGGTTATTATTCACATGTAAACCGTATAATTGTCACACATTTATCACCACAAGTATGTGTGCAATTCGGCCAAGTATTAACCTTCCTTTGGGCCGGTTAATATCCGCATGAATGTACACACACAAACATCCAACATCCCTCATAGACCATCTATGCAAGAGAGGTCACTTTGGTGACATCTTGTTTCAATGAGTCTACTTAGAATATTGGACAACTATTGCTAGTCATAAAAGGCACCAAAAAAAATTGAATGTTGACTAAATTTTACAAAACTGAATCATGTAATTATGCCCAAAAGATATTAATCTAATCATAAACATGTTAATATCTGTAGAGTAAATCGAGATAACTTTTCTCAAACCAAACCAATAACAAATTTTCAATCAAATGATTATAAAAAGGCCCAAGAATTCATGTATGGTCAGGTTACAGGGAACGACGAACTCCCGGAAGAAAATTGAATTCATTGTGTTCACAACTTTATATAGATATAGAAAATCTCAAAGTGTGCCAATTATATGCTTAACCAGTAGCTAGCGTTCCCTATTTTTTTAATACGAATCATAACCAACAATAGCAAGTTTTGATAACAACATATTTATTAAAATAAATAGATGAGCGGTAAAGATTGGATCTTTAAAAATCTTTCCACATCAAATTACTCAAGGAAGGAGCATATGGTTGTTCAACAACAACAAGAACTTTTTACTGGTGAAGAAACATTAACTTACGTACGCTTAGTCAAGAAATGCAAGGTCAAAAAATAATTGTCCAAAATATTAAATATAGACAAGGATCTATAGAAAGTTTTCCTTGAATCAAATATTCTCATGGCATGTTCTTGAAGGGGACAAAATGAGACATTAGTATGAAGTTTTCCTTTGGTTACAAAGGAATAGACTACTCGACAAAAAAAATCCTATTGGTTAATTAACATAACAGAATACTGAATTAAAAGTAAGAATATGCTGATGTGGTGAGACTACATCATAAAAGTGAATGAATGGTATAGTTGAGTGGCTGATTGGAATATTGGTTCATTCAAAAGAAATCATCGAAAGCACTCCGGCCGAGCATACGATGATCCTATACATCTTTACTGTTTCCAGCATTAACCAACTCTATAGACGCCAACAAGAAGTGACCAAATAGTAACAAAAAAACTATTAACTAATTAACAATCCACATATGTAAGCAGCCAACGACGTCTACCAGCTTTAACAACCAACGAGAGATGACCGGAGATCCTCTGGATCGGACCCGGGACTCACGATGGATTGTAAAAAAAAAATCCAACAATCGGAAATCTAAATTAAATATATGAACGATCTAGGGTTCCTGAATAACAAAAATTGATTCTGAAATTTCGATCTCATAAATCAAATATGAAGGCTCTGATACCACTTGTTAGAATTTATTGTATCCTGTCGATTCATGAGATGAAGAACATAAATTAAATTAATTGCGGAAGCGTACCTGAATCCATTGCTTGACTTGATGGATGTTGAAGCGATTGTCTCTTTATTTGGTTCGATCTTCCAACTTGCTACGACCCTTAATGACAAAGATGAATCCGAATCCTTTGTCCCTCTCTTTCTGTTGATGGAGATGCAGAAGAAAAAAAGAGAAAACATCTCTTTTTGTGACCGTATATGTTGGGGACCATAACCCTAATGAATACATATATTTATATGTTTTGATATTTCTAATTTGGCCCCTCGTCAAATTAGAATTATCTCTAGTATCTACACATTAATTCCATGACAATTATACCCTTAAGCCAATTTCCAAATAGACCACTTTAATTTGGCTTAATTATTTAGATAGCCCAACACAATTAATTTTACATGTGTGGCCCCATATTATTGAATAATCCAACATAAACAACTTAAATGCACGTTGAGGAAGTGCTACTGATAGCAAATATGGCCAAATTATGTGAGGGGGATAGTCGAGCTTATCATCAAAACTGGTCTCAGCATCCTTATCCATTTTGGACTCATCGCCAACAGTAAGCACCACATGACCTTTCATACCTTCCATAGAATTCCCACTGCCAACAACATGTCTTCCTCTTCGTCAATCATTTTATCTACCGAAAAAATTATAAACAATGTAGAAAGTATACAAAAGAACATCTGAATATTGTACAACTTCTTTGTTTCCTGCAAGATGTAAAATTAAATACAAAAGGTTGTTGAATTTACAACACTGGAATTCCATTCTCATATGAGATACTGTTTATCTCCTGATCAGCAGAACTATCAAAGCAGCAACTATTTCCTAGCTCAAGCACAAGCTGAGGAATTTGATCCCAAAATGTAAACAGAAGCTAATTTGGGTGTCCGAGTATTTTAGCTATCCAATGAAACTATCATCCCCTCTTATCAAGATAGTAACTCTTATTAGGTTCGGCAGTTATGTTGCAATCTTGTCATTGGTTTTGATGGTTTGATTGCTATGTCGTTGTTATATTTAGCAGTATTTGTGGCAGTATTTTTGACAATTTGTATCTTCGTTTGAATTTTGTAAATTTATTTTTTGAGATGTTCGGCTTTGTGCACACTGTATTGAAAGATGAAATAAACACCAACAATCAGTAGAATCAAAAAATAATAATAATGAATATGGTCTTAATTCAGACAACCCAGATCCAAAACCTTCTTTCCCACTAGAACCTCATTCCAAAATCTAACTTCTACCAGAACCAAAAGCCATCAAGAGATCAGAACACTAAAATATAGTAAAGTCACAGCTTTCTTTCCCATCATCTAGATCATCAGAAAATACAAGATGAAGTGTATATAGAATCATAGAGCCTAGATCAGATTCAAGACTTTTTCCATCTATGAGAATCTTTAGGACATGTTCTTCCACGGCATAAGAGCAAAGACGCAAGATTTCAACACCTACATCCATGGGATTTAAACCCTTCAATTTTTTTAGGGTTTCAAAATAATAAGGGCATAAAAATACCTTAGGATACGAGGATGGCGAGATGAAGACGAAGAGACCTGATTGACGTAGTCCCGTCAACGATATAGACGATGATGATTCAGACCCTACGCCTGTGATCCGGATAGCCGAGGATGGAGAGAAGAGGATGGCGACACTCGCCGTGATCCAGACGGTCGAGGATGGAGAGAAGAGGACGGCAAGAGAAGGTGAATTTTCCCGCGTTGTTTTCAATTCCCGCCAGAGAGAGGTAGCAAGAGGGAGATGCCAAAAAAAGAGGTGATGCTTGTGTATGCCATATTGGAGAAAAAGGAACTGATGCTTTGTTAAGGTCACGTGAATTAAAACTTTAATATTTGGAACGGTTTTGGAACGGTTTGTGTATGTTCCAGAATAAATAACTTTTATTGAAATAAAAAAAATGTTTGCAACGTTTTCTTTATTTTGGCAAGCTTATTGTCCGTTCCAACACCTAGGCATGCTGAATAGGCGTTCCTGATTGGAATATATCTAGTGTTCCTAATTAGCTATTTTGGTGTAGTGATTATGGACTTATTGTATGGGGCATTGGTTTTCATAACTCAAAATCGGGACCCTTGAAAGTCATCAAAATACTTTGTATACTTTTTCGAAAACGATATTTGTAAGAGACCAAGGACGTAAAACTGTGCTCTGATACCACTATGTCACACCCCGATCCTGCAAAGGTCATTCGTCTTCACTTTGATCCATGCGAGATTGTTCGTTCTCACTAAGGCGTGATGCCATGCAAGCCTAAGTTGTGCTTGCACAAGGCCAGTACCTGCACAAAACTACTATACAAAGCAAAACACATGCACGCAGCATACTTAATTGTAGAAAACCAAATATTGGACACAGAGATTTTGAAAAGGAAACACTTCTTTTATTCATAACTTGATAGGATTACAAAGTACAAAACTTGCGACTCAAATGCCATAATTTGATTATATATCTATCTTTGAAACTCTTTTCAAATTAGCCACAATGCCCATACATCATATCCTTTTATTACACACTTGAAATGAAAAGACACCATCAAAAGAAATTTGCAGCTGGACTTGAAACTAAAAATGCTTCGAGGCAACCAACAAGATCTACTGGGCTGCACGAGCTTTAATGCCTCATTCCCCATGTCTCCTTGTTAGCTGAAAAGGATGCCCACAACGTGGGTCAGTACACATCTTATACTGGCGAGCGGCTTTTGGCTGAAATCACAAATATCTGCACTAAGTCAACATGTGAAACTAGCATACAATTATTATGTGATCTTTCTGCTTGTCTAGGTTCTTTTTAACAATTCATAATAATCATAAACAGTAGAAATCATTTGCACAATAATCTTACCCATTACCGACAGCTATCCCTGCACGAGATATGTTAACACAATTTGTATAACGAATAACTTGTGTTTCATTCTTGCAGATATTGAAGCTCATAATTTGGATCATGCATGTGGCCTATCTATATGATGGTCCACGGGGTCATTTCCCGTGATTAGCCGCTGTGACTCTTTGGTTCAGCTCGTCGCTAAGGACTCAACACCCCTCTGATCGCAAGGTCTCATTTACCTCAGGGTGCCCTAATCTTTCCTAGGCCGAGTGGTTCGAGGCGCCCCAAGAATACACCCGAGAGACGATACCTTATGCACAAGTTGTCCGTGACCAATGCACTCTCTATCCTTCATATCAGATGTAACAGATTTGTATATGGGTCATGACGCGTTCATTTCACGTCTTAACAAATATGTGACATATTCACTTTGTGCCTTCTTATTCATCTCAACATATACAAGTTGTTTGTCCATGTCTACATTTTTATAGCATACTAGCAACAGAGCGGATGATCATTCATATGAAACAGATGTTTAGCAGCACATGATCAAGCATTCGATTCAATTTATTTATCTTCTCTTATCTTTTGTTATTATGGTATCGTTGATCAGAGGGACGCAACAAAAGAGTGGACTAGAGATTATTTTCTTAGGGCGTGGAGATAAGTGCTCGCCCGGTTAAAGCAACTCACCAAAAGAATCTTGTTTGAGAAAAGGAGGGACTTCATGCAACGATCATGTGCCGCCTATGCGTCCTCCTGCATTGTCACCAACATTTGATTAGCATACTTCGATCTCTTCTCTCAAGATTCAGAATTAATGCGCAATGCGATGAAAGCGAACAATGAAAACGAATCATCGAAAAACCAACACGAAAACGCATTCATCAAAACCAAGCAGCGAGAGAAAACATCCAACAAAACTCTTGGATTCATTTTAATAGAAATCGATCCATTAATTGAAAAGGTTCAATGCATTTCATCCGTGATCAATCGATACCGGCAAAAGTTTTCCCAAACACTCAGTTCAAGATTGAGTCAGCAAGCCATGGGTATCACATAGTGGACCGCAAGGAGCGGGGCACTACAGTGTTGCTATGATACCTAGCATGAAACCCAAAAATATCATGAAAGATAATAATCACTTGACCCGTAAACTGTTGTGAATTATTTTATGAAGTGCATTCTGTTGTAATAAAATGTCTGACATGTAAAGAAAAGTCCTAAATACTTGGACAGTGAGTGTATCGAGCCACGACTCGAAGAATTTATGGTGATACAGATAATAAGACCAAAGAATTGGACAGTGAGTATGTTAAGTCACGACTCGAGAGGATGTATGGTATCAAAGATGCAGAAAAATATTGAGTAATGACATTCTATTAACCATTGTTGTTGTACAATGATGATTACACTAAGATCCTATATTGGGAAGATAGTATGGTGAGATACAGCTCGAGGCAAGTATGGCAAGGCAAATGAGAATTGTGGCGTATTTACCGTAGTTTCCATTATCAAGCATCATATGTTTTCCTTATAGTTAAGTTGCATAAACTTGCATGCTCATGGGAACTTGTGAACAAAATTTAGTTTCGCGAGCGATACTCTGAGGCCTCGGACCCGTTCATCCTAGGGAGAACTAGTGTACTGAAGTAGTAGCATAGTGCTGAAGTAGTAACACGGTGATTCGAAAACCTTTCGGATGGGCTACGTACCTACCCGTCGCTGAAGGTGAGCCATCTAATCATAGTCCAATATGGCATCTCGTTAGTGACCTTCATACAGATCGGTCATATGCTAATAATGTCTTATGCAGTTATAGTAAGTTATTACTCAATTACAGAGAAGGATAATAAATTGTTAGTAAGAATCACCGAAAGTGTGAGAATTATGATATTGTGTCCTATTAATGTCTTATATTGGCATAGTAAGTATTGTTCAAATACATGAATGGCTGAACGACCGTGGATAAGATTCACCAAGGGGTGATAACATATATGCTTTACATTCTACTGGTCACGAATAATATGCATGCTTACTTTCTGTCGGATATGAAATACAAAATGACCCTATAGAAACAAGAAATACTACTCTTAATAACGTTTCTAACACATGATTACTTAGTATTGTATTTTTAGGTGAGTTGGGCTTGCACCACTTACCAGTACATGGCAATGTACTGACCCACAATTGTGGACATCTTTATACGTGTTCGTGTATGGAGAATCGCTTGATCAGTGTTGTGGCATCGATGAATCTAATGGGTGTGCAAAAACTCTTCTAACAAGATGTTGTTGTCTGCTGTAAAGGATATAATATGTCACGATTCGCTTCCAGATCTTTGGATACGAGTCGGACACGCCCAACCTACGTTGTTGACACAACGTAGTAAGTTGTATTTAACCTAAAGAAAATTCCAATATCATGATATCAATACTTAGCTCAATCACATATCTAGTAAACGAAAACAATCCAAAACACACTCACACGATCATAGATCACTATATCTTTTTAGTATATAATACATGTCAAACCTCTAGAGACAAATCCGGTAACTAAATCCAAAAGAAAATAACAATACATGTCTTATGAAAACTATCTAATACATCAAAAGAAATATCCGCATCTGGTCTTCTAGAATCTTCTAGGAGTCGTCATCCAATCCAATCCACATGTCCTAGTCTAATATGTCAACGACCCAGTCAGAAAATGAGCAAAGTATAATCTACAACAATGTAACAAGTACAACACATGTACAAGTAAAGATGCAATGAAACATGACTAACCTGAATCACCATAGATGCAATAACCTACTAAAACATGAAACAAGAAGATCATGACTCGTGATTTGAAATACATACTAAATATGTGACCGGCTAAACAAAGATCATGAATAAAGAATAAGTACAAGGTACGGCTTAATCACACATGCACGGGTATGTGATTAGGCTCCACATGAATACCTAGGTTGGACTTTGATCACATATCCGTAGTATTTTTTTCTCTCCAAGATGCAAGTACAAGATCAAGAACATGATAAGTACCAGAACCAGGAATACATGATCAAGTCGTGTAAACAATGTGTCCAACATGAAACATGACACCACATGAAGTAAATGCAACAAAGTCACAGAAGTACTTGCCTTGTCCTGGAAGATCAAATATGTCTATATGTCCACCTAGAATAGGACAGAAATATATTAGAATCTAAAATAATGGCAATTATCTATCTCATTATTATAAACTAACAATTAGCTAAATATCCATATAAACTAGCAATAAATAGAATATAACTATATATATACTAGCTATCAAGAAAATAGTTTAGTAAACTATATAGCAAAATATTCTATAGATACTAGCAAATAATACTACTATAATATCATAGTAAAATATTTCTTAGCAAATAATCTTCAATCAAAATACTTGTAAACCAAATAATTTTATAGGAGAATAATAACTAAATGCAATTACAACATTACCCAAATTAGTCAAGCCTCAACAACAATAATAATAATAATAATAATTCTAGCCCAAAATTAATCCCAACCTAAACCCCAACCAAATAGGCCCAAGCCCACACTGGCCTGGCCTATTGCTGCTACTGATTATTTTTTCTTTCTTTCTTTTTTCTTCCTTTAAATCCATGGCCTATGGTGTCACTCCCCGACCCAGAAAATTGCTCGTCCTCGCTATATTTTACCCGAATCTATCGTCCTTGCTGGGACATGATGCCGTACGAGCTTAGAGTTGCGCTCGTGCAAGGCAAGATGATAAGTTCACATAGTGTTTATCTTAAATTGATAACATTCATAACAGAAGGAAACATAATATATAATAAGAATCTCTTTATTGATAATAAAGCAGATTACAAAGGGTTAAATAGCTCACTCAACATGCTAATTTGCTTACAACACTCATGATATCTCTAACTCACAAAGGATCTTGTTCCATACATCATGTCTTTTATAGCACATCCAATGACTCTCGGCCGAAATATCTTCATGTTGTATGTCGAACCTAGTGCAATCGTACGCCTCGAAACGCTAAGGAACTCTGTACCTCAATGCGTCTAAGCGAAGCTCCTCCACGAGCAGACCATTTTCTGAACCTGCAAGCAATCTGGTGGGAGTTCAATACTTATTCTCTCGTCCACCGATCAAGGCCCGCTCGTCTAGACCAACACTAAGTAATTTAGTGAAGCATGCAAATTTTATTGGTGATCTTTCTATTTAGCCTTAGGATCAGTTTCATGGCAAGATTAGTAAAATATGTTATCTATAGCAATTGAATCATAAGTGTGTTCAGTACCATGTTCCTGCAAAAAATATTGTTAGCCACATGATATTTATAAACTTAGTGATCGTGCACATCTCCGTCTCGATTCGCCAAGCCCGTATGCCGATAGCCATTGATACCACCACCTCAACACAATCACAATCACAAGGGTGACAGGGCCTGCGTCTGCACCCAATTCTAATCTCAGCCCATCGGCCCTATCTATATAAAAGGTCACGACGTTCTGCGTCGTAATGGACTGGTATCTCAACGTGTAAGCCGACGCTCGCTTCCATTACGGATTGGTAGCCTAGTATCCGAAGGACCCAAAACTTACTAGTATTGTAGCTTATCACATCAGTGGCCAGTCGCAATCCGTCTTAATGAAGTGTACCACGAATACTAATCTTAATTCCCTCCTAGGCCGAACGGTCCCGGTGCCCCGGCTATAACTCGTTCGAAGGATACCAGAACCCGTGCTTAGGTTACCCAAGTCCATTGACCATGCAATACGCGTAAAAGCAAACAAGTTATCATTCCAACCAATCTCAAGTTTTAAATATATTTCATCTTAACCCAATCTATCTCAATTTCTCAATATATTTCTTCTCAACTCAATCCATCTCAAGTTCAAAAGGTACTATGTCCAATACATCCATATTGATGCACAATGCCCCAATACGCAACATCTACCAAACCAATGGTTCTCAAGTTATTCGCATAATAGTAGTTCTGCGACAATTGTGCCACAACTGCATACTTTGATGCACGAAGTATACCCTTCAATGTTTCGATAGTTCTGTGGCGTTGTACCACAACTTGTCCGTTTTGCTTACTAAGGCATTCGCATAGCTCATGTACACAGAAGCACGTTCAATGCCAAGTTTTCAATGTTCAAGGCCTAGTGTTCAATGGTCTAGGAGTCATTCATTTGATGCACGTCTCAATATTTGCCTTTCAATGTTCTACCATCAATAGCCTACCACTTGATGTACGTTGCCACAATTGTTGATTGTTCAATATTCTATCTTAATGTTTGACACACACTAAGACCTTTACTCAATTGAGCCACGCCCGTGGACTCCTCGAAGATATCACGCATATAAGGTGTATTTTATTAGGCATGGAGGAGTATGGAAGAAGGGGCTGAACCTGTCACGACCCGCTCCCGAATAATCGGACACGCCCAGCCTTCGTCGTTAGACACGACGAAGTAAGCTGTACCAAGCTAGGAAAATCTAACAAGATAATCAAGACAAGTAAAAATCATAGCATCTATAACGTATCCCAGAAAGATCACCATAATCCGAAAATCCAGATATCATAATGTACCAGAAACAACAGGAATGAAAAGTGCTATGAACTCTAAAGTCAATATCTAAAAGTAAAGCTAAGCAGTCTAAACCTGAAGCCTCAAGCTAAGTCTCATCCTGCTCAGCTAATATCCTGGGCTCTGGCCCATAGAGTAGAACAATATCCTGCAGGCACCTGCAACATGTCCTAGTCAGGAGCGGAGCTAAGTATATCCAAGTAATGAACATGTACATCATGGTATGAATCAAAAAACAGGAATATATGTAAAGTACAGGAAATGAGACAAGACATGAAACTGAGCAGGAAATACTGAAAGTAAAACAAGAAATATGGTAAGAGTCCTGAACATGAAATACAATCTGAACATGAAGTATAACCTGAATATGAAACACAACCTGAACATGAAATAGAACCATGAATCCTGAAATACAACCTAAAATCCTGACATGTGCAATATTGAAATACATCTAGATTGTGATCGGCTTGGGTAGATGCAATGATCATGAAATTGTACGGCTTTGGTCCCGCGTGCACGGTGCGGGACCTAAGCTATTCACATGAGTAGTAACAGGATTTGATCACATATCTATAGTATTTTCCCTCCCAGATGCAAGCAATACATGAAATATGAAACCAGACAATATCGTGATACATCGTGTCAATCAAGGAGATTCAAGAATGAACATGCAAGACATAAGAAATGAACAAATCCGAGGAGTATACTTGCCTTGCTCCGGGTGATCGAGAAAGGGTAGAAGAGCTGGAAATCCTCCTGTTATGATTTACAGTTGATAAGTCAACCATTCAAAAATAGTTGTTTCTAATCTAGAAAAGTTATTTTAACAAAATCCTAATTTATTCATTAACCTATCTCTGAATATGACCTATTAACCTCTACATTTGTACAACCAAGCAATACCTATGCATAAACTACACTATAAGATAACTATCCTCAACTTTGTTACCACACAACTTCCATATGCCATGATTTTTAAGTGACCAAAATCTAATGATACTCCTAGTTCTAATTTTGTTGTAACATGAACTACCATGTTCTACTAAAATACAGGGCACATTAGGATTTGTTCTAAGGTAGGATTGAGTCATATCATCCCTAGTTCTATAGATTAGTTCAGTTAAATCTCATAGATGAGACTGGACTGATTAGTCACAACCAATCCTATCCACCAGTTCATTTTAGTCCCAAAAATCAGGCATCCCAGTGTCAATTCAGTCTATCCCACATGGGAATAATTAATCTCAGCTGGAAGCTCATAAATCAGTCCCCAATATCACTGGGAAGAGTTCAGTAATCAATCCCAAGTGATGCTTCATCCTCTAATAGGACTGATGCCAACTCATTAGCCAACTGTTATTTCTAAAAGAGTTTACTTCAATTTGCTGTCAACAAGTTCAGGTAAACACTCCTTAACAACCTAATGTAATCAATATCACATTCTCAGGTTCCTGCAACCTTCCCAATTCTTCAGGACAGTGATACCAGTTAATCACAAATGGGAATGACACCCTATTGTCAGTTAACAACCCATGTCCTGATACAAAAATAGGACTACACAGGTGGTATTTAGCCTTGAATTAAGACTGAACAAGCTCTTAGTCATCAGCCATTAACAGGACTTAACCACCAGTTCTATGTGTAATCAGAACCCAGTTTAATATCCCATTCCTAACTACCATCCCCATCTCAGTCATCAATCAGTTATCAGTCCAAAACCAGAGTATGGGGACCAATCAATCCTAACTGGAAACTCCTGATTCAGTTTGGTTGTACTGAATGATGGTTCAGTCAATCAAATAGGACTGATAAATACATACAGTCACAGCTTAAAACCAATACCCTTCCTACATTATCAATTTAGGATCAACTCGATGTCATTCTCCAAACCATGACTTACCTACTGTTCTTCTCAGTTGTCAGAAAAAAAATTCCTGAATAGTAAAATACAGGTCTCAGTCCAAGGTTGATACATCTAGTCTTAAATCAGGACTCTCTTAGTCCTGGTAAAGACTGATATACATAGTCCAACCATGGCTTCCCAGATTACTGAGACAAGCTCAGTCTAACACAACCTTTCCTGAAAACTAACTTATCAACTCAATATAATTACATACAGGAATTTCATGTTTGTCCTCAACAAGGTTTTAAATTCAAATTAATCTCAACACTAATACTAACTGCTTGATCATGGCAGTTTCCAAATTGTAATGGAATACCCTACTTCCCATTCCCAGGTTAACTCTGTAAAAGAACACATCAATCCTGGAAAGGACTGATATGATCCAGTCCACAAAATGGAACTCATCTCCAAGGTTCAGTGAATAGGTGATACATTCAACATACTCAACCCATTCAGTTCATGGATGTTAATCAGCAGGTCCACAAGAATAAACAGGAATCATCCTAGCAGTAGGCTCAACAAGCCACTGTACAACCAATTACCATTCCTATATGTGTTATCAAAATCAGTCCCAATGCTTTATGCATTCAACCCTACATCATTTTAATCTTCCCTGATACAATCTTACAACCCATTCCATTCAGTCCATTGTCAGTTTAGATAATCCTAAATCAATCCTATTATGAATCCAATATAGTCCCATAAGATTTCAATAACACATCAGGACCTAAACAGTCAAGATACAAATTAATGTATGCAGTTCAAAATATAATTGATTTCAGCTTAATCCTAAAACAGGGTATAACACAGTCTAATATTTGGACTGATACAGATCAGTCATGCGTTTGATATACACCCTCAACACCCTTGACACTCTGATACCCACTTGATACATCACACAACATTTGTAAGTATAGATGGTTAAAAGTTTACCTGGACAGAGTTTCTTCCCAAGAAATCAAGATCAAACTCCTAAAGAAATTCCTGTGTCCAGCCTCAGATTTAACTCCTTCTCGTTACTTCAAAATTTGATCTATAAACAGTGCCTGATTACTCAATCATCATACTGAGATATGATTTGAAAACAACTTATGAATAAAAGAAATCCTAAGATCTGAATTTATGAATGGATCGAAATAATTACCTAAAATTTAAGCAAGTCCAAGAATTAAATTCAATCAGATGTGTTAGCCTTCTCCTCAGTCTCACTCTACTGATATAGATCAAAAAGGAAATTTGAAGCAAATTCCTTAGCTATAAATTAATGAACCTAAAGACACAATCTCAAAAGAACTAATACTCACAATCATCAGAGCAGTTGCTCGATCGAATGGCTAGATCAACAGATCCCTTGCTTCAAGGTCATTGAAACAACAAAGTTTAGATCGATCAGCATCTAAAGAAAATCATCAAGGATGGATCAATCCTTTAGGAAATCAAACGACGATTCAAACAAAAATCAATTCAACCCAGAAGAAAATTATAAGAGTATTCGATCGAAGATCAGAGGTTCTTACACGAAATTGCTCGATTGGAAGGCACGAATCGATCAACGGGTCAACGATAGATGATCTGCTACAATTCAAAACCCAGCGTCACCTTGCCAGGGCCAATCTCTTTAAATTGGGCTCAAGAACTAGGGATTGAGGAGAGAAAGGAAGAACAACTATCAATAATGATCTGGAAAGGGGAATTAAATAGGGCTTCGATTAGCTTGAGGCTCACGCGAGATTTGGCGCCTAGGAAATGCCAGCGCATGCTCTGTGAGAAGGAAATCGTTAAGATTTTCAAATCTCCAACGGCTCACATGGGTTGATGGAAGGAAGAAAGAATGAGCTGTGAAATTTCACAAGCTCTCTTCTTTCTTAAAAGGTCCTAAGTAAAATTAAACTAATGGGCTGAAACAGAAAGGAAGTTAATGGGCTGGATCAGTGGACAAGAAATAGGCTGAATTAAGGAGAAGAAAATTAGTTTACATGGAAGCCCATTGCTAAACAAAAATAGAATAATTAATATAACTTCTCATAATATATAAAAAGAATTCTAATTATTTTAATAAAATATTTTATTCTATTTATTTTTTATTACTCAAAATATTAGAAAGGTGGAGTTACAGAACCCGCCTACCTTATCATTCAGTCCATCGTTTCGTCGAGTCAGTGCAGCTCGACACCCTAACTTCGTTGCACGATCATCTCGTCCGAGCTAACCATGCGAGCACTTCATGCTCCATCGCACTCATCTACTGATTCAGTCTATCACCTACGCTTTGGCTCGTCCCAAGGGACTCCGTTCGATATCTGCACATTGAAACCAACTCAATCAATACTTCTTCAATTAAAATTATGCCTCCTCGAATTAAACTCATACCTTGTCGCCTCAATCGACTCAGCATAATGTATCGTATGATACAGGACATTACATATGGCCCAATGAACTAAACCGGCCCAACCTATTCTATTAAAACCTTAATATCTAACCCTAATCTCTTTCCATCTATTCCTTATTCACAGCCGACATCCAAACAAAAAACCCTAGAAACTAAGAAGAGCATGAAGAAGAAGAAGATGATGAAGAAGAAGAAAACACATCAGGGCTTGGCTAGGCGGCGCTAGCGGTGGTGGGAGACCCCACCTGGCGGTCGCAGTTGCCAGTGGGGTGATGCTCGACGAGGACGGCTCTGGCTGACAGATCCCGGGGCTTATAGCTCGGTGAGGATGGCGAGGTGGCAGAGCTAAAGGAGGGAATAGTGGAGCACGGTGACTCAGATCAGCATCGGAGTGGCACCCAGTTAACTAGATCTGGCGGTGACTCGGCTAGATCTGGTCGAGCGATGAAGACGACTTCACGGCGGTGACTTCGAAAAAGCGGTGGCCCTGGATCCCGTCGTTGGTGGCTCGACTTGGTACGGTCGAGGCGAGAAGGCTCCGATAGTAGCGGCTCGTGATGGCGAGGTCGGATCAGATTCCAGATCTGAGTCAGATCTGGTGGTGGTGGCTTCTCGTGGCGAACTCTGGTGAGCGGGACATTGCTAGACACATCGAAGATGACGAGCGACGAAAGTCTCGAGGAGGTAACTACGGTGGTGGTCAGTGCCTGCGACGACGACGACGACGAGCTCCAGATCCGTGTCTTGTCTGCTCCAGGACACGATGATGCAGCTCCTACGACGAGGAATTCGCCGGACACGGCCGTCGATGACAAGGCAGAGATAGGGTTAGGGCTAGATCTAGGGTTTATGTAGTGTCTACACTAGATTGGGGACATGGTATGTACAGTGTGGCTAGACACAAGAGTTTGTACGTCATGTGTCACGGGACACATGATACGGTCATGGTGGGGTTGACACCGGAGTGTCCATGTCGGAAACAAGAAATGTAAATGTAAAACTGAATTAGTGAAATAGATATGGACATGGTGGGACACGGTTATTAGGACCTGGAGTAATGATTAAAATAAATAATCAGCAATAATGATGGCTATTTATAGTCCTATTAGGAAAGTCGTAGAATTTCTATACACATGGGTTGAGGGAATATCCCTGGAATATTCCAGACTAATCCTGATTAGTCTAGCGATTCCAAAACATTTTCACTAAGTCATGTGACTAGGTATTCAACAATGGATTTCCTAAATAACCAGTCCAATCAGAAATAATTACAAATCTGCCACTATTATATTAGGAACACTATAATTAATTAAACTTAAAATAATCTTCCAGCTAAATAATGAATTCAGAAATAATATTTCAAATAATCAAAAGTAATTAGTATTTTCCACTACAATTATAATTAGCTAAATAAATCCATTTAAGATAAACTCAAGTAGAATAAATAATTATAATTTAATTACAATCATAAATATTCTAAAAAATAATAAAATAATAGAAGAAATTTCTAAAATGCCCTTTATTAGGAATTGTGGGGGTTATAAATCCACCCACCTTAAAAAAATTCGTCCTCGAAATTTTAAATGGTATGATTGTCATACCCTTATCCCGAAGGATCGAAAACTAGCCACTGGACGTGATACCGTACAAGTCTAGATTGCACTTGTACAAGACAAAACCATTACAGTTCCTGGTATTTTTTAGAAAATAATGACATCGCAGCAAAACTAAGCAGATAAATTGAAGTCACAACAAGATATGAAAAAATGTATCTCTTTATTGATAATTGTAATAGATTACAAGACTTGCAGCTAAATACAGAGTTTACAACATATTACAAGACTCTTGAATAACCAATTGAATATATACTTGCCATTTAGGCTAACAACCGAACATGTCGACTTTGCTTACAATAAATTTGCCGATTTAGTTAACAATCTTACTGGTACAACTGAGTTACATTGTTCCATACATTATGTCCCGTATAGCATAAGATATTGTCTTATAAGAAGAGCTTCTGCGCACCCATCCGATTCATCGATGCTAAGCACTGATCAAACGATTTCCTCCGTGCACAAGCACCTGAAATAATGCCCACAAACGTGGGTCGGTACATCATCTATGTACTGGCGAGCGGTGCTGGCCCAACTCACCTAAGAAGATAACACTAAGTAATCATGTTATAGAACATTATTAAAAGTGGTCTTTCTCGTTGCCTTAGGGTCAATTAGCAGTTCATATCCGACAAGAGTAAAACATGCAAATCTCATAGCTAGCATAATGTAAAACATATAATGATATCACTCTTTAATGATTCTAATCCATGGTCGTGTAGCCATCCCTGTACATTTATATTACTTACTCAGGCTGCACATGACATTGTTAGGAACAATATTATAATTATAATATTCTTCACCATTCAGGTGATTCTTACCAACAGTCGGCATCCTTCCTTGTAATTGAGTAATAACTTACTCTTTCTGCATAAGATATCATTAGCACTGGACCTATCTATATGAAGTTCACTTGCGACATGCCGTCTTGGACCGTCTTACTAGTATAGCGGTGCCCCTTGCAGTGCAGGTAGCTATCCCCACTGAAGGTCCCGTATACCGATGCCAGTACGTCGGCACCAATCCTTGTTCCTCTAGGACAAACCGGGTCCGTGGCCGTAGAGTACCGTTCGAGGAACTACCATGTGCATAAGTTGTCCATGACCATGCAAGTATATGCAACTTATCGATTAAAAAAACATATAATGCATGATAAGAAAAACTTAAGTAATCAGCCATCATTCTCATTCATATTGCCACATTGCCTTAAGCTGAGCTCACAAATACCAACTGCCCAATTCAGGGTCTTAGTGTAATCAATATTCTACATCGACGACGGAATAATAGAATGTTGATTACTCAATCTCTTCGTACATCTTTGATACCATCAATTCCCTCGGTCATAATTCAAGCATACTCACTGCCCAGTTCTTAGAACTTAGCCTCTGTGTTACCATATATTCATCGAGCTGTGGCTTAATATACTCACCGCCCAAGTATTTGGGACTTTTCTTTCACATATCATGTATTTCATAGCAACAACACGCAAGCACATAATTCATAAAATGATACGTAACAGTTTTTGGGTCATGTGATTAATTATCTTTCTTTATCTTTCTGGATTCCATGCAAGGTATCATCTAGCAACTCAATACGAGATCATAGCATACAGTCCTTTTATTAAGCGTGAAGCTAAAGGATCTTCGAAGGGTTCAATACTACTCACATTATAGGATGATTCCCGCCATGATCGTATAGCCTTCCGAACGATCCTTCGCATATTCCTAAGTCCAACAAGGCTTTATCGAACCAACCAGCCAAATAATGCATCTTGCAGGTCGAGGCACTACAATGATATGTATGAAACGAAAATTTAAAAATGATTAACATTGGTTAAAACATAAAATCAAAATTTAGGCATAAATAGTTGAACAAAAAATTTAGGCATGGTCAAAATAGTACAAAAATGATATAGTCATTATTAAATTCTAAATATGATCAAGAATGTAATCATGACCTAAGCACAATAAAAGAAAATTGTTTAGGCATAACTAGCATAGCTAGGAATAAGATTCATATATTTATTAAATACGTTTAGTCAAAATATGGTCAAAATGATATAGTCACGACTAATATGATCAATATAGAAATGATAATACTAAGAATAATCAAAACAAGAATTTTTGAAAATAGTATAATTTGGCTTGATAAGAAATGAAATTTAAGAATAAACAAAAAAATCAAGTTCTAGAATTGATTCGAAGCATGATCAAAAGAATTAAATAGTTTAGGTACGATTTTGATTAGGATCAAAATCATTCCGGAATAAAGACCAAATCATATAAGCATGATCAGTATCAAGTTAGAAATAATCAGAACATGATCAAAATTACTTAGGTACACTCTAGACCTAGTCATAACTAAGAGAACCAAAAATCGTTGCAACATGATCAAAATCATTTAGGCACGATCTAGGATAGAATTTGAAATCTAGTTATGATCGAAAATCATACAAGCATGATTTAAAAGTGGTCTAGATATGACCAAAATTTAAAATTTTAGGCACGATAACGAATGCAATCAAAGTGATATAATCATAAACGAAATCAATATATGTTTTTATTAAAAACTGAATGGTGATTATAAAAGTAGGAGGAATATCAAAGTTACTATTACAAGAATTTAAGAAAGTCAAATGACAGTTACAAGATAGGCACTACCAGAAAAATGGCTTTTGCTGACGGTTTTTTCCCATCACCAAAGGGTTTAGTTGACGGTTTTCCTTCCGTCAGCTAGACCAGTGTCAGCAAAAGTCTCCACTTTAGTTGACGGTTGCCGGAGTGACTTTAGTTGACGGATTTTAGCCGTCAACTAAACCCAATTTTTTGACCGTCAATATAGGTGCATACTTTTCCTGACTATGGCCTAGCTGCGGTTAATGACCGTCAACATAGGTTATTTTTGTTGACGTTTTTTAGCCATCAAGGGACCATGTTTATCAATTCTCAATTACGTTGCCGATTTTTGTTGTTTCCCATTTACTTCACTAGATACAAGCATAATATAAATTACAGAAACGCATAATATAAATTCAGAAACTCTCACAAACATCAAATAACTTATAACACATTTCACATTAACAAAAACAAACGTGTTCGTACAATATTCAACGAGTACATCAACAAAAAGAAACTTGTTCATAGAACCACATTTGATACATGATACCAATCCCATCACCAAGGACTATAGTACCAAAATACAATAAAATACCATTAACCGAAGCCCGCAGCTTCACAAACATAAGATACCCGAAACCGAAGCCCGTAGCTTCACAAACACAAGATACCCGAAACCAAAGCCCGCAGCTTCACAAACCATCATTCATCTTATCCTTGTATCCAATTAAGAATACATTGTTAGCTTTAGAGTTTAGTGAAATAAAAGTATCAGAGCTAACAACTACTAGTTTAGAGAACATATTTATATTTCCCTCGTCTAGGGCAAGCAATATGTAGAGCTTACAAAGTTAATAGTCTTCCATTTAGCTATTCGACATATCAATGGAATTTGATACCAACTTTGAAACTAGTAGTGGATACCAAAATAACTCAAAGAAATTACTATAATTTACAAGGCTAAAACACTCCAACTAACATCATAAAGAAAATTTATTTACTTACTCTGCCAGCAAAAGGAGACTAGGAAAGATTGACATTAAATTCAGCAACTTTGTCCATCACACGTGTTCCAACTTCCAATACGACATGGATATGACAAATTACATATTGACAAACCAAAAAACCTTATAGGTTAAGCTCCACCCTCCAACTTACATATATTTGGTCACTGTAGAATACATTTGAAAGCCAATGGAAATGTCAAGAAAATATTTGATATATTGGTACAGGGAACTTAAATTCTTCGAACATCAGGTTCTAATGATAATATGAGGAATGAAATTGAAACCAAGCTCAACCCTTGCAGAGTTACTACAAGAATCAAGGAAGAAGTAATATAATAATTGTATACATAAAATAGTATAATACTGTGATGTTCCGAACTTCTAGATTTTTCATGTGTCAGAAACACGAATACTTGAGCATGTCAAAAAATTTGATGTGTTGAAAACGAGTATACTTGAAGGACTCAGCAGAATGCAAGCCGCAATATCCCAAATGTTTATGAGCACTAGTATATAAGACTAGCATTTCAAGTAATCTATATTAAAATAAGAATGAAAATTTGTTTAATTGTAGTAAATGCAATTAGGTAGGACCATACCTGCTCCTCGAATTGTTCTTCTTTCTCTTCATAACTTGAAGGAGCCACAACTTCAACCTGTGATCCTCATTAATGGAACTTTAAGCACTAAAGCAAGCTTAGGAGTGTAATGTGAAACTCAAATAAACAAAATTCACAACTTACATTAAAAAAATCACTAAGTGGAGTTTCTTTGTTAGCTTGTGGTTAGAAACAGAATCCCATATTTGTAATGTAAAACATCAAAGGACAATGTGCAAAAAAATTAAGGCAGAACATTAAAACATAAGGGAAAATGATGATTACTAGCGTACATGATTATAAAAAATGAGTTTTAAAACGGCTATTTAGAGGGTAGAAAATAACCAAACTGTCAAAGTATGTCCTCACCTCATAGGTAAGGATATCAGATCACACTGGGCAAGTTTGAGCTTGATGATTTTTTATCAGTGACATTCATTGCTCTCAGTCACTTTATATGTAAAGCTTCCAAAGCATGTGTATCCAACTCTTTAAACAATGAGATACATCTTGATGAAGCATTTTGTCAGGATTTCAGCCGATATATCAGTAAATTGGTGCCAGACATCTTGAGAATGATGACAATTTTTAGGGTTTCGGCCACCACTAACATTTGGGTTTATATATATATCCAGAGTTATTGGAGTATGCCTGCTTCCTAAATTATTATGCAATTTAAATGATATGCTCTGTATGAGACCACGCAAAAATATTAAAAGTTATTCCATGATCTGCAGATAGTAAATAAAGGATGAAGACTTTAAATAAATACTACGTAATAATGGGCCCATTTTTTCTTATCAACTCAATTTCCTTACTTCCTAGATCACCATATAAGTATTTGTCCTACGATTGTAGGTTCTATATGAAACCAAGAAAAAAAAAAAGAGGCTGATTCAGGATGGGCAAACAGCAAAGGAACCAAAAACTGAAGCAAATAGCTCCTTCGTTTATTTATCAGCTAAACATGAGTTCTACTATACAGAAAAATATTTATAACTATAAATATCTTATTAGGTCAGGCTTCCTTTTATTTGCTCATTATACATTTTGGGGAGTGTCTCCTTTCAAAATTTGAGGATGCAAACAGTATTAGCATAATCAATGGTGAGGATTTAAGCGAATTGACAATTAGACGATCTATTTTATTCACTAACTCTTATAGTTGCAGTTGGTTAACAAAAATTAAATACAAACTTCAAGCTCATAAAATTGTGTTTGGATTTAACAGATATCCATTAAAAAGGCCACGATTTTGAGCTAAAGAGATAAGACAACAAAAAATATTATAATACAGTTTGTGGTCATCAAGAGAAGGAAATTTATGGTCATCAAGAGAAGGAAAATGTTAAAATATAATTTTGAAGCTCAGTTTTGCACAAAATGCACAAAGTCTTTCATTCAGTATACATCTTCTTAGTTGTCCTTATTTGATTATATCATCAAAGATACAACCAAAGGCAGCTTAGGATTCCAGATAAAAGTTGTAAAAAGATAGTATATGCTCTTGAGGAACTAGATGGTTCTAACAACACTCTGTGTAAGACTCCTGCAGTAATTCATTAAATTTAATATGTTTCCTTCAATTTTTAAATGATAATACTACATGCTGGATGTAAATAAAGAAGAACACAAGACTTATGGAAATGAAAGTCAAAAGTATCAGAGCCTTTCAGTTACATGTTACTTTCCTTGTCTTCATATTTTACCTCCAACTCATTAAGTAAACTCTCATAGAAGAGCATATATTTATTTACACCAAGAAGCAAAGTAGTTAAAAAATTCATTTTGAAACAAGTGTGCCAGCTCCCTTCACATAGTTCCTAGCTTCATCTCTCTCACACAGTTACAACTCATAATACCATATCCTAGGAACACACAAGACTAAGGTCAACATTTCTTTCGGATAATTCGTAATTCTTTCTTTTGCTCTTTTGTAATCCTTGCACATCCAACTCACACCACTCATCATTCTGAAAGAACTCAGCCTAATCTTGAAGTTGAGTTCAAACTTCAGAGAGAGAGAGAGAGAGTAAGGAACCACAATGTCTACTTTACAATGTCTACCTCAAGGGTGTAAAAAACAAGAGCCATTTGTATAATTGTGTGATTCTCACTATACATGTCCCTTTTCTTGCTCTTATTCCCAATCACTCTTCCATTTACACAGCTCACCATACCAGAAGAACATAGTTCTTGGCTGAGAAGGAGAACAGAGAGATCAAAACGAGCCTAAACCCCCATATCTATTACATCGCCCTCAGAGAATTACTATCGAGTATTGTGAATTTAACTTAATATCGAAACCGAAATTCTTGAACAACATAACTACATTGTGAACAATTGCAAGTGTTTTCCATCCAGCTCGAGCCCAAAAGAAAATGTGGAAACAAGATGAAGCTTTCCATTTCAAAGGTAGACAGTGTATTTCCAACAGAAGGATGACAATTTTCTACATCTGAGTGTTTTTGGACGACAATGTCCACACTAAAATTTACTATAAACTAATTTTATAGACTCAATTAAAGAAAATGTTGATCACCTTGAACCAGAAGAAAGAAGTAGAGAGATCGTGAGCCTTTCCTTCATGACGATGTGGACATTGAAGGGGATCTGCGCGTCGATAAGGGGTTGTAAACAACACTTAACGATTGATCAACAAATTAAAGAAAAAATTATAGATGTTTCAAAGAGATCGAACCGGAGGAATGGTGTCTCACTTCTGGAGCTTCAGACTTGAACGACGGGGAGGAGGAGGAGGAGGATGTCTCGTTGCAGCTGTTGTCGACGAGCCGCAGGATCCCGACGAGTAGGCTGAGGCTGGAGACGAGCTCGGGGCAGAAGTCCTTCCCATCGAGGGAGAGGTGGACGAGGATGGATATAGCCTCCGATCCGACGACATGGGAGGTGAAGGGGCCGAGGAGGGAGGAAATCAGAGAGACGTTGGCGGTGGAGGAGAGGGCTTTTCTCGTGGAAGGGTGGGAGGCAACGAGGGTGCGGAGGTCCTTGAGGAGGAGGTGAGGTCGGCGACGCGGCCGATGACATCGTCGGTGCAGTTCTTGTGGAGGAGGTAGTAAGCGGAGGGGCTCCACCTCGCCAACGATTTCGTTACCTCCTTCTCCGTTTTCTAGGGTTTGCTGATGAAATAAGAGGCAATAAAAGGATAGCAACGGGAGAATTTAATAAATGTTTGGAAAGGAAGGGGACGTAGGCTGCCGAGGAGGCCGTGGACGTCGAGGAGAGAATTTTATGGAGTGGAGGGGGAGGGACTTCTGCGAGGGAATATGATTTTTCTGAGAGGAACGAAGAAGAGGGGTTTTCGAGAGGGGGCTGATGTTTTAGAAAAAATAAAGGATCGGACTTTCAGCAGCGTGGGATTAAACATAAGACAATCACTAAGCCAAATATTTAGAAAAAAATTACGATAATGGTATCTGAAATAGTCGTGGGAATTGCCCTCCACTCCCCCTCCCACCCCCCCCCCCCCCCACACACACAAAATTGTGGTTTAGTTTACACAAGGCCTAAACCGTCAAGAAAAACAAAATAGTTGACGGGGATTACCGATCGTCAATAAAAAAAACCATCAACAAATGTCATTTTTCTTGTAGTGAGGATACGCAGGAAAAATCTTTACAAAATAATTATCTCATTAACACTTCATGCGGAACCAATCTTCTAAACTCGCTAAACTAGATAAAACTCACAATACCAAGAAACCCACAAAGGACTAAGACAACTATCCCAGGCACTATAACTAATTCTATTATGAACTAAAAGAAATCTATCTAAAATCGACTAATATTTATCTTTCGATCACATGGAGTTTATCTGCTAATACCAATTTATTTCAAATTCCAACATTAAGCCAACCTTTTAAATCAGACTACAATTATAATTGTCGATCAATTAGCAAATCCATAAAAATTTTGTTGAATCAATCTATGATGTTGAGAATTCCAAATCCAGAAACCAACTAATCAAAGCCTCAACGTTTGACAATCTTCCAATTAAATTTCAAAACTCAACTGCCCTTTTTACTTTAACCATCATCCTGCTTAGTGTTGATATTCCAGAGTTGTGTACCAATGCTCTTGTCTCCATTCCCTACTACTACTTTGATACAACTCTATAATAGCTTTCTGTGGGTTACACCGGTCCTTTCATGTATAACAATTATCTAATTTCTCAAAAAAAAAAACTCCCTTTAAGTGTTCTTTACTTTGATCTTCATATCCCCATAGTATCCTGAAGTATAGTTCCAAATTCACTTCCTTTGTGGGAGAATTTTATCAAATCCTAGATTTTCTTTACTAACTCTACTTATGGTTTTCACTATCTTTCTATGTAACTCATGTCCTTGCTTATAAAATTATCATTATACAAAATTGCTACATTCTTTCATTTGTTGGTATCGGTGAACAGCTCCGTGACGGATGAAATTATCACGATGGAAGCAGTCAAAAGTAGATTATTGAACGAGGAGGTCCAGCATAAGCAGATGGAATCATCGCAGGAGTCTGCTCTGATGGCTTCATATGGAAAAAGGGAGATTGAAGTCATAGGCAAGGAAAGAGGGAGCTCTTGGGATCTTGCGAGTGTGAACCGCAATGAGTGCTATTACTTGGCGAAAGGGGCCATATCTGGAGGAACTAGATGAAGCTCAAATTTGAGAATGCTAAAGGCAAGGATGATTAGGATAATCTCACGACGTTTGACGATATCATTATCTTAGCAACCTATATAGAGGAACCTTGTGATATGTATTATGACGACGATTGGGTCGTAGACATGGGAACGTTGTATATATCACGCCACTCTACATAGGAAGATCTTCACATCATATCGAAGAGGTTGGCTTGGATGTGCGAAGATGGGCAACAAAGGGACGACTACAGTTATGGACATCAGTAATGTGCATTTGACAATAGAGCTTGGTGAGAAGCTCGTTCTCAAGGGATGCAACATATACAAATTTTGTGCTATAACTTAGTTTCGATAGAGAGGCTTGTAGTTCCCCGCTCTGCATCGATGATTGAGATGGATCTTGACTCGAGTTGGCGATTTGGAATTGGTTTCAGCTAGAATCACGGTGTGGCTCCAAGTCATTTCAACTATTTGGAGTTTGGATGTGCGAAATTAGCAAAATTTGTGCAGTGTTACAGAGGATCCGTTGCAGCAATCTGCTCGGTCGAGGTACTCATTCAAGTGGGTGGCTTCTATGAACCTTTGCTCTTTTACTAGCATAATAATAAAATGGATTGATAGTCGTATGCTTTCCTTATGTAGAGAACCCACACATGATAATAATACAAGTGACGAACCAACGTAGTTAAGAGAGTAGTCTCATATGGTAACTGTTGATATAGAACATAAAATTGTTACTGATGATGCTAGCATAGAATTTATACTACTGCCTTATGTTTCACATGGACTAGTTTGATTTGTGCTATAGACATGTAGTTTCTCGTACTTTTGCACTACTATCCTATGAGTTGTGATGGCGATGTTTTATGCTAGATGAGTATTAGGTGTTGTTTCAGAATTGGTTTTATGGTGATGATTGAGACCTATGGATAGCAAAGTCTATATCCCTGGTATGGGAAACTTAGAGGTGGGCGATGGCTCGTAGTAGATTGATCATAAAGTATGAGTTATGTGAGGATTTATGCGGAGTAGTGATGTCGTAGATGATGATGTTAGTTAGGTCATGAATTTGCATTGAGTCTAGATATTCTCATAGGTGCGTGGTCATGGACACTTGTGCACAAGGGCGTGTTCCTCGAACGATTGTCGGGGCATCGAAATTGTATCGGTCTAGGGGAATAGGGGTGTTGTAACATGAAGCACTGGTGATTCGGACCTCTAGTAGGTTTAGCTACCCACACCGGTAAGGGACACCATCTAAGCATCAGTCCAAGATGACGTGTCATCGATGACCTTCATATAGTTAGATAGTATCTGTTAGTAGGCTTAGTAGTGGATACGGGATGAGCACTTAGCATGATTTGATTTTATGAGCCTAACATTTATCTTCTTTAGATACACGCTTGCGACATCTTGAATATAAAGGATTTTGGTCTATTATATTGATCTTCATTGTTGTATTTTGACAGGGTAGGGCATATGGTAAGTATGGGTAAGTTCAACGTTATTAACCTGGACATGACACTTTATGCATGTGACACAAGTATGCTTTAAATTTCCTTTGCTATGTAACTAATACTTGTAGAAGCATGGAATTTCACAACCAGAAAGCCCATGCGCCAGACACTACATGTGCTAGAACTCAGACGAAGAACTTCACAGCAAGATCAATAAAGATAGACATTCGAAAGAAGACTTTTATATACAGAAGTCTATTACATGTCTAAGAAAAGGTTGTACAAAGGAGAATTTCTACAAAGGAAAGATCCTAAGTCTACAGCCAGCGGCCACCATGCGCCTTCAGATAAGCGCAGCGGCCACCATGCGTCTCCAGATAGGCGCAGCATCACCATGCGCCACCAGTGAGGCGCAGCAGATACTATGCGCCTCCATCCAGGCGCATCCCGCCATCTCTTCAGCAGCTCAGCTATGTGCATCCCTTCAACCAAATTCTTCCAGCCAGGCTCACCTGGCCGAGCAGAGCCCAGTTATGTGCCGCTCTTCCAGCCAGGATCACCGGATAAGTGCTTCCACAAAGCATTTAACCCTCTGGCTGGAAGAAGAGAGGAGCACGGCAAAGCTGTGGCCAGGGGAGGCTTCGAAAGAGCCTCCAAAGCCCAAGGAAGACTGTGATCGAAATCATGGCACAAGGAAGCTCTCAACACAACCAGAGTGGGCGACACCCACTTTAAAGGAAGAGAAAGCCTAGCACCGCCATTCCGATCTACGGCTCTTCCGGAATAACGGAGACAAGGCCCGAGCATCCCTATCTTTGGATGCAACAGGCACCTTTCGCCTGCCTCGGAAGCCATCGACTCCATCTTTGGGATGTAACAGTCACCTTCAAGTGCATCGAAGACAACACAGCGTCTCATCTTCACCCTCGGGAGCACTTCGTCAACAGAATGCACCCGCATGTTCAAGTTCATGTTGGAAGTACGTGAGGGAATGAGAAGCAAATCTTCTCTCCATGCCACTATTTATAGCCCGGGCAGATCAAACCCACGCGCCAAGTGGATGGCCCTCCGAATTCCGTGCAATAAATTTATATTAAATGGATGAACCGGACGCCTCGAATTCAGCCAAACGGCTATTTATAGCACTCGAAGAGCGAGACAGCCGCATCATTAAAAGACATGTCCGATGCGCCAGCCAGACAGCACATCACACGGACGTGCCCTTCGGCATCAGGCGCATCACACAGACGCGCCCTACAGTACTCGGCGCATTACAGAGGGTGCGCCCCCACACATCTCCATACCGAGTGGAACGCCAACCGACGCGCCCACTCAGCTGTCCATCGAACGTCACCAACATTAAATGCTGAACTGACAGAGTTGGCAGCACGCCTCCCAAAGTCTGAACAGTTGACAGCTTTTTCAGAAAACGAAGCGTCGACAACGTCAGCATCATCATGAATTTATTTCGACGGCTACTGCCACGTGGCCACTCCACCATCAGCATGCGACTCTACGGCCATGCGTCCAAATCAGCATGCGCCTCAAAAGCCATGCGCCTCAGACTACTCTCTGATCCCGAAAGACAGAAGAAAAGTTGCCTGTATGCGCCTCAAAAGCCATGCGCCCCAAATGGTTTGTAACTCCTAAAGGTTATGAGCCGCAGCCTCCTCCTGCGCCCAATCCAAGGCGCAGCCCACCAGATCACTCCTCTCCACCAAATCCGAGATCTTCAAACCATGAGTCGACGACACGTATCCTTTGACTCAACTCATCCAAGATTTCAACAACGGAAAGATCTTCTCTCTGCTACGTGCCGGCTCACAACAGCAGTATGAAGAGTTCTCCCCCTCGATCAGGGCGCAGCATCCATGCGCCTCCATCAGCAACCTCCACGTGGCGTCCCCACACCGGCGCATCCTACATGCGCGCATGAGCAGCCAGCCTGCAAAACTATAAATAGAAGGATCATCTCCTTCACACACACACAAAGGGGACTCACAACACAGAGAGAATCCACAACAGAGAGTCACCGGAGAGGCAGTTCTAGACACTAAACGTCTTCCTCCTCTCAGCAAGCTTCAGCACCCAGAGCAATCAACACCTTCAGAGAACCGATAACCGTCGTCAGCCGGTCAACGGAGTCAACGCATTACCACTCGCTCCATTGGCACTAAGGACCCAGCTTAAACAAAAGTGTACTCCTAGGACTACATCTAAGTCCTATATTGTATCACTGTTCTGTTTGTGTTAAAATTTCAATCAAAACAATTTTAATGGCAAACAAGCTGGCGACTCTGCTGGGGACTTCTTTCTCCTCTACCGAGAAAGTCGTGTCACAGGCCGACGACGTGAAGGTGGGCTCCTCCCACAAGACGCTGGTAGTGCGTCTCAATCAACAGGCGTACGAGGAGTTCATTTCTGAAGGAAGTGCGAGTCCTTCGAAGCGGCTGTCGAAGCCGAAGAAGACCCGCGCAGTCTGGGTGCGCAAAGTCGACGCCTCGGGCACCACCGTTGAAGGGGATGCGCCCGTCCAGCCTTCCCTTCCTGCTGACGTCCTCAGCAGTCAAGGTGCGCCCGCTGATGCAGCGCATCTCTCGGGGAAGCGTGCGGCTGACCACGTTCCCCAGCCATCTTCCTCTCAGGCGAGGAAGATACGTCGACGGAGCAGGGGCGCAGCCAATGCCCCGCGCATCACTTCTGATGCGCCACAAAGAGCCTCTGTCTTTGACAGACTCACTCGCTGTAATGGCGAGGAGAATTTGGATGCTGAGTATTATGCGCCCCAGCGGGCTGGTACGAAGAAATCTAAGGCGGTACGGGCCATGCGCCACAAGCGTGCTATGCCAGCAGCCGGCCAGAGACACGCGCTTACAATCACGCGCGCTGCCGATGGCAAGCTGTACAAGGTTGACTCAAGTGCTTCTGCATCGACAACGAGTCGACCTTCAAAGTCCTCATCTCGCTTGGGCGCATTCACTGCGTGCACAACCAAGCCGAGAGAGGCAAACTCAGTGGTCTTGAACTCCCGCGCCTCCTCTGGTTGTGCGTTTGAGGTCCGTTCAAGTCACTTCAAATGCTGTGGTTCCCCCACTACTGATCGTGATGCCTGCTTGGTATTAGATCAGGGGGCGCAGCACTCACCCGACCACCCCGGCGCTTGGCCCTGCCATGCGCCTGAGAGGGGTGTGAGGGTAGCACTCTCCTCCAACGACCTGCGCAACGTGATCACTCACAAGCGCCGGTCAGGAGAGTTGACCAACAAGCACGATGCGCCTCTCACGGGGCACACTTGTGCAGTGGTCACCATCAACTGCTGTTGCAAGACGGCAGTACCGCCAAAGCAGTCGGTCTTCCAACGGCTACAATCATCGACACCCCTCCGACATCGCCTTGGGACGAAGGTGTTAGCAGAAGAGGAGCTAAAGGTTGCTTCATGCAACGTGATCTCCAACTCCTCATCTGTCCGGAAGACGACTGCCAATTCCTCGTCTTCATCCAAAAGCCAGCCGAGGAAAACCAAGGCAGCTGTCTCGACCTCGGGAGTGTTCGAAGGCACTCGGTCGAGGAAGAAGTTCTTGGAGGAAGCTGGGGGTAGCCAGACCCTTGTCGAGCCTCCTTCCGAAGACAAAGATGTCCAAAGCACAGCTGCGGCGGATCTTCATCAAGGCGAAGATGGCCTCCCTGAAGCCCCTCAAAATGACGATGTCCTCCAGGACACCGCCGGGGGTAGTGCTGGAAACGAAGAGGCCCTTCAAGACAGAGCTGAGGGCAGTCAGGCCCTTGCAGATGCGCCTGTCGAAGACGAACTCCAGAAAGTGGCTGGGGGTGGCCAAACACCAGGAGAAGTGACTCCCCCACATGAGAGCGAGGCTGAGAGAGAAGCCTCAACTAATCCATCCACTTCCGGCCGTATCATGACAGTATACATGACCGGGGGTGATCTTGAGACTGATGCGCCGCCACAGGACATTGTCCAGCGCATAGACTCGCTAGAGGGAGGACTCAAAACCCTCTCTGCCTCAATGCAAGCACTGACTCAAGCAGTGTTTGAGATGCGGTCGGCCTTGATCAGGACACCTTCAAATGGTCCCGACCCAGGAGCCAATGGAGAGTCGAGTGTGCCCCTCCAACGGACACCCTCAGACACAGAAGCACCCCGGACGTCGGAGCCCTCAAACGCTCCACTCCGGGTGGTACCTCCTTCCCCGACTCCTAGCTCCACGGAGGACGTGGTCGAAATGATCAAAGATCTGCGGGAGCGCTTCGAGTCCAAGAACAGGCAGAAGGAGCGCCAGAAGATGGGCATTCCCCAGCCTTATCCCCTTGAGTGGAACAAGGTGGTTTATCCCCCAAAGTATAAACCACAAACACTCACGCCGTATGACGGGAAGGACTCTCCACGACGGTACCTGACGTACTTCCAGTCGCAGACAGGGCATCTTCCGAAGGAGGACGCGCTCCTCACCAGCATCTTTGTTGGGGCCCTGAAAGGGGTGGCGTATGACTGGTACTGCAGCCTCCCCGATAATTCCATATCGTCCTTCGACGACCTAACACGCCTCTTCCTCGACCGCTTCTACGACGGTGGGAAGGATATGACGATGGCGTCTCTCATTGAGATACGCCAGAAGGACAAGGAAACGGTTCGGGCATTCATCGAACGCTTCCGTCAGGCCTGCTTCAGGCTACCTCCAGGCATGCCAGAGCATGCGCTTCTCTCCGCTTGCAGTATGAACATGCTGCCTGCAGTAAAGCTCTGGCTTAACTCTACTCCCCCTCCCGACTGGAGCTCCCTAATCATCGAAGCTGAAGCTGCAGAGAAGAAGGCGGCCAATGCACATCTTCTGGGTGTTAGCTTCCCCGCCTTTGACGATAAGGGGAAAAAGTCCGCAATCAACAACTCCGGACGAGAAACAAAGGGGAAACAGGCATTGACTGTTAATGCCTCGAAGGGCGCATCTGCGCCTACTCAAAAGCCTCCACTGGCACCGAGACCCAAGGAGGTTTATTCATTCAATGATGACGACACCCTGCAACTCTTTGAGATACTGAAGCAGGGTGACAAGATCAAGCTTCCGGACCCGAAGCGGCCCGATGAAGTCGGGAAAGTGGACAACCCGAGGTACTGTCACTACCATCGGTTTGTCGGACACTCGACCAAGGACTGCTACGTCCTCAAAAATTACATCCAGCGCATGATCAATACGGATGTAATCTCCGTCGACTACGAAGAGAAAACGGTGTCAGCTAATGTGGTGTCACTTCAGTTCGGCACCTTGCCGCCGACTACCACACAAGATGGCGTCGTCCCCATCCCTAAGGCGACAATGGAGGTGGTAAACTTGCCACCCACCCGTGACAATGTGAGTGGACTTGTCCCACTCACCACATCTCGAGGAGAGGTCCTCTGGGTTCACCCCGACCTCGTCTCCGAGGTAACTCAACCGGAGGTACGCCCTACTTCCAAAGCAAAAGGCAGGAAGATCAAGTCTTGCCGCACGGTCTCTTCTTCAACGGAAGAGGCGCTTCCTGTGCAGACGCGTGCACAACAGAACTCCCAGCCCGGTGAAGCTGCCGCCGAAGTGGTGCCTCCTGGCACCATCCCTGAGGAGGGTCCGTCCAAACCCTCAGCAGCCAATAAACAAAAGCAAGTGGAGGTCCGTTTCGACAGACCTCTGCGAAAAGAAAATGCTTCGGGGCTAGCCAAGCCCCACAATTTTGACATTCTGGCACAACTGGCCAGTACTCCTGCACGCTTGTCTTTGTTCGAGCTCCTGCGTCTCTCCAAGTGTAGTGCCCCGACCCGTAAGATGCCTTATGATGGATGGTTGGTTCGATGAAGCCTTGTTGGACTTGGGATTATGCGAAGGATCGCTTGGAAGACTATGCGATCGTGGCAGGATTCGTCCTATGAATGTGAGTAGTGTTGAACCCTTCAAAGATCCTTTAGCTTCACGCTTAAAATAAGGATGAGTTTGCTATGTTTCTTATTGTGTTGCTCAATAACACCTTGCATGGAATTTGGAAAGATAATGAAAGATAATTAATCACCTGAACGTAAACTGTTGTGGCTAAATGAAATGTATGCTTGTGCGATGTTGCGATGAATTGCATGACAGGTGAAGGCAAGTCCCAAATATTTGGGCGGTAAGTATATCGAGCTTTGGCTCAATGAATAGTTGGCAAACAGATGTTAAGACCCAAGAACTGGGCAGTGAGTATGCTTGCTTTGCATTCGAATGAGTGTTTGCTTAACAGATGCTAAGTCCCAGGAACTGGGCGGTGAGTACATTGAGTTGGTTGGAAAGATGTGGCAAGGCTTTGGGTAACAACATTCTATTAGATGTGG
This sequence comes from Iris pallida, assembly GCA_029216955.1. Lineage (NCBI taxonomy): Eukaryota > Viridiplantae > Streptophyta > Magnoliopsida > Asparagales > Iridaceae > Iris > Iris pallida. The sequence continues at coordinate 6,172,202 of JANAVB010042420.1, read as the reverse complement.
CAAGGCTTTGGGTAACAACATTCTATTATCCCGTCGCCGATGTAGAATGTTGATTATGCTAAGACCCTGGATGGGCAGGTGATAATATGAGCGTTGGCTCAAGGCAAGATGGCTAGATGGCAAGATGGATGAGAATGATGGTTTCTGCTTAGTTTTCCTTATCATGCATTATATGTTTTCTTCTTAGATAAGTTGCATATAGTTGCATGGTCATGGACAACTTGTCGACAAGGTGGTTTCTCGAACGGTATTCCTGGGCCATGGAACCCGGTTCGTCCTAGGGGAAACCAGTGCCGAAGTAGTGGCAGTGCTGATGTACTAGCACGGTATACAGGACTTGCAGTGGGGCTAGCTACCTGCACTGCAAGGGCGCTGTATATCTGTAAGACGGTCCAGGATGGCGTGTCGCCAGTGACCTTCATATAGATAGGTCAGGTGCTAATGATGTCTTATGCAGGCAGAGTAAGTTATTACTCAAATACAGGGAAGGACGTCGGCTTTGGTAAGAATTCACCTGAACGGTGATAATCATATTGAATCATGATATTGATCCTAACAATGTATTGTGCAGGCAGAGTAAGTATTATAATTGTACAGGGATGGCTATACGACCGTGGGTAAGAATCACCAAAGGGTGATAACTGCATGCTTTAAATTATGTTGGCTATGAGATTTGCATGCTTTACTTCTTGTCGGCTATAACATGAATTGACCCTAAGGCAACGAGAAAGACCATTGATAATAATGTTCTGTAACATGATTACTTAGTGCTGTCTTCTTAGGTGAGTTGGGCCAGCACCGCTCGCCAGTACATTGATGATGTACTGACCCACATTGTGGGCAATATTACAGGTGTTTGCTTGGGGGAAATCCTGTGAATCAGTGCTTGGCATCGATGAATCGGATGGGTGTGCAGAAGCTCTTCTTTCAAGACGATGTCTTCTGCTATACGGGACATAATGTATGGAACAGTGGAACTCAGATGTACCAGTGAGATTGTAGCCAAATTGGCAAGTCATTGTAAAGAAGTCGGTATATTCATTTGTAGCCTAAAGGGCAAGTGTATACATTCAGTTGGCTATTCAAGAGCCTTGTAAACAATTGTAAACTCTGTATCCTGCTGCAAGTCTTGTAATCCATTTTGATTATCAATAAAGAGATACATTTCTTCATAAATTGTGTGACTTCAATTTATCTGCTTGGTTCTGCTGCCTTGTCGATGTTTTCTGAGAATTACCAGGAACTGTAATGGTTTTGCCTTGTACAAGTGCAATCTAGACTTGTACGGCATCACGCCCAGTGGCTTGTTTTCGATCCTCCGGGATCGGGGCGTGACATAATGGTATCAGAGCACGGCTTTACGTCCTTGGATTCCTATTCGATTTGTTTCGAATCAATGTTGCTACTAAGATGATTCCAAGCTGCTTCCGCGATGATTCAAAGATTGCTTCCGCGATTATTCAAAAGTTGCTTCCGCGGTGAATCAAAGTTTCTTCCACGAATACTCAAAGTTGCTTCCGCGAAGAAATCAAAGTTGCCTCTATGATGATTCATAGTGCTTCTGCGATTGTTCTGTGTTGCTTCCAAACTATTCTAAGTTGTTCCCTTGACTGAAAGTTCGTTGATCATTCTAACCTCTCACTGGGTGTTCCATACAATAAGTCTAAATATGTGTGCTTTGTTGAATTTTTAAAAGATACCAAAAAGAATAACAATGATGCGATGCGTAAGTTTGTGATGTATGCTGGATGTGTGGGATTCTTTGAGTCGATTGTTATGCAGCAATCGACAGTGGGTGATGGCTTGGTATGTTGGAACGGAATGTGCATGAATTTCAGTGAATAGGAATCGACAGAATCCTGAGTCGATATTTGTGGTCAGCATAACCACTGCAGGATGGATTGTCCATATTGGACGTTGGTTTGATGCGAAGGAATATTGTGTTTGGAATGGCTTGAGCTTTGGGTGGTATATTACATATACCCTTGTCGTGATAAGATGTCCCTTGACCCTTGATGTGTCTATGATCTTGTGATTGCTTTACCTATAAGGTAGTGGGTGGTATCGAATCGTAGCTGAGCTTACGATTGATACATGTTGGCTAGGCGTGTTCCTTGATTGTTAAGTTGGATGACCCGTTGTGAGATTTTGATGTGTTCAGATGAACCATCGCTAGACCTTGTCGGTTAGCATTAAGTTGGGTAATAAGAGAATTGAGAATATGAAATGATGCCTTGGTTGGGAAAGAAAAGAATTTCAGATTCAGGCGAGTACTTGAATCAGTGGGTAGAAGGATTGTAGGCTTGGTAACGATAGTGTGGTGTTGCTATCGAATGATTTTGCGAGAACAACTATGGACCGAATATTGAACAATGTTGGAATTGAGTTAAAGAAATTGTATGTGGATATCGATAGAACTGATGGTAATGTTAGACGCCTATCGGGATGTTACGAATGATTTAGAAGATGCAGAGAGTTGCATCGACGACCGAAAAGTTAGAGAATGGACTTGAAGAATGGATGATCTTAGCACGTGGTGCAGTGTGCTTGAAGGAAATTGACGTCCCGAATTAACAAGTTATGACCCTTGACTATTTTGAGGCATAGAGAATGGGTACTTGTCCCTTGATGTACGAAAGAGTGGATGTTCCTTACGAGAGTCGAATGGCTGGAATACAAATAAGTATCGAGGTGCAGCGATATGTAATAGACCCTGTCAATAGATGTTGTTGTCGCATGAATAGCAAGTTTGGTAGAATATAGAATTGTTGGATTATGACTTAGCCGATGAGTTATGTCATGTCCACTAAGATGACCGATATATGATGCGAGATGATTGGTGCCATAGAGATTGGATCGATACATGAATAGTAAATCTTCTTATGGAATCATAAGGAGATGATACAAAACTAATATTGATGGTTAACGTGAATTGCTAAGAGATGTCCGTGTTGGTGTTAGAAAATTTATAAGTGATGCCTCGGAAGAAATATGATTATAGTTGCCTGATTTTTTGTTGGTTAAAAGAGTACGGACCGTATCGATGATCTAAGAATGTGGGAAACGATTATGTCGCGAAGAGACCGTAAGAAAGAGATCATAAGTGATAAAGTATTGAGATAACAATGTCGGATGATGATTCAGAATAGTTGACCCGATTGAATAGACATATGAGTACGATATGAGGATGCAAGTCGGATTGAACAAGTGATGCTATGTCTATGCAAATGGAAATTAAAAGTTGAATATTCTATTGAGGAGTTTTATATGATAGCTTCGAGATTGACCCATAGAATTGTTGGATAGAATTGTCGGATAGATTTTTGTCTGTTGCGGGTAAGTCTAGAATGAGACTTCGTTGGGTATGACCCGAGTATGAGTATGGGTAGAAAGACTTGACCCTAGATTGTCGGCTGGTTGCCTAGATTGTCGGTTGGTTGACTAGAGTGTTGGTTGGTTGCACAAGTTTCAGATTGGTCGGCTATGTTCTTCAGTTGTCCGTGTTGGGTATAAGTTCATAAGATTGGGGTGACGTCCCATGTTCCTAAGTTGGTCAGACCATAGAGTTGCCCTATGTTGAGAATTGGTTGCTTCTAAGATAAGAGATAAGTATGTCCCTGATAGCTACTCATCTCATATGGGTTAGCTGAATGTCTGGTTTAGCTTAGATTAGCTGACCGTAGAGACTTGATTGTATGCTAAGTTGACTATTGGAAAACCGTAGGATGTCCCTATTGGTGTTGCGTGATTATCGTTGGAATGAATAAGATGTGTTGGAAGGTAGGCTTTGGAATGGAATAGATATTTGGGAAATTTTGATGTTATAATGTTGGATGGGATGACGGATCATGTTGGTTTCAGAAATTGAGTTGCCTTGGTTGAAATGTTGGGAATTGTTAGAACTGGTTGGATTGGTTGATTGATATTGAGCTGCATAAAATTGTTGGTAGTGCTTTGAGATAGTTGGAATAATTTCATTGACCGGATCAAGATTGAGGATAAGTGTAATGACGGAATTGGGTAGTGCATGTAGCCGAGATCGGCGAATGTGAATATAAATGACCCTCAGAATTAATGTTGCTGGAATATGATAGTTGCCTATACGAGAGGATAAATATGTTGGCTTGATCAATACGAGAAAATGTTCGAAGACAGCAAGAAATATTACTAGAGTGGGATGATGGTACAATTTGATGGATGAATCAGGATCGAGAGAATTTATGAGTTGCAAACAATGTGTATGGATGCGATCGATGATGAGTACAAGATTTGACCGATGTGAATCGGGGTATCGAAATAAAATGTTGCTATGGGATTTATCAACTTTGGTGGCATGGATGACAATGAACTTGAAAGGAATACTTGATATATCTAAGTCCGAATACTTTGGAAAATGTTGGATCGCTTGAGGAAAATGTCTTGATTTGAATTAGCAACATCTATTGTGTTATCAATTGGTTGGAATATTGAATAAACAAGTGGGATTATAAGAGATGCTTGAAAAGAATTACTGATGTTCGAAAAGGAAGGTACACCGTAGCTCGTTCGTTTTCTCTATCACTGAACTTGGCTGAAGTGCATGTATTTCGGGGACGCCTAAAATATGTGTATGATTCCGACTAAGTGGTATGCTGAATTCAAACGAAGCCACGGGAAGGATTATCATGTGCTAAGGATTTGCACGAGTGTCGGAGGAAAGATCAAAGATGGTAAACTATGTTGAATCAATTTGGGATGCTATAACGAGGCGGTACATTACTTGAAAATCATTCGAGAGATTACGGAGAAATAGTAAATGGTGTAAGTTGATCGTTGAGAAGTTTCATGAAAAGTTAGTTGAAGTTTTGGGGATGAGTGTTGTTTTAAGTTTCGAGGACGAAACTTTTTCTGGGTGGTATATATTGTAGTGCCCCGACCCGCAAGATGCCTTATGATGGATGGTTGGTTCGATGAAGCCTTGTTGGACTTGGGATTATGCGAAGGATCGCTTGGAAGACTATGCGATCGTGGCAGGATTCGTCCTATGAATGTGAGTAGTGTTGAACCCTTCAAAGATCCTTTAGCTTCACGCTTAAAATAAGGATGAGTTTGCTATGTTTCTTATTGTGTTGCTCAATAACACCTTTCATGGAATTTGGAAAGATAATGAAAGATAATTAATCACCTGAACGTAAACTGTTGTGGCTAAATGAAATGTATGCTTGTGCGATGTTGCGATGAATTGCATGACAGGTGAAGGCAAGTCCCAAATATTTGGGCGGTAAGTATATCGAGCTTTGGCTCAATGAATAGTTGGCAAACAGATGTTAAGACCCAAGAACTGGGCAGTGAGTATGCTTGCTTTGCATTCGAATGAGTGTTTGCTTAACAGATGCTAAGTCCCAGGAACTGGGCGGTGAGTACATTGAGTTGGTTGGAAAGATGTGGCAAGGCTTTGGGTAACAACATTCTATTAGATGTGGCAAGGCTTTGGGTAACAACATTCTATTATCCCGTCGCCGATGTAGAATGTTGATTATGCTAAGACCCTGGATGGGCAGGTGATAATATGAGCGTTGGCTCAAGGCAAGATGGCTAGATGGCAAGATGGATGAGAATGATGGTTTCTGCTTAGTTTTCCTTATCATGCATTATATGTTTTCTTCTTAGATAAGTTGCATATAGTTGCATGGTCATGGACAACTTGTCGACAAGGTGGTTTCTCGAACGGTATTCCTGGGCCATGGAACCCGGTTCGTCCTAGGGGAAACCAGTGCCGAAGTAGTGGCAGTGCTGATGTACTAGCACGGTATACAGGACTTGCAGTGGGGCTAGCTACCTGCACTGCAAGGGCGCTGTATATCTGTAAGACGGTCCAGGATGGCGTGTCGCCAGTGACCTTCATATAGATAGGTCAGGTGCTAATGATGTCTTATGCAGGCAGAGTAAGTTATTACTCAAATACAGGGAAGGACGTCGGCTTTGGTAAGAATTCACCTGAACGGTGATAATCATATTGAATCATGATATTGATCCTAACAATGTATTGTGCAGGCAGAGTAAGTATTATAATTGTACAGGGATGGCTATACGACCGTGGGTAAGAATCACCAAAGGGTGATAACTGCATGCTTTAAATTATGTTGGCTATGAGATTTGCATGCTTTACTTCTTGTCGGCTATAACATGAATTGACCCTAAGGCAACGAGAAAGACCATTGATAATAATGTTCTGTAACATGATTACTTAGTGCTGTCTTCTTAGGTGAGTTGGGCCAGCACCGCTCGCCAGTACATTGATGATGTACTGACCCACGTTGTGGGCAATATTACAGGTGTTTGCTTGGGGGAAATCCTGTGAATCAGTGCTTGGCATCGATGAATCGGATGGGTGTGCAGAAGCTCTTCTTTCAAGACGATGTCTTCTGCTATACGGGACATAATGTATGGAACAGTGGAACTCAGATGTACCAGTGAGATTGTAGCCAAATTGGCAAGTCATTGTAAAGAAGTCGGTATATTCATTTGTAGCCTAAAGGGCAAGTGTATACATTCAGTTGGCTATTCAAGAGCCTTGTAAACAATTGTAAACTCTGTATCCTGCTGCAAGTCTTGTAATCCATTTTGATTATCAATAAAGAGATACATTTCTTCATAAATTGTGTGACTTCAATTTATCTGCTTGGTTCTGCTGCCTTGTCGATGTTTTCTGAGAATTATCAGGAACTGTAATGGTTTTGCCTTGTACAAGTGCAATCTAGACTTGTACGGCATCACGCCCAGTGGCTTGTTTTCGATCCTCCGGGATCGGGGCGTGACACCAAGGACTTCCGAGAAGCTCTCTGCGAAGCTCTGAAGGATGCCGAATCCTTTCTCAGTCAAATCAAGCAGCCTGAAGACCTCCTAACTACTTGTGCACACTGTCATTGTGCGGATGAAGTTATCCCAAACATAACTTTCACCCAACAAGACATGCTGCTCAAGCATCACCGACATAACCGACCGTTGTATTACACAGGGTACATCGGTTCGGTAAAGGTGAGCAGGATTCAGATCGATCCGGGGTCTTCCCTAAGCATCATTCCAAAGGCGCTGCTATCAAAGCTGGGGATCCCAATGTACCGGCTGGCGCCCTCCAATACGACCATCAGTAGCTTCAACGCTAGCAAGAGCGAGCCACTGGGCAAGATCCGGCTGAAGTGTCACATCGGCAGCCTCAAAACTGAGGTGACTTGTTATGTGGTGGATGCCGAAGTCAACTACAACATCTTACTCGGACGACCATGGTTACATGAGTACATGGTGGTGCCCTCCACGCTCCACCAATGCATGAAATATGTATCCACCAACGGCGTCATCCGGACGGAGTTTGCAGATATCGATCCCTTCAAAGGAATTGAGGCCTACTTCACCGATTCCGACTTGTACAAGCCACTTGACGAGGAGGAAGCCAACGACGCCGATGATGAAGCAGAGACGGCAACAGAGCCGGACTTGGAGCCCGAAATGACTCCCGACGCCCCCTTGAAAATCCGATTGAAGGGCAAGCCTCCCCAGAAGGCGCCTCCAATGAGCATCAAGCTATCAGGGAAAGCACCGACTCACGAAGCTCCCCTGAAGATACACCTCAAGGGAAAGCCACCTCAAACAGCGGCTCCCCTGGTGGCAAAATTACAAGGGAAGGCACCACTCACCAGAGGTGCAACTGAGGCGCCTCTCAAGGTGCGTCTCAAGGGCAAGCCGCCGCAGTCATCCAAGGTGTCAGAGAAGGCTCATATAACCCTCTCAGACCCCAAAGCTGCGTTGGACTCTCCTAGTCTGCCCCCAGTTCTTACAGACGAGGAGCTTGGTGATTATATCTCGGCTGACGTAGAGGCACCCTCCTTTGACAATGTAATCCCACGGGATAAAATCTCGTACTTTATCAATAATAGAGTGTCTTTCAATTATTCTTGTCTTCCACACTGGAATGCCATGTATGCATTAGACAACGCTCTACGGTCGTTGCAAACACAAATAACGACCGTCCACCATAATCGAGTGGCCCCGTCTCAAGGAGTCTTCATAATCCCCCCACGAAGCCGAGACGAAGGCACCATCATCTCGGGCAAAGTCGAGCGTCATCAGGACCTCCCGTCAATCGAGCCCGAACCTGATACCGGCAGAGTACAAGTCTATCGGTACACGGATACGACAAAGCGCATCATCCAAAAGATGGGCTACGACCTGAAAAGCAATAAAGGCCTAAACTACGGCAAGGGTCGGCATCTCCCTGTCCGGCTTTCGATGCCCAATGGAAAACCACAGGATTACTATAATCGGACTCGATGGGGGTTAGGCTATGTCACGCCGCCATCAACACCAGAGAGTTCAGACGCAGAAGACATAGAACATTCCCACTCGTCTGAAGCATCGACGTGGGATTCCGATACCAGCATCGGATCAGTCTTCAGGAAAGTGCTGTCAGCTAACATGACATCGACGCAACCTCAGAAAGATGAAGGCGAAGACCAACCGCCGGAACCCTTCGAAGAGGAACCCTGGGTTCAACGCCTAGGAGAACAATGGGAGTCTCGTTTTGAGTTACGAGAACCTCCCACCGAAGACGAAGTCGAGCAGATCGACCTCGGGGATGGGTCTTCTTCTAAACCCATCTTTATCAGCAAATGCTTGGAAGGAGAAGATCGAGAATCTTTAGTCCAACTGGCTAAAGAGTATATTGACGTCTTCGCCTGGAGCTACGAAGACATGCCGGGTCTCGATCCACAGATCGCGATGCATAGGTTGAACATCTTACCAGATGCCAAACCTATCAAACAACAACAGCGACGCTTCCGCCCGGACATCATAAATGCCATCGATCAGGAGGTGGACAAGCTCTTGACCAGTGGCTTCATCCGTGAGGAACAACATCCGGACTGGGTAGCCAACGTCGTCCCTGTCACCAAGAAGAACGGGAAGATACGAGTCTGTATCGACTTCAGGGATCTCAACTCTGCTTGCCCGAAGGATGAATTCCCGCTTCCAATCACCGATGTAATGATCGACAACACATGTGGCGTTGAACGCATGTCCTTCATGGACGGGTATTCAGGCTACAATCAAATCAAGATGTTCCCCGATGACGCAAAACACACGTCATTCAGGACTCCGAAAGGTGTTTTCTGCTACACAGTAATGCCCTTCGGCTTGAAGAATGCCGGTGCAACATACCAACGAGCGATGAGTACCATCTTCCATCAACATCTTCGCAAGACAGTTGAGTGTTATGTTGACGACATCGCAGTCAAGAGCGCCTCAAAAAAGATCACCTACAGGACCTGAGGACGGTCTTTGATCTCATGCGGGCACATCAACTCAAAATGAACCCCGCTAAATCCTTCCTGGGGGTTTCTAGCGGCAAATTCTTGGGCTTTGTCATCACGGCAAAAGGCATTCACGTCGATCCCGAGAAGACTAAAGCCATCCTCAACATGGACCCTCCGAAGAACCTTCGAGAACTTCGGGGCTTACAGGGACGTCTGGCATACATCCGGAGGTTCATAGCAAACCTCTCCGGTAAATGTCAACCCTTTACTCAGCTCATGAAGAAGGGAGTCTCTTACGTCTGGACAGAGGAGTGCCAAAAGGCTTTCGACGACATCAAGGCTTACTTGACAAGCCCGCCAGTCCTAGTGGCACCTGTCACCGGCAAACCATTCCTCCTCTACGTCCGTGCCATGGATCATTCCCTCGGCGCTTTACTGGCTCAAAACAGCGATGCAGGCTACGAGCAAGCAATCTACTACCTCAGTCGAACACTCATCGGGGCCGAACACCGGTACAACCCCGTTGAAAAGGAGTGCTTGGCTTTGGTGTTTGCCATTCAGAAGACTCGTCATTACGTCTCGGGCCAGACAATTCACGTCATCTCCCGAGTCAATCCACTCAGAGTTCTTATGACGAAGCCAGGGTCATTAAACTCCCGGCTGGCTACATGGGCGATCCTACTAACGCCATACAACATGGTGTTTGTCCCGCAGAAGGCGGTCAAGGGTCAGGCTCTGGCTGACTTTTTAGCTGCACACCCCATCCCAGAATCTTCAAAACTCTATGAAGACATCCCGGATGAAGTCCAAGAATCAAACATCACTGAAGGAAGCCCCGTTTGGCGGATGTTCTTCGATGGCGCTTCAAGAACGGGCCCCAACGGCCAAATCATCGCAGGAGTGGGGGTAGTCTTGGTCTCCCCCGATCAGCTGGTCATCCAGCGCGCATACTCTCTTTCGAAGCCGTGCTCCAACAATGTTGCTGAGTACAACGCACTCGTCATGGGACTCCAGCTAGCACAACAGCTGGGGGTGGATCATCTGGAAGCCTACGGCGACTCGAAACTCATCGTAAACCAGATTCGAGGGCAATACGAGGTTCGCCATGAAGATTTGATCCCTTACCATGAAGTTGCATTGAACATCATTTCAACCTTCACTGGGTTCTTCATCGAACATGTACCCCGTCTACAAAACTTGGCGGCTGACGCTCTGGCTGGCCTCGCAGCCTCATTGGCCGCGCCCCTTGGGACTCAACACTATGTCACGGTAACTGGCCGAGACTTGATTTGTCCCAGAAACAACCTATGTTTGCAAATGGCTCACGCCGTGCCGACAAACACCGATATTAATGTCCGAGACTGGAGATTCCCGTTCATCGACTTCGCCGTCTACGGAATCCTTCCGGAAGACCCGAAGGAAGCCGTCTCAGTCAGGAGACGCTCTCTTCGATTCTACTACGATACAGCCACTAAAACGCTGTACCGACGCTCCTTCGACGGGCTTCTCCTTCGATGCCTGTCTAACGAAGAAGCGGCCGAAGCTCTTCGAGAAGCTCATGACGGAACTTGCGGAGCTCACCAACCAGGTCCTAAGTTGCAAGATCGACTGCGACGTATGGGCTACTACTGGCCAACCATGGCCGCCGACGCAGTGGAATATGCTAAGAAGTGCCATGCATGCCAACTTCATGCAGACTTCATACATACACCGTCTGAACCTCTACATCCTACAGTCGCCTCCTGGCCATTCGAAGCCTGGGGCATGGACATTGTAGGACCAATCACCCCTCCTTCATCAAGAGGACATCGTTTCATCCTGGCCATCACCGATTACTTCTCCAAATGGGCGGAAGCAGTCCCACTAGCGGAAGTAAAAAGCTCCAGGGTGGTCAGCTTTATCAAATACCATGTCATTTACCGTTTCGGAGTACCCAGGCGAATCATTCATGACAATGGTCCCCAGTTCATCAGCCACATTTTCAGCAGGTTCTGTGACAAGAATCGTATTCAAAACGTGGCCTCAACCGCCTACAATCCGGCAGCAAACGGATTGGCCGAGGCGTTCAACAAAACTATCGTCAGGCTGCTCAAAAAGGTCGTGTCATCCAACAAACGCGACTGGGACGAAAAGCTCGACGAATGTCTTTAGGCCTACCGCACAACGGTACGGACCCCAACAGGCAACACACCATTCTCCCTGGTCTACGAGAGCGAAGCGGTACTGCCTCTCGAGATCCAGATCCCCTCACTCCGAGTAGCGATCACAAACAAACTCACAGAAGAAGACAATCAACGTCGTCGTCTGCGGAAACTGGAGGCACTTGACGAAAAGCGTCTCCTAGCTCAACAACGCATCGAACTTTACCAAGCCCGTATATCACAGGCTTTCAACAAGAAGGTCAAGCAAAGAACTTTCCAAGTTGGCGACCTGGTTTTAGCAGTCAGAAGGCCAATGGTGTTAACTCACAAGACACCAGGGAAGTTCGAGCCCAAATGGGAAGGACCCTTCATCATTGAGACGGTATACTCAAACGGTGCTTACCGCCTCGCCAAACCCAATGGGGACTTGTTCATGATGCCCATCAACGGCAAGTTCCTAAAGAAGTACTATTCTTGACATCCTCCAAGACATGTATTTCCCCAAACAACCTCTTTTCACAAAATCAAACGCTTCCGGAACCCAGCTGTTCCGTGGCATCCTTCCGTAGAAAGATAACCACGTCCACATTACCTCTGAGTTGTCTTTGTACATCCTACAAAGCGCAACCTTACATTTCGTAAGCTTACGCTATCCTTCATGTTTACCACGTCCACATTACCTCTGAGTAAACATCCCGTACAAACAACTCCTGTGTTGTCGTACATTGATCGCAGAACTTCCACGTCCACATTACCTCTGAGTTGTTCAGCATATCCCCCAGGATCATTCCTACCACGTCCATAAATACCTCTGAGTAGGAAGATTCTATCATTTGAACCTAATGATTGCCATGTCCACATTACCTCTGAGCAAACATGTTGGTTCCTTCAAACTTATTATCTGTACCTAAAAACCAAGGTGCGCAAAAGATAATAGGTCCACATAAAACATCAAGTTCATGAGATCAAAAATGAACACATCACAAAAAAAAAGAGATAGTGTATTTCTTTATTTTTCAAAAAAAAGGGAGTACAGAAATACGCTATTTCTCCAGCAAGAGTTGCAAAAACACATAAAAAGAAGAGAAACTACAGTCCCCGATCCTCTCCAGGGTGGGATGAGAGTTCTTTGACTCGACGTCTCAGGTCGGCAGTGCGAGTTTCTACAGTCGCCTGGACTCGGAGCTCGGCTTCTTGACGCATTAATCCGACAGCCTCAGCGGAAGTTTTACTCTCATACTTCTCATCAAGCTGTCATCGTTGCTGAGCCAAAGCAAGGGTCCGCTGAGTAAGAGTCGCTTCCTCCTGCTTGAATGCCACGTTTTCAGCCAGGACACGATCAGCTTCTAGTTGAAGTTGGGCCCGCTGGTCTTCAAGACGGCGTATCTGAGCATCAACCTCTGCGATGTTAGCATCCACCGCAGCCCGCTTCTCCGTCGTCTTCTTCATAGATTGAGACAACTGCTCCGCCGCAGTCTCAATCCCAGCCACTTCATGCTCCCAACTGCTCACATCGACTCGATGGGAAGCCTCGATTTCAGCAATCAACTTCCCTATCTCTGTATCTATCAAGACATAGAGGTCATTTCGTTGGATGTGCTGCAGTTTCGTGAGCCGCTCGTCCAGCTCAATCACCGAAACCTTCAGAATTTCGGCCATATGGTCATGGCCTTGGTGAACGCGGATCAGCTCGATACAAGGCATTGCCAAAGCTTTTGCTGTCGCAAAGCTCCCCTTGGCATCCATCACTGCAGATACACCTTTCTCCAGCATTTTGTACACTCCCTCGACGAGGAACTTCACATACTCGTCGGCATCCGCCAGCACCTGCGGCGTCATAGCAGGAGTTGGGGAAGCTACTACAGTTTGCGGACCGGAGGAAGATCCGCCAACCTCGATCTGAGAGGTTTGAACCTCGGCAGCAATAGGCTCTTCATCAACAGGGGCCAGACTGCTAGCCCGAGGAGCCGAAGGAACAGAAGGAGCCGGCACATGCGTCGTGATAGTACCCCAAGTGGAAGGAGCAACAGAGGGTTCCACACCCTTATCCTTCTCAAGCCCGGAGAAATCACCGACGTCAACGGCCACCTCTTCTACCCCCGACGTTCTATCAGCATCAGCTACCTCCCCCGGCAAAATGGGGAGATCAACATTTATCTCCTGGCCAGCCCCAGGAGACAAGACCGGCAGAAGGGTCTCATTCTTCTCAAGTCCCTCTACAGGGACAAAATCTGTCGCTACCGCCTGATCGGTAGCCATCTCTATGTCCATGGTTGAAGCCAAGGAAGGATTTGGCAATAATTCAGCCGACCTCCCTTCATCATGACCAGGAGAGGAATCAACCCTCTCCTCTATCCTCACTGCTTCTGCTGCCCCCGCAACGGACCCTTGCAACGCTGGAGGGACGTCACCAGAAGGCGACGAGCTCCAATCCACTTCATCATCAGGATGCCTCGAGTCTGTAGGACCCTCAGCGTCCAAGGCCTCCACGGCAGATGATACTATCCCAGAAGTTGTTGCGACTTCAAAGTCAGGAGATACTAAAACCTCCGCGGGAACATCTTCGGGACCCTCCTCCACAGGAGACATCATCATTGGTGGAATGCGCTCCTCAGAAGAGCCTGCCACCTCCTTCGGCTTACTGGTGCCCGGTTTCGAAGCACGAGACTTCTTCTTCAATCCCTACAAGAAGAAGAACATAAGTCGCCACAATGACATAAAAAAACTGAAATTATGAAGCACTCCTTACCTCAGCGGGAGCTGAGCCCGTTGGTGTTACAAGTGGCGCTTCCGTAATCTTCGGGGTCGACGTCCTTCTCGACTTTTTCGGTACAGAAGAACCAGCTTCTGGGTCAGCCCGCCTTTTCCCGACAGACGGGTCTCTCACTGGTGCCACAGCAACAGCCCGATACCCCGCCAATTCCGGCGGACGATATGACCGAGCTGCCACCAACATATTCGTTGTTGCCTCCAACTGGGTTCCAATGATGAAACTAGTCTCCCTGTCATAACCAGGAGACATAGTATTCATAGTGCAATACAGCTTGGCGGCCGGATATAAGATCGGCGGCCGAGGATTGCGAACTGGTGTGGTAAACTTAACGCTAGTGCATCCAGCGTTATAATACTGCCAGCCCCGGGCTCCATCCAGCAAACTTCCGATGAAGCCTAGACTGCTACTGGGATTCCGCAGCATTAGCTGAGTGTAGCCAAATTGACGAGCAAATCGGCTTGGCAAGTACGGTTCCAGATAACATCTGTTCTGATTACGGTAGACCAGGTGCGAAGGCCGGATACTCTGCAACCAACGAAAACTCCATTTCGGCAAAGTAACCGCATCCTCGCCAGAATCAACCAAATCCTGGTCGGCCTCAAAATTCTTGAAGATCGGGCCAACCTTCACGATTTCCCACCCCTGAAGGAAGGACAAAATTCTCCTACAAACGGGGACGCCAGTGTAAGACCACTTCCTCTTGTAGAAGCGGCGAATGAAGGCATCTCCTTCGACATGGTCCTCCTCAGGGCCAGGATTCATCACATTCGGATGATGTAAGATCAGCCACCCCATAAGATAATGGAAAGGCAGCTCGGCCCGGGGAAAGTTGTCATTATTACCTTTCTCGTGGATCACATCATCAGCAAAAGACCTCAAACCGCGCAACAGGTTGCACACCATCGCGGGGAGGAGAGCTAAAGGTCGTCCAAAGGCCAACTTCACTGCATGCAAAATAAGATTCCGATGTACCCTCTCAACGGCACCGGATCCCCCTGCAAATATGCAATCCCGGAGCCATATCATCAAGTAGGCCGTCAATACTGCCTTAGATGACATCTGGTGCGTGCAGTGCCAGAAACAGCTGTACGTATCCTTACCGCTCTCATTGGAATGCGGGGTCCTCTCGTCCAGCCGGGTTATTTCAGAACTCACTTCCGCGGGTTTCAAGCCCTGCGGAGTCGCAAACCGGATCCTCGAAGGATCCGCCAAATCCTGCCTGAAGACATAGTCCCTCCAAGCAGTCACGTGAGGCTGGGTCTTACCCTTGTCCCTCCGGTGCATCAGATAATGATGGCTCGTCACCTCCTTGAAAATGGCCATCATCTTCGGGTCCTTATCTTCCAAGACCTGGATCTCTTCATTTGATGGAAAATATTCCTCGTACGGTTCCGAGCCCCAAGGAAGCTTGGACACTTCGTACATCTCATGAAGGGCCAATCCCAACTCCCCCACTGGAGTAAAGAAGCTGCCAGTCTGGGCGTTGAAAAGCTCCAAGAGTGCAAGGAACATCGGCTTATTGAGGTCCACGCCTGCCTGCGTGGCCCGAATGGCGGCAGTCAGCCCTATCTCTTTAAGCTCAACTATGAACCTGGAAAGCACCCAGGAGGTCAACTCGTCCCACTTTGGGATGTAGTGACACCAACCTTCGACTCTAAAACCAGCTGTCGGATACGTGACCTTCGACGTCAGCATCCGATTTGCAAAAGTCGGGGCACTGAAGGGAAACGTGTCATTTGGGACTTCACTATAGATGCTCCCGGGACGCAAAGCTCGGTAACTAAACGAAGAACCGGTTCGTGAGGCGGTCAAGGTGTCTCGCTGGTTCGAGGTGGTGTCAATCGAAATGGAACCCCCCAAGGCACCTCCTTGAGAAGGAGTAAGTTCCCAACCCATCCTTCTCTTCGAAGCTAGACAATAAAAGGCTGTCAGTGGCAACTGGCGGTCAACCTGGCGCATGTATAACATCATGCCCTTAGCAGCAAAGAACCAGTCTTCTCTGATCTTCAATATCTTCGCTTCGGAAGAGACTAATCAGTCGCCAAACAAAAAGGCAGGCTTGAAGAAAGTCACACCTTCAGAATCAGCAGACTTCAGTTTACCGCTCTCCATCATACTCTGGAGGAAAAGCGGCAACTGGACCTGGATTTGTAGCATCCTCTCACGAGGTTGGTCCTGAAGGATAGCATCCTTTGCATGGTTGATCACCGCCTCATCAAAATCAACTCCCATCTGACAAAGAGAAGCGTCCAGGAGGACCTCATTCAACAAAGGGATCGTCATCGACACTGGCACAACAAAAGTGGAAGTCAGGCAAAAAGACAAAATATGTCAAGCAGACTGGCGCATTGCCAGGGTATGAACCCATGCGCATCTGCTTCGGCGCATCATCAGGGCATAGGCCCATGCGCGTCAGCATGTCTCGGCGCATCATCAGGGCGTAAGCCCATGCGCGTTGGCATTGGAGCTTCGGCGCATTATCAGAGCGTGAGCCCATGCGCGTCAGCAAAGGCTTCGGCGCATCTTCAGGGAATAAAACCCATGCGCGTCAGCCATTAAAACCTCGGTGCATGATAAAGGTATAAACCCATGCACGTCGGCAGGATAGAACCTCGGCGTATCATCAAAGACCGAAGTCTATACGCGTCGGCAGTTAGGGCACAGGGCCCAAGCAGAGACGAAACCCACCTGTCACCTCAGGACGAACGTCGGTAAGAGTCGCAAGAGTGATAGGTACATCCTCATCGGCGGACTCCTTCGCTTTTTCCTTCCCCTTGCCGGCAGCACCGCGAGGAGTCTTGGAAGCCATTCTCTCGAGGAAGGAGAAGTTAGGGTTTTGAAGAAGAAACTCTAAAGAAGCAGAGGCACAGAGAAGAAGAACCCTTTCTCTCTCCAACTCTTACCTATTTATAGGGCTTGGTCGCACGCGTGAACAGATGACGTGTGATCTCAGCCGTCGCCTCGGGTTCTGTGCAAGGATAGCAGCAAATAAAACCAAAAGATCATCATTAATCTTTTCGGTTACCGAGGCACCATCATCATTAACTGAGAAGAGCATGCGCCCGAACAGGCATGCGCCCAGAAATCATGCGCCCTGACCTCCATGCTTCTTATTCAAAGTATTCCAAAACTTATTCAAAAGTTTTGAAAACTTTGAAGGGGGTCTTGTAGAAGCATGGAATTTCACAACCAGAAAGCCCATGCGCCAGACACTACATGCGCTAGAACTCAGACGAAGAACTTCACAGCAAGATCAATAAAGATAGACATTCGAAAGAAGACTTTTATATACAGAAGTCTATTACATGTCTAAGAAAAGGTTGTACAAAGGAGAATTTCTACAAAGAAAAGATCCTAAGTCTACAGCCAGCGGCCACCATGCGCCTTCAGATAAGCGCAGCGGCCACCATGCGTCTCCAGATAGGCGCAGCATCACCATGCGCCACCAGTGAGGCGCAGCAGATACTATGCACCTTCATCCAGGCGCATCCCGCCATCTCTTCAGCAGCTCAGCTATGTGCATCCCTTCAGCCAAATTCTTCCAGCCAGGCTCACCTGGCCGAGCAGAGCCCAGTTATGCGTCGCTCTTCCAGCCAGGATCACCGGATAAGTGCTTCCACAAAGCATTTAATCCTCTGGCTGGAAGAAGAGAGGAGCACGACAAAGCTGTGGCCAGGGGAGGCTTCGAAAGAGCCTCCAAAGCCCAAGGAAGACCGTGATCGAAATCATGGCACAAGGAAGCTCTCAACACAACCAGAGTGGGCGACACCAACTTTAAAGGAAGAGAAAGCCTAGCACCGCCATTCCGATCTACGGCTCTTCCGGAATAACGGAGACAAGGCCCGAGCATCCCTATCTTTGGATGCAACAGGCACCTTCCGCCTGCCTCGGAAGCCCTCGACTCCGTCTTTTGGATGTAACAGTTACCTTCAAGTGCATCGAAGACAACACAGCGTCTCATCTTCACCCTCGGGAGCACTTCGTCAACAGAATGCACCCGCATGTTCAAGTTCATGTTGGAAGTACGTGAGGGAATGAGAAGCAAATCTTCTCTCCATGCCACTATTTATAGGCCGGGCAGATCAAACCCACGTGCCAAGTGGATGGCCCTCCGAATTCCGTGCAATGAATTTACATTAAATGGATGAACCGGATGCCTCGAATTCAGCCAAACGGCTATTTATAGCACTCGAAGAGCGAGACAGCCGCATCATTAAAAGACATGTTCGATGCGCCAGCCAGACAGCGCATCACACGGACGCGTCCTTCGGCATCAGGCGCATCACACAGACGCATCCTACAGTACTCGGCGCATTACAGAGGGTGCGCCCCCACACATCTCCATACCGAGTGGAACACCAACCGACGCGCCCACTCAGCTGTCCATCGAACGTCACCAACATTAAATGCTGAACTGACAGAGTTGGCAGCACGCCTCCCAAAGTCTGAACAGTTGACAGCTTTTTCAGAAAACGAAGCGTCGACAACGTCAGCATCATCATGACTTTATTTCGACGGCTACTGCCACGTGGCCACTCCACCATCAGCATGTGCCTCTACGGCCATGCGTCCAAATCAGCATGCACCTCAAAAGCCATGCGCCTCAGACTACTCTCTGATCCCGAAAGACAGAAGGAAAGTCGCCTGCATGCGCCTCAAAAGCCATGCGCCCCAAATGGTTTGTAACTCCTAAAGGTTATGAGCCGCAGCCTCCTCCTGCGCCCAATCCAAGGCGCAGCCCACCAGATTACTCCTCTCCACCAAATCCGAGATCTTCAAACCATGAGTCGACGACACGTGTCCTTTGACTCAACTCATCCAAGATTTCAGCAACGGAAAGATCTTCTCTCTGCTACGTGCCGGCTCACAACAGCAGTATGAAGAGTTCTCCCCCTCGATCAGGACGCAGCATCCATGCGCCTCCATCAGCAACCTCCACGTGGCGTCCCCACACCGGCGCATCCTACATGCGCGCATGAACAGCCAGCCTGCAAAACTATAAATAGAAGGATCATCTCCTTCACACACACACAAAGGGGACTCACAACACAGAGAGAATCCACAACAGAGAGTCACCGGAGAGGCAGTTCTAGACACTCAACGTCTTCCTCCTCTCAGCAAGCTCCAGCACCCAGAGCAATCAACACCTTCAGAGAACCGATAACCGTCGTCAGCCGGTCAACGGAGTCAACGCATTACCACTCGCTCCATTGGCACTAAGGACCCAGCTTAAACAAAAGTGTACTCCTAGGACTACATCTAAGTCCTATATTGTATCACTGTTCTGTTTGTGTTAAAATTTCAATCAAAACAATTTTAATGGCAAACAATACTATATAAGTCAACATTAGAAAGACCACAAATATTTGGATGCATTCACTAAATTCAACGTTTTGATTTTGTAGTATCGACGAGATGTCTGCTCACCAGTACGCATCGTATTAATACCCTACCAGATCTGTGCAGGACGGAGTTCACTTAGACGAAGCGAAGGCGTTGGAGCGTAAAGTTGGCATTTGAAGCATTGTGGTCAAAGACGTAGTTACTTTGTATATAGAGGACATAATGTATGGACATTATCTATTGTATTCATTTTTAAGTTGTAAGCCTTAATTATGGCATAATTCATTGTATTGGGTGAGAAAGAGTGAGAGTGTGAGAGAATTTTGAGTAATTGTAACATTGGCTTTGATCCTTGTAATTAAGCTGCAATATTAATAAAGATGATTTAATTTCTGTACATCTTATGTTAATTTGACTTTTTTGCTTAATGTTTCAGCTTAATGACTTTTTATTTTTCAATGCCCAATTGGCCATTTTGGTACTTGCCGTGTGCGAGAGCAACTTAGACTCGCATGATATCACGTCCAGCGAGGACGTTCGGTTCTATAGAACTGGGACATGACAAGGCTAGCGGATGATGGTTGTCCCAGTCTGTTTTGGGACAAATATTAGATGCTTACAAAAGGTTTCCAAAACCTGGATTGAGGATATATGTGTTGTGGCATGTACAAGCTCCAGCCACAGACATCAGATGGAGGTTCAAGGGGTATTCAACATGAGTTTATAGATCATTGAGAACTTGTCTTGGGATGATTTGAGGAATATGGAGGATTCGGTTCGTCGAGACCAAGTGACGAATAGTGATAAGTTGAAGATTAAGGGTTAGTCTCGGTCCCATGACAGCTGGTCGGTCTCCAAGTGGGGGTTATTTCACATGTCCAGTTTTGGTGACAGGTAATTTGCCAAAGCTTCACGGAGCGACATTAGTTTCATCAGTTCGAAACTATGAAGGAGATCAAGGTGTACAGCAAACTCAATCCGAGACATGCTCATCTTTGTTCACACAGTTCAAAAAGAACTGTGGATCATCGACGACGTGCACAATACAAGGTGTTCTGCTCGAGGATGCATGTGTATGGAAGAGATTCAGTGTCGAACTTTGGTCTTAGTTGTGTTATTGATGTTGGCAGGATCCCAGTGGTGCATGAGGTGCTAAGCAAGGCAGCTAGCATCAACGTGATGGTCGAGAAGCTGAAAACGAAGGAAGATGCAAAGCAGTTCGGGGGATCGGATATCGGTGGCATGGGGAAGCAGGAATTTTGTCGTAGGGCAGTAGGCATGGAGTCCAGTTGAGGAGCCATGGGGTCAACACCCTTTCATCAGAGTGGAGGGAAAGATTTTTGGAGTCCAGTATGGTCTCGAGGTAGTTCTGCCAAGACGGGATTAAAATCGGGCCGAGTTCGGTCAGTAACAGAACTTTGTTCGAGTTTTGTTAGTTTGTTCCAGAACCTATCTGCAATGGGCCAACCAAAACCTGCTAGAGTTCAGTGTCGCTTGGGACTGACGAGTTTTATGTTTTAATCAGCACCATTGGATTTGTTTGACGGCCAAATCTGATGATGGACTATTTTGGGACCTCTTGTATGATCTAAAATAGGTTTCTCATTTCGTGACAGAGAGTTACAATTAGGACTGCCAGCACCCTGGCAATCCTACTGAAGTGTAGGACTGCCAGGGTGCTGGCAGTCCTATTTGAAACTCTCTGTGATGCGAGTTTCTATTTGAAACTCTCTTCACAGAGACTTATAATTAGGACTGCCACCCCCCTGGCAGTCCTGATACTTAGTCTGATACTTTAACAAATTGGTATATGATTGAGTGTGGGTGCACAAAGCACGGCACAAGGAGGAGAATTGTGGTGCTTGTCTACAGAAAATCTAAGAGAAAGTCCTTACTTTGCTCTTAGGGCTCACCATCCAAGATAGAAGGAAGAATATATCCGATCGATGAGTCGTCGTCTTCGTTTAGGGAGATCGCTATGGATATAGTGAGTGATTTCATTGTAATCACCGTCTTTTCTTCTTGAGTGTGGTGAGGAAGTTGAACCTATTAGGATAAAAGGTTCAATATTGATTTTATTCAATCTTGTAATTTTACCTAAGTTATATAGATTGTGATTTGTTCAGATGAGCCGATCATATATGTTTATTCAATTTTGTCATTTTACCTAAGTTTTCGCTGCGGATGGTTTCAAACAGGATATCATAACGCTTGTGGAGCGTGTAGGATCCCAACATATTTATGCTTGGGAGTTGGGACCTTCCAATTAGTAGCCTCTTCATATGTTACTCACACACGTCTGTGTATATTTTTATGCTTGGGAGTTGGGTGATTTCTAAAATTGAGTTCTTGTCCTACTTGGCATTGTACTTTAAGGAGATTTTTATCCTAGTTGAAAGAGTTTCTACATAAAAATTGTAGACATACAAAAATACTTTCCAATGGTTCTCCATTTCTATCCTATGTGTCACATAGTAAAAGGACCAATTTAATGGTGTGGGGTCCAATAATAATTGTCATAAGAGATAATAGAATTTCTATGAGAGTTTCTACATGTAAAAATCCTCCTAGAAAGTTTTCATCATACATCATTGCCACATAGGATAGAAATGGTGATAGAAATCACCATTGAGAGAAGTTTTTTCTAAAATAAATTTCTTCCATAGAAATAGGGAAGATATAAACCACCATTGGAGATGGTCTTAGGCGTTCCGTTCATTCGTTTGTAAATATTACAAATTTCTGCTCTTCTACGCAAATAGGATGAAATAGTTGAAAGGACTCGATCCGAGCTTGAGCCAAGCTCTAATTCCCTGTTTCATCTCCGCAGCATCTATTCCCGAAATTCATGAGAGTAACGACAGATTTTTGGTCCTTGGTGGGAATAGATCCACTTGCCAGTCAATACCAAAAACTATTTACTTTTCTGAACACTCTTCAATAGTAAACTGCTGCCAACTTTGGCTTCAAGATTCCAAAGAACTCAACTTACACTCAAGTGGGACATCTTCAAACTTTATGTCCACATATTTTACGAAGTGAGAGAAGAATCCACTTGTCATACAAAGAAGATATCAAAAACTCTTTATGTATCAAAGTTTTCTCCATATTTAAGGACACTTGAGATGTCTCTTTGACTCGCTGCAATGTAGTTCTCTGTCTTAAACCCTTTTGATTAATTTAAGAAAATTGAACATTTTGAACCAACCTTCGCCAATATTGTTACGATTGATGGGTTTGAATCCATCCCTGAATACTTACAAGATGCTTGGTACATAGAATTTTTTCTTTGGGCTAATTAGAGTTTAGATCATGGATTTTATATCAGTTTAGAGTTTAAGTCTTGACATGTCCAATTGGAAAGTTTGGACCTTAGATATTTAAATTTAGTTTTTTTTTTTTTCCATTTTACCCTCTCTAACATATATAAGAAATTTTCATTATCATACTTGAAAGGAAGGGTCTGCGAAAAAACAAAAAAAAATAATTCAGGGTCTAAACTCTCCAATTAGACATGTCATGGCTTAAACTCTAAACTGGTATAAAATTCAGAGTCTAAACACTTAACCCTTTTTTTTTTTGTTTCTGGATAGATTTAAGGTAGGAAATATATTTTCATATTACAAATTACTATTTATCAGTGACGTAACATCGACCACGAATGCTATCTATCTTCACTTAGCAAAGCACAAGCGTCGACTAGACGATCAATGGTAATTATTTTTGATATTAAATATCAGGACATCATCAATCCGTCGCCTAGGCATCGCTAGTTTACGCAGTTAACCGCAGGAACACGATGGAATGCGACGTCTATCTAGCGGCTCCTCTTCACACCTACATTTTACTAGGCAACGACCGTTGGAGTTGCCTAGCCACCGTCCAATTATGCGTCCTAGTTTAAAAGAAAAAAAATAACCGATCCTTTCTTTCTCCTCTCTATTTCATCTCTCTCTCTCTCTCTCTCTCTCTCTCTCTCTCTCTCATTTCTCTCTCTGTGGTGGTGCCCCAGTCGACTGTACTTGTGTCGTGCGTCCCTGTCAGTTATGTCCGTACGTGTCGACTGTCGTGTACTCCTAAGAGTCGTATACTCTAACCCTCTCTCACGATATATTTTGACTATATCCCATAATTTGGTTGACTTGCTATGATCATTTTTCTCATTTGGGGTTGAATATTTTCTGTTCATATTCCAATTTGATTGATTTAGCATGATTGATTTTATATACTTCTCTTTGAAGAATTGATTCAATAACTTAAAAGAAAAATTAATTATCTTTACCAGAGAATGAAGGTTATATATATATATATATATATATATATATATATATATATATATATATATATATATTTGTCTATCCATTGTTGGTGGCAATGAGTACCCTAACTATGCTTAGTTTGCCTAAGTTTTTATTCACTGATATTATACTTGGTTAGTTTGTTTTAGTTTCTCAAGGTTTGTTAGTTATATTTTGTTTGGTTGGGTTTTTATTCACTAATACTACACTTGGTTAGTTGATTTTAGTTATTGATTGCAAGGCTTCTTTATGTAATTTAGGTTTTATATCCTTTATTGGTTATGGATTTGAGTGACCCTGGGTTGGTTTGTTGGTGGTTGGGTTGGTATGTGTTAGTCCCAGGGCGTATTTTTTGATGGAAAATAGAGAAATAAAACGATTGTAAAACCAATATTTCGCTGCAACACTTCAAAGAAGGTGCTTGACAGAGATCCTTTGAGTATTCTGGATAACGAAAATCTAAAAAGATTCCGTTATAGCAGCAAACAAATGTAATACTTCTAAAAAGAAGTTACAAATCGAATTGCTAGCAGCAGCAGCGATGACAGATGATGGATGGAATAACAGCCTGCT
Source organism: Iris pallida (assembly GCA_029216955.1). Classification (NCBI taxonomy): domain Eukaryota; kingdom Viridiplantae; phylum Streptophyta; class Magnoliopsida; order Asparagales; family Iridaceae; genus Iris; species Iris pallida. Next base: position 6,147,787 of record JANAVB010042420.1, on the reverse strand, counting down.
GGGGTGAATGACCACCGTTGCTCAAAGCTTGATTCGCCCCACATGAACAACTTTCAGGAACTAGCAAGTTCGACGGAGAACTTTGGAACACTCCGCTCTTCTGACTCCTCGGACGGCAGTGGACTCCTGCGCTAAGTGGCGATGGTGCTCTGCTTCTCTTCTTTCTCAAATTCTGTGGAAATTCGTAAAGAATTGTGTTCAGAAACACTTGTGTTTTCTGTGTACTGAGAGAGAGAGAGAGCACAGAAGCTTTTATAGCCCCGCTCTGTAACCACCCAGTTAGCAACATGTTTGGGATGTGGGAAGAAACCATCCCGAACATGCTGTAACTGCTCAATCGTGCACAGACACGATCTGAGCTAAATGGCGCACAGCGCGCGCCACCTGCACAATACGTGCACACCGTGCACACTACGTCAACATCACAACCTGCGCGCCATGCGCAACACGTGCACCGCGCGAACAACGCTATCAGCACCATCTGCACAACATGCGCAACGCGTGCACCTACGCCACACGCTTAACCTGTGCCAACCGTTGCGCCAACTGCTGCATCATCTGGCTGTGCCAACTGGTGCGCCATCTGGCCGCACGATCGGGCAGCATGAACTGGCACGCGAACGGCTGCGCAAGAGGCTCGCATAACGAGCGTAACTTAAGCGCATTATGCGCCTAGCGACGATGCTGTCGTGCTAAGCGCAAAGTGCGCCAACAAAATGCCATATTATGTCTCATGAGCCCGAGTTCGAATCCGAGTCCGAGTCCGAGTCGCTAAGCCCCTACGGGGCTTAGCTCCAATAGAATAAATTCCAAGAGCAAAAAGCATTAAGCTTACCATGGAGTCTTAGCCTTACCTCCTAGTAAAATCACCCACATGGTTCCCTCCTTAGGGTCACCACCCCATGTGCATATCCCAACAACACATACCAAGTATATATGTTGAGATACCTCATGATGCTTTTCCAATGTGGCACTAAACTTCACTAGGCATGTTGAGAGAAAGCTCTCTACATGTCAAAGAAAAGCTCCAACAATCCCCCACATATATCAATATATGGGTTTGTGTGTTCCCCACAGTAACTGTCCATCATGCATTAGGAGAGATGTTGCTGACGACTTGAATCTTCCCGCATGGGTCAAACTGTCACTCTCGTTTCCCGTTATACGTATTTTTAGTATACGTACACGGATTTTCGACCCGTACTTTGACTTGTCTAGCATAGTTTGGTCTTGGTTTAGCTTGGCTTGGTTTATTTTGGTTTGGTTTAGATTTTGATTGGAGATGAAAAGGGTTGATATAAATATCAACTTTCCTCTCTCTCTCCTCATTACTTCTTCATTTACTCCTCTTCCTCCATTAAACCTCTCCACCCACCTTAGGCAAGTGCAACTTGCTTCATGGAGGAACCCCATTTTTATTATTCCATTGTCTTCCCTACAAGTTTCTAAGACTCTTTAGTACTTAGCATTTTTTTATTTTGGTGGATAATTTCTTGTAGATCTAAGTATACTTAAATCTTGATTTTCTTGAGTTTTGATCTACCAAACTTTATTATTTTTTAAGTTTTGATTGTTCCATGTTGTAGAGAATTTGATTTTCCTCAAAATGGACCTTTGAAAACTCAGATTTCGATTTGTTTTGAGTGATTTATGAACTTGGAAAGTTCCTGGGTTCTATGAACACAAGTTCTCGGATTGGAGAAGAAGAACAGTGGTGGGCGCATAGCCATTTGTATGCGCCCACAGCTGCTTTCCTTTGGGCGCATAGCCATTTGTATGCGCCCAAGACCCCATGCTCCCTGCTTGGGCGCATAGCCCTATATATGCGCCCAAGGACTCCCCCGCCTAGGCGCATAGCCTTTATATGCGGCCAAGTGCACCCTGTGTTCCCTGCTTGGGCGCATAAGGCTGTAAAACAATTCAAACAGTTCGTATTCGGCTCGGGCCAAGCTCGGTTCGAAGCTCGTTCATAGGCAGGTCGATATCGAGCTCGGTCGATTTTTTTTGTTCGAAGTGGTGTTCGAACCGAGTTCGACCACAGGTTGTTCGACTCGGTCTCGATCGCGAACTGGCTCGAACTCGGCTCGGTTTCTAATATTATGGCTTTTTCTAATATATGCTATATATTTTTATGGATGTTGATAAATTTTGTCTTAGAAAATTTACTCTTTTTTTTATTTATATGATGGTAAATTTGTGACGTAAAAAGCATAATTAATTCAACAAAAAAATCTTTAAGACATGAGAGTAATCGTACAACAAGTTTAATGTGGCTTTTGTTCGGTCTTGGCTCGGGCTCGGCTCGGGCTCGTCCGAGCTCAAGAACTAAATCGAGTCGAGCTAGATCGTTTCGAGCCTATAATCAAACCGAATTCAAACACCATTTTTGAGCTCGATCTTGAGCTCGGCTCGAATAAAGCTCGTTCGATACTTTAGTCGAACCGAATTCGAACACAGTTTGTTCGAGTTCATTCGTTCGATTTTCAGCCCTATAGGCGTATAGTTTTTGTTATGCGCCCACCTGTCATGAAAGATAGTCTCCAGACTTATCTTCCAATGCACCTGCCTCACTCATGTGGGCGCATAGACCATGGGCGCATGCACTCTTTGGTGCATACCTTCCATAGCATATGCTCTACATGATGCATTTAGCCTTGGGCGTATGCCCTCCATGTCACCCCATTGACCCCTTGTGCCATCTCTTGCAATTATCCTTGTTTGTCCCCATGGTCCTTAGTGTGAGTTGTGATTTTGCTTGTACTCTTTACTTGACTGGTCCTATAATGTTATTTTCCATGTTGCACATGTACTCTGAACTTTAAACACGATCTTGGTATTGCACGTACACTCTCTGATAACTCCTTCAATGGCCCGTCGTGGCGCACTCTTGACCAATAAGTTCTTGGCATACAAGTGCACTTAACATGAACACGACATGACAATATGACTTTACATGATAACTCTTGATAGCGACCCGTCGTGGTGCACTCTTGACAAACAACTTGACATGATAATTCTTGATGGTGGTCCGTTGTGACGTACTCTTGACTTGATAAGTAACATAACATGTAATCTTGATGTCGCTGCGACAACTATCTCTGCTTGCTAAGTAAATCTTATCTTGACACCGTGGATAGTTGTGCCCGTACAAGCTACATGTCTCGTCTTGCATCATGTCTAGGACATGGATACCTGATTTTCTACGGTCAGAAATTTATACTGAATCTGACTAGGATAATGACTAGATTGATCAAGTAGTTCATGAAGAGATTTTTCAGCTACAGGCAGTCCCGTTATCTGGGCGCTTTAATTGGACTTGTATCCTGCCGTCGAGTATGGCACATTTCTGGCACGCTGTCATGTGTTGCACCCCCAAGTCACCTAATACAACTCTTTCAACTTGCAACTGGATAACCTGGATTAAGTCTGCAGGACTTGTGGCTGTTGGAACATCTCAATATATCTTGTTAGTAACTAGGCTTGTGATAACCTTAGTTAGTTAAAGTATCAAGCCGTACTCATTTCTTGGCCATGAATGATGGATGGAGTCCAGTCTAGTCTTGTCTAGACAGTGCCAGTCTATGATTACTTCAGTACATTTACTGTAGACTAAGCTCTGTTCAGGTGAAGGGTTACAACCCCGGTCCTTATTTGGTTTACGGGTTGTAACTTGGTTACCGGAATAGTCTCTCAGTTATCTTATCGTTTATCACCCTGTTTTCTCTAACTCATGTCTTTCGTTATCATTTATGTCTTTATATGCTAATATGCTGGCTTTAGTTCTTAAGTGAAGCTTTCCTTGTGGCACTTGCTCTTTATGGGGTCTGATCCAGCTGGTTTTGTATGGCCAGATTTCGGAATAGCTTCCGAGGATCTCCCAGCCTTCCAGCCAAATGGTGAACACTAGACGCAACCTTAACAACGAGTGGGTTTTATTTTGCTCTCCCACTCTATTATAAATTATTCTTTTGAGGTATTTAGCCACCGAGCAAGTGTTAGCTCGTGTTGAATTTATATTTATGTCTGCCTAAGGGCTGTAACATGATTGACAAATCCTAGGGTTGATCATGTATGACTTAAACTCTTGCTAGTCTTCGCATTTTGTATGACTAGCTTCATGATCATCTGAATATGTAATGTTTGGAACGCCTTACTTTGTATGTCTGATGATCTACCATCTTGTTACATTTACTTGATTGCTTGAGATTGAGACACTAGGCTTGTTCTTGACCATAAGAGACTGTTGGCATGTAGTTAAATCTCATGCATCTAGACAGCCGTGACCGTATTGCGAGGTGGGATCCACTTCAACGTACGTAGCTGGTTGTGTCTGTCCTCCGCTCTACAGTATTCTAGTTCTGGGGCGTGACACAAACAACATACTATAATATAATAATGGCTAAGCCTTGAATTCTAGACCATAGCTGAAATTTTTTCCACTCACATAATGTAGTTACATGTGCTTCTGGCTGCACATTAAAGCCCATGTGCCAGCCTAGTTTCAGTGTATAATTTTGGGCGTCTATAAGTTTACCCTCAAGAGACGACCTGCTATCTTTGTCCATATACTATAGGTGAGTTCTTTATTAAAGAGACATGGTATGAAGCCTTGCGCTTCCCTTGCGGTGCTACGCTGCTATGACATGGCCTAAAGCCGAGGCCTTACCCCTTACCGAAAACCTTATCGTAGTGTCATACTACTGTAGCATGAGGTCACAGCCTCTTTGTAGTGCCATACTACCCAGCATGAAGCCTTTGGTTCCCTTGCGGTGTTACGCCACAACGACATGGCTTGCAAGACTGAGGCTTTACCCCTATCCGGCTACCTCATCGTGGTTTCGTGTTATTGTAACATGAGGAACACCTCCCCTTTGTAATGTTGACTACCCCTCTTTAATTTCATCATACAACATTAGGCTATGTAAGCCCCCTGAAATTCCCGAATTATTTTTCGAATTTTCTAATAAATTATTTCCAATAATTCATTTCTATATAATTAATTTCGATCATTAAATGCTCTTTACTGTGACTTGAAATTCTAGAGCGTCAGGGATGCCAGTCTCTGGAAACTTCCTTCTTGAAGTTTGTAGTAGACGAGATTATCTTCATATTGATATATTGTGTCCCACTCGAACTTGTCTCCTTGTGCTCCATTTGCTTCGCGCAACTTTCGGATTAATTTAGACCAATTTATTGTCTGCCGTAATTCGTGATTTAATTTCCAACTTAATTTCTGGGCCCGACATCGGTCCAATCCGGTCAACCCAATATATGGCCCTGGCCTGTTTTGAGCCTACTGTGCATGTGCTACTTGCGTGCCACCGAATTGATCTCCCTTGTGCTCCCATTCCATCCTGATTTAATCTGGTTTAAAATTATTATTTTAATTAAATCTTGGTTTCGACTTTGTCCAAACTTGGCCCAACGTCCGACCCAGTTGGCATGGACCCTACCATGATTGTCCAAATACCCCACATAATTTTCTCTATCTTTTTCCCCTATTCTAAAATATCCCTCTATCTCTCTACTTATTTAATCTTATTTTATCCCTTGTATATTATATATGTATATATGTATATGTGTATATATACATATGTATATACACTCACACTCTCTCTCCTTTCTCTCTCCTCACCCAAGCACACACACACACACCCCCATCACCAGCTCACCCCCTCTCAACCGACATCACCCCTCTCTCCATTTTCTCTCTCTAAAATATCTCCCTCTCTCTCTCTCTAAATAACTATCTCTCTCTCTCCCTACATTTAAAACCTTACACCCCCATCACCTCACTCCTCCTGTACGAGCAGCCCACCCCCTCTCTTTATTTATTCTCTCTCTCTCACACACATTAATATCTTCCTTTCTCTCTCTCTCCTCCCTATTATATTCACTCACACACATGATTCCTCTCTCTCTCTCCAAATACCAACAGAACACCACACCACCACCACCACTCCCATCCCCATGCCGAGCTCCAGCCGAACCCAACCCCCCCCATTCTTCTTCTTCTTCCTCACTACTTCTTGTTATTTTTCATTCAACCCACCACCCTCACCATTATCAAACCACCACCACCTTCATCATTATCACCATCACCATCACCATTATCATCATCTTCACCACCACAAACGCCACCACAAGCACCACCTCCACCGTCGCGCGCCGCCGCGGCCACCCCCGTCGGCGACCGCCCCCGCCTGGCCCGCGCCGCGCCCGACCAAGCTCGGCCAAGGCGACCTCGAGCGCACCTCCCTGGACGGCCACCGTCCTCCGGGACGCGCCGTCGAGGCGATTCGTGCATTTCGCACAAAATCCCGTCGGCGCGAGCTCGGAAACGAACTCAGAATTGCGTCTCGAACCAGCGACTTCGTGCAGATTTTCTGGACAATTCGACCGTTGGATCGGCGATTTCTTTGCTCTGTCACAATCTCGGTATATACCCCTTCGCCTCTGTCAAATTTCGCCTGTAAATTCTGTCGTTTGATACATCAAATCTGGCCGCAAAGTTGACCGTTTAATTGTGTACAGTTTTACGACGCCAACTTCGTCGACTCGTAACTCCGTCGTCACAGCTCCGTTTTGCGCGCCGTCAGTTCCGGTGCACAGCTGGTATAACCCTCTTCCTGTCCCCCTTTAGATTTCATTTCAGTTTGAGCTTGTTAGGTCAGTCGAATTCGACGCCAAAGTTGGCCGTTCGAATTCTTAGTGTTGCACCTGTTAAATTCCATTTTTGAACCCGGGACTCCGGATTCAATTTCTGACACCACCAGTAGACTCGTGGCGTCGTTCTGGCATGTTTTCATATAAAGTTTGCTTGATTTGGAGAACATGGGCCCTGGCACGCATTTTGGTGCAAAACGGGTCCCACTTTCTGGGTCAACGGGTCATTTTGAGTTCGGCTCATCGAAATCCAACTCCGGATATACCGTTGAGTTCGTATCGTCATTCTGGACTCGTTGACATATAATTTACTAGGTTTTAGTGGACATTGGTTCCGACACGCATTTCGGTACAAGTCGGATACCAATATCCGGGTCAGCGGGTCATTTTGAGATCGGCTCATCGAAATCCAATTCCGGATATACCGTTGAGTTCGTATCATCATTCTGGACTCTTTGACATATAATTTGCTGAGTTTTGAGGACATTAGCTCCGACATGCCTTTCCGTGCAAATCGGTTTCCAATGTCCTGGTCAACGGACCAATTTGAGATCGGGTCAACGGAATCCAATTCCGGATATACCGTTGGGTTCGTATCGTCGTTATGGATTTGTGGACATATAATTTGTTAGATTTTGTGCACTTTTATTTTGGCACATTTTTTGGTGCAAAGTCTGTCCAACGACGGACATCATTTTGGCCCAAAATTACCGTTTTGCCCTTGTGTCCAAATTAGACTTTTGGACAGGCTATCCTAGCTGATTTGACCATTCTGGACACGTTGGTGATATTTATTTTATCATCCGACAATATCTGTAGATTTTTACCCTATTATTATAATCCTTCTCCTTTTGTGGTATTTTGAGTTCCATCGATTCCGGTGATTTCACAATCACTGAAATTGAATATGTTGACCCCGTAGATATTTATAGAGACTAGCCTTGACCCAGTTTGACCTAGTGTGACTCAGTGTGACCTAGTTTGACTTAGTTGACTGAGTCTGACCTAGATTGCGTAGCTTATACTATAGAATCAAGCCTAACACTGTTGAACCCTAATTAGCTTATATATATCTTATCTTTAGGTCTGTGGCATCACTCTGAGCATCGACCCCATTTAACAGCTCAGGACCGCAGGCGAGTACATTCTCTGATCTTTTCATACTTGTTAGGACTTATATTCTTGCTTTAGATTACTTTACATGATGCTGTCACGTCATTATCACGGATTGGTACTATATGGATCTTGTTATGCGATGTTATCTCTCTCGGGGTGCATCAGATACAGTTGTCATGTGCTTTTCACGAACATCTTGTATTTCTTGTACACCGCTTTCATGTATACTCTTGTGCAATCTTGTACTCTCATGATCACGTGAGCAAACATGATAAAAATCTCTTGTACAAGGTAACGTAACTTGACTAGATCCTTGTGTATTGATTGGGGAGGGTGAGTAGGAAATGGTTATGTGATCAAATCCCATATTTTACAAATCCTATGAACTCTTGTGAAATCTTGTACAATCTTGTGAAATCTTGTATATGTCCTAACCCGTTTATATAACCATATCATGCTCTAAATCACAGGTTACCTACAGTTCTTACTTATCATATATGTAGATATTTCCAGTTATCAAATCTCTCTCATTTTTATATATATTTCTTTACAGTCCATGTATCTTACTCTTTGCATGCTTTACATTTCCCAACATGATATGAACTGCGTGAGATGTAATGTACTCGTTCCGCTCCTGACTGGATACGTTATGAAAATATTTCAGATGTTGATGCTAGCTGAGGTGGTTCCCACTATTCTTCTCTATGAGTTGCCTGGTAGATATCTTTAGTTAGTCTCGTTGTTCCTTCTTTATTTTCCTGTCTTATGATCATTATAGATTCTAGTTGTTCTAGTGATATTGCTATTAATTCTTGTCTTATCTTCCTTAGTTTTCGTGATGTGACATGAGTACATTTCTAGTTATGGATTCTTAGATGTTGTAGTTAGTATAGTATACTTGACAACGTTCTACCGCCGATACTGCGGCGTAGGCTGGGCGTGGCCTACGTATCCGTATCCGTATATCCGGGTGCGGGTCGTGACAGGCTACCTGCCTATTTGCGGTGCTACGCCGCTGTGACTTGGCTCGCAAAGCCGAGGCATTATCCCTTTCGGGAACCTCATGGTGGAGTCACCCCTCTGTAGCATAGAGTTTCACTCCTTATAGTGCTGTGCTACCGTGCTTCCTATAAAGCACACCAGGCATTCACTCTGCCTGAGAACTCATTAAGGCGTTTAAGCCAACCTCCCACAGGATCCGTTTCCGTAGAAAACAATAGTAGACAACAGTGGTTGTAGGTCCATAACCTATCCATGCCACAAAGGACATGTATCCACTGTTCCTGATATTTTTCCAGTTAATGGTCCTCCATTGAACCAAAATCTAGATGTTTAGTAGATTTCTCTTTGAACTAATAGCATAATTAAAACTTTATGGTAGGATTACAATAATATAATATCAGAATGCCTTCAAGCCCATTTTACTTGTTGTGTCAACGACCAACTGGCGCTTGAGGCCCTTGGTGAATGGATCCGCCAGGTTTTCCTGACTCCGAACATCAATCACTGCAATAACACCTCTCTTGATGAGATCGTGTACTGCCCTGTGCTTTAACTGCACAGTCCTCTTCTTTCCATTGAAGAGGTCATTTGATGCCACCGCCGCAGTTGCCTGGTTATCACAGTATATCGGTATTGTCGCTATTTGCGTCCCAACTACTGGAAGATCATACATGAGCTCCCAAAGCCATTCTGCTTCCTCCGCTGCAGTATCAATACAAAGAACTCAGATTCCATGGATGACCGCGAGAGCATAGTCTGCTTCTTCGACTTCCACGATATAGTAGCTCCACCCATTGTGAAAATAAATCCACCTATGGACCTCTCGCTCTCCAACTCTGAGCACCAGCTGGCATCACTGAAGCCTTCTACTACCGGCGGATCTCCGCTGTAGTGCAGTGCATATTTCTGAGTCTTCTTGAGATATCTCATAACCCGTTTCACAGCTTTCCAGTGCTCAATGCCTGGGTTGCTCGTAAAACGACTCAGCATTTCCACGATGAAAGCTATGTCAGGCCTTGTGGCAGTAGTAGCATACATCAAACATCCGATAATGCTTGCGTATTCCAGCTGCCTGACGCTTTCTCCGGAATTAGGCTTCAACTTCATATCACACCTGTAAGGCGTATCAATCCCTGGAAGATCCTGATACCCGTAGCGTGTGATCATCTTCTCAATATAATGAGACTGTGACAACGCTAGTCTAGTGTCTTTCCGGATGATCTTGATCCCTAAGATCACATCAGCTTCCCCCAAGTCCTTCATACTGAACTTGCTCGAGATGAACTTCTTTGTCTCCGTGACACAGGCCATATCCGTACCTAGGATTAGCATGTCGTTTACGTACAGACAAATGATTACACCTCTTCCATCAGCGAACTTTGTGTAAACACACTTGTTCGTCTCGCTGACCCTGTAGCCATTTGACCTTATAACCTTGTCAAACTTCTCATGCCACATCTTGGGAGCTTGTTTAAGTCAGTACAAGGATTTCACCAACTTGCAGACTTTGTCTTCAAGACCCTTGACAACAAATCCCTATGGCTGTTGCATGTTAATCTCTTCGGTCAGCATGCCATTTAGGAAAGTCATTTTCACATCCATCAGATGTATCGCCATCTTATGTATTGCTGTGAGAGCAATCAACATTCTGATTGTGGTCATCCAGACTACTGGAGTATACGTCTTAAAGTAGTTGATCCCCTACTTCTGAGAAAAACCCTTGGCTACCAACCTAGCCTTGAACTTGTCAATAGTTCCATCTGCTTTCATCTTCTTCTTGAAGATCCATTTACATCCGATGGATTTCGCTCCTTCAGGAAGATCAACCAACACCCAAGTGTTATTTGAGGTGATGGAATCAATTTCATTGTTTATCGCCTCCTTCCAGAAAACTGTGTCTTCGGTCTTCATCGCCTCATCATAGATAAGCGGATCTGCTTCCACATGATATGTGACAAAGTCATTTTCGAAGTCCTTCGGCCTCCTCACACGCTTAGCTGACGGCTCAGCAAGTTCTGGTTCAACCGTTGTTTCAACAACAACATCTTCTTGGACTACATTCTCATTGAAAACTTCAGTTTCCTGCGCACCCTCATTGTTCTCCGGAATATCCGCAAGAACAATGTTCTTGTGCCTTGCAAATTTTGTCTTCAAAATATTCTGCGTCGCGAGATTCAATGATATGATTTGACTCAATATCAAGAAATCTCCGAGTATCACTCTTCTCGACATAACCCAAAAGATCGTCTTTGTAGTCCTTGTCCCAAGCTTCTGAATCTTCAGATCTATAAGGTTTACATATGCCAGACACCCCACACTCGAATGACATTCAAGTTAGGTCTGACTTTGAACTAGAGTTCATGAGGAGTAACGTCTGAAGTTGCATGAGGTACTCTATTTAGAATAAAAGTGGTCGTCAATGCAGCTTCTCTCTCCAGTAGCACTTTGGAAGACCCGCAGTCAACATCATTGAGTTTATCATTTCTGTCAACATTTTGTTCTTCCTCTCTGCTACTCTATTTGTCACGCTCCAGAACCAGAATACTGGAGAGCGGGGGACAGACACAGCCAGCTACGTACATTGAAGTGAATCCCACTTCGCAATACGGTCACGTCTGTCTAGATGCATGAGGGTTTACTACAATCCATTAGTCTCTTAGGGTCAAGAATAAACCTAGTGTCTCAATCTCAAGCAAACAAGTAAATGTAACAAGATGGTAGATCATCAGACATACAAAGTAAGGCATCCCAAACATTACATATTCAGATGATCATGAAGCTAGTCATACAAAATGCGAAGACTAGCAAGAGTTTAAGTCATACATGTTCAACCCTAGGATTTGCCAATCATGTTACAGCCCGTAGGCAGACAGGAATCTAAATTCAACACGAGCTAACACTTGCTCGGTGGCTAAACGCCTCAAAAGAATATTTTTACAATAGAGTGGGAGAGCAAAATAAAACCCACTCGTTGCCAGGATTCCTTCTAGTGGTCACCATCTGGCAGGAATGCTGGAAGATCCTTGGAAGCTGCTCCGAAATCTGGCCATACAAAATCAGCTGGGTTAGACCCCATGAAGAGCAAGTGCCACAAAGGAGGCTTCACTTAAGAACTAAAACCAGCATATCAGCATATAAGTTACAGATGAAATAATAACAGACATGAGTTAAAAAGAACATGATGATAAACGATAAGATAACTAAAGGACTATTCCGGTAACCAAGTTACAACTCGTAAACCAAACAAGGATCGGGATTGTAACCCTTCACCTGAACAAAACTTAGCCTCTAACCAATTATCGATAAAGTAAAGTATACACAAGCATGTCCAGAGATAGCTATGTACTGGGTCTAGATGTCACCCCCAGTTTTCAAAAACAGGGGTATTTTTGTCATTTTACATTTTTGAATATTTTTAAAATTTATTTTATTATTTATGATATTATTTTGGGGTTGAAATTTATTTTATTATTTATGATATTGTTTTGGGGTTATTTGAGTCGGGTTCGAATTTCAACTCAATCCGACTTGAAACGGGGACCCGGGGGTAGTTTGACTCTAGTGGGACCCACACACTAGTTAGGCATGGCCCACATGATATTAATTTTAGTCCACATGATAGAAATATTTTAGTTAGAGGTTAGACTAATTATTATGGATAAGGTTAGTGTGATTAGAGACTTTAGAATGACTAATTTAGCCCCAACCAATTAGCCCTTTCCTAATACTCATAGAATAGGTTAGTGGGGGCATTTTGGACCTTACCATAATAGGACAAATAGCCCCATATGGCCAGCCACTTTGGGAGAGGATAGGCTCAAGTTCATTTCATTATTCTCATCCACACTCTCTCTCTTGTTCTTTCCCAAATTCCTAGAGAGCAATCCCTAGCAATTTCTCCACCAAATCCTTCCATTTCGCCACCAAATCTTCTTCTTTCCTTCTCCATTCTAGCCAAGGAGGAAGCTACCCAAGTTTGGGAGGATTCGGAGCTCGTTCGTGTCCTTTTGGAATCTCTACGTGTCGGTGTCGCTCCGGGAAGGCTTTTCTTCGATTCGATCTACCGGGAGGTATAAATCCCTTCTCCTTTTCATTTTCTCATGCATATAGGTCTATTTTGAACCCATAGGAATGACCCCCATAGTTGTATCTCCATTTGTGTCCATTTCGTGTCCATTTGGAGGTCATAGGAGTGTCCTTTGTGTTGTGGTTGTGTCCATGTGAGAAAACCCCAAATTTGGACACACTATGTGTTGTTGTTATGTATGAATGAATTATTACATATTTAATCTCATATTTTTGTATTGGAGATGTGTTCTATAGTGTCTCATATATATATATTAGTGTAGAGAGTGAGTTCTTGATATATTATGTTATATACTTGTGTTCTTTTGTCTCAAATTACCCAAATCCGTCATGATTTTTATCCACGTTTTTAATTTCAGCCCTAACTTAGAAATGTCATAACTTCTAGCTCAAAGCTCGGTTTAATCTCCCATTTTTTTTAAAAGAAGCGTATTGAAGTTAGCTTTCGAAAAACATATATTAATAGGCCTAATTCCTTCTGTAACTTTCTGGAGAATTATTTGAGTGTCAGCTGTACGAAAGACAAACGCGTTCTCGGTGTTTTTGCGATTCCGGGAGTTTCCGAAAACGAAAACGCGATCCGTTTGAAGTTTCGGAAAGCTAACACATATATCTATAACATATTTTAATCCTAGATTTTAATTCATGCTGAGATGGTACAGTATTGATTATTAGTAGGAGTTACTATTCGGCATATGCATTTTGTGCACCCTTGTGTGTAATATAATATTCTATTTGATTTTAACCCATGTTAATGTATATACATTATATAATTAAATAGAGAATGCAAGCATGAGTAAATGTTTAAATAAATGATGTATGAGGTGTAAGTATCATATCTAATGTAAGCATGTATAAGTATGGCTTGTAATGAATATGTAGGTTCCATAGTATATAATGTATGGTGCATATAGTAGTGCAAGAGAATAAATAAATGATGAATGAATGCAAGCATGAATGTAATGTAATAATAGATGTAATGTATGCAATATACAAGTTAATGAGATGTAATGTTCTATGTTAACACAAATCCTATATTACCTCATGTACCCCTTACACTATGTAGACACTATCACACTTGACACTTTGTTCACTTACACTTTGACACTCTTTGATATGTATACACTATGTATGCCCATTTAACCCTCACTTGCCCCTTTGCCATGTTCACATACACACACATAGCCTCTTAAATATGTATTTATGAATACAGTTAACTTAGCTATGTATGTATATTATATATATGTTAGCATATTGTGTTGTAATATATAAGTTTATATAACCATTTGAAATGCCATGATTATAGACCTAATATTGAATACCAATATATGCATGTGTATATATGTGTAGACATATATAGTTTAAAGTAATAGATTAACTAGTGTATATCCAATGTGAATTCTTGCCTATTTGAGTATTGAATAATTGCATGCTATGTAGAGTTGGGTGTATGTTGGCTTGTATAGCCTTGTATTGATGTGTGCTTGCTAGGATAGTCTTGGTTAGGCCTAGTAAGATTTGCTGGGTTAGGACATGACTTAGTTTGACCTAGCTTGACTAGTGCAGTTGACCAGAGTTGACCAAGGGTTGACTTTGGCCTAGTTTGACCTAGATTCATGTAGAATGCATTGTAGTGCTTTATATTACCCTTCTGGACATGTTGTGACTTGTGCTGTTCCAATTAGGAGCCAGACACCTCTCCTCGGACAGTATCTTTACCTTGGACATTCAGATATCAGGCGAGTACATTCTCTGATCATTTCATAACTTGTTTAGAATTATATTCCTGCTCTAGTTTACCTTATTTGATGCTGTCACGATATTATCACGGATTGGTACTATATGGATCCCTACATTGAGATGTTATCCCCCTCGGGAGCATCAGATACATTATGTCATGTGTTTCGTGTACATCATGTATTTCTCGCTCTCATGTTATTCATGTTTCTCATGTGCTTCATGCTCGTTCATGCATGCTCGTGTACTCTCATGTGCTCTCATGAATCGGTCATGTTTCCCATGTATCTCATGTATAACCTATATTGCATGTGCACTCATTTAAGAGCCTTCATGTGAATTTCATGTGCACCCATTTATGGGCCCCCATGTGAACTTCATGTGCACTCATGTATGAGCTCTCATGTATACTTCATGTGCACCCATTTATGGGCTTCATGTGAAAACCATGTACGTAACATAACTTGTCTGGATCCTTGTGTATTGATTGGGGTATGGGGGAGTATAAATAGTCATGTGAACAATCCCAAAGTAGAATAGCCATGTACGCCTCTTTAGTATAGCCATGTGCAAATCAAGCTGTTCACATGTCGAGTTTGTACTCTAAATCACTAGTCACTGGTAGCTCTCTACTTATAGTAGATATTTCTATTACAGTTCTCTCTCTGTTTACATCATGTACTTTCTTTCAGTTTTATGTATCGTACTCTCTTGCATGTTTATATTCTCTAACCTGTTATGATCTGCGTGAGATGTATTGTGCTCGCTCCCGTCCTGACTGGACCTGTTGATAAATTTTACAGATAGCCTGGAGATTGCCTGCTAGCTTAGAGGAGACACAGTAGAGGTTGTTTAGATAGTTATTTCATTTTGTCTGGAGTTGTATTTACTTGTGGATTACTGTATTTGAGTTTTGAGATGTATTTCTGGGATTATGTATCTTAGACACTTAGACTTCTATCTCCTGTATCTCTTTTGGATTTCATGTTTATCTATCTTTATCATTCTACCTTAGATTGTGATTGAGTTGTACCTCTGTGTTGGCCTCCTTATGGAGAGTATTCATATTATGCTAGTTATAGTTCATGACCTAGAACAGCGTTCTACCGCCGACACTGCGGCGTAGGCTGGGCGTTGTTACGTACTCGTACCCTCACGGTGGGTGCGGGTCGTGACACTAGACAAGACTAGACATGATGGGACTCCAATCAATCATTCACGGCCAAGCAAGAGTACGGCTTGATAGTTAACTAGCTAGGGTTATCACAAGCCTAGTTACTAGCAAGATGCAATGAGATATTCCTACGGCCACAAGTCCTGCAGACTATCCAGGTTATCCAGACGCAAGGTTCAAGCTTAGAGTTATCATGTCTTGTTAGGTGACTTGAGTGCAACACATGACAGTGTGTATAGTACTCGTTTCATAAAGTGCTCCACATGACAGTGAGCTGAAAATGTGCCCTACTCGTCGGCAGGCTACAAGTCCATCAAGGAAGGCGCCCAGATAACGGGATTGCTTGTAGCCGAAATACCTCTCTATATGCTCTACTTGATCAATCTAGTCATTAACCTAGTCAGATTCGGTATGAATCCCTGACCGTGGTAACTAGGGATACATGTCCTAGACATGATGTGAGACAAGGCTGGTAGCTTATACAAGCACATTCAATACAATCACCCACGGTGTCATGATGAGAATTTACTAGCAAGTCGAGATAGCCATCGCAACAGCATTCAAGATTACATGTTAGACTTAATTGTCAAGAGTGCGCCACGACGGGCCACAACCATGTCATGTTACTTGTCAGGAGTGCGCCTTAACAGGCCACTATCGTGTAGTATCATGCTAAGCCATATATCATATCTTGTCATGTTCATAGAGAAGTTCAAAATTAACATGGTACTAGCATTATAATCAAAAGAATTCCAAGTTACACAAGGGCTATTAAAATAAGGCATGCATAATGTGACCACTAACATGCAAAGAATGCAAGGGGCTGATGGAAGGCTATGCGGCCAGGGCGCATGAATTGTCATGCGGCCCAGAGTGGTCCCATGCGGCCAGCTGATTGGTCCCATGCGGCCCAATTGGTCTCATACGGCCAGAATGGTCTTATGCGGCTCAAAATAGTCCTATGCGACCAGATGAGTCCCATGCGGCCAGCTGATTGGTCCCATGCGGCCCAATTGGTCTCATGCGGCCAGAATGGTCTTATGCGGCTCAAAATAGTCCCATACGGCCAGATGATTGGTCCCATGCGGCCCAATTGGTCTCATGCGGCCAGAATGGTCTTATGCGGCTCAAAATAGTCCCATGCGGCCAGCTGGTTGGTCCCATGCGGCCCAATTGGTCTCATGCAGCCAGAATGGTCTTATGCGGCTCAAAATAGTCCCATGCGGCCAGATTAGTCCCATGCGGCCAGCAGATTGGTCCCATGCGGCCCGATTGGTCTCATGCGGCCAGAATGGTGCAAGTCAGCACTTACATCAACTCCAACCGAGGAAAAGTTCGTGGAAAACACCATGGCTTCCATGCTCCACCCAATCTACAATATGAGCCCAAATCCAGACTCCCATAAATCAATTCGGGGTAAAATAAAATTCTCTACAACATGGAACCATTGGTTTTCAAAAATATGCAAGTTTGATAGATCAAAACTCATGAAATTTGAAAATACATCAAAGCTAGATCTACAAGAAATTAACCATGGAAATTGAAAATGCTAAGTACTAAAGTGTCTTAGAATCTTGTGAGGAAGAAGATGGAACAATAAAAATGAAGTTCCTTCATGAAGCAAGTTGCACTTGCCTAAGCTTCTCCTTGTAGGTGGAGAAGTAATGGAGGAAAAAGAAGAAGAAATAATAAATGAAGAGTAAAGAGGTGAGAGAAAGGGGTTTATAAATGGGGATGGTGGTAGGTGGGGGGGTTAACATGTTGAACCATGGAATAAACCAAGCCAACCCAAAATAAACCAAGTTAAACCATGACATGCTATGATGAATCTAAACAGGATTAAACCAAGAATTAGCTAGCAAGACAAGACAAGTAAAAATACTGGACAGGATCCGTACACGTATACTGAAAATACGTATACGAAAAACGGAGGTGACAACTCTACCCACCTTAAAAGAATTCCGTCCTCAAAATTTAGTCAAGAGGCTGGAGATGTCAAACAAGCTATACTAATCACAGACAAGTTATAACTAAGCAATCAATCAAGCAATCATTCATGCACGCAATGAAGTTGAAGGCGTAAGGCATAAGAAGACATTATACCTTACGAGTCAAACAAGTCGGGATATCGTGATCGGATATCATCCTCACGCTCTCATGTTAACTCACCCAGGGAGTGATGACCCCAAGCAACACGGACTAACTTGATAGTCTTGTTCTTGAGTATCTTCTCTCTTCGGTCCAATATGGATACGGGCCTTTCCTCATACGAAAGGTTGGTACCAACAACCAATTCCGAATGATCAAGGACATGACTCGGATCCGGGATGTACCGTAGCGACGACGGAAGAGCGAGACGATACGACACATCACCTACTCGCTCCAGGATGTCGAAAGGCTGTATATATCTAGGACTAAGCTTTCCCCGCACGCTGAAATGAATGACGCCATGGGTAGGCGAGATCCTAAGGAATACATGATTGCCGACAGAAAATTCAAGGGGACGTCGATGAGAATCGACCCAATGACGCTGGCGATCTTGGGCAACTCGAAGATGGTCTCTGACTTGTCTGACCACCTCAATAGTCCGCGTTACCATCTCTGGTCCAAGCATTTTCCTCTCACCGATATCATCCCAAGCTAAAGGAGATCTGCATTTCCTGCCGTACAAGGCTTGAAAGGGTGCCATCTGGATGCTGGCCTGGAAGCTGTTGTTGTAGGAGAACTCCACGAGATGCAGGTGATCTTCCCACGAACCACCGAAGTCGAGTGTACATCACCGCAGCATATCTTCAAGAGTCTGGATCGTGCGTTCTGACTGACCATCTGTCTGCGGATGGTAGGCTGAACTGAACTTGAGACGAGTCCCCAAACTCTCTTGAAGATTCTGCCAAAAGTGCGATGTGAATCTTGAATCTCTGTCTGATATTATACTAACTGGCACTTCATGCAATCTGACTATCTGCCTGAGGTACATCTCGGCAAGCTGATCCGTTGACTGGCCAATTCTGAAAGGGATAAAATGAGCTACCTTCGTGAGTCTGTCAACTATAACCCAGATAGCATCTCTCCCAGCTGGAGATCTAGGTAATCCAGTCACAAAATCCATGGTAATGTTCTCCCATTTCCATTCTGGGATCGATAAAGGTTGAAGAAGTCCAACTGGTCTCTGATGTTCGGTTTTAACTTGTTGACAAACCAAACAACGAGAGACAAACCGGGCTATCTCCCTCTTCATGCCATTCCACCAAAAATGCTGACGGATATCTCGGTACATTTTTATACCACCGGGGTGAATCGAATACTAAGAACTGTGAGCTTCTGCCATGATCTCCTGTCTGATATCTCCACTGGGTACACAAAGACACCTCCCATGTCGGAGTGTACCATCCTCATGAATACATAGCTCTGGTCTCCGCCCTGCTACATATTCTGCCCTAAGCCGCTGAAGCTTAGAATCCACCGACTGAGCTAACTTGATCCTCTCTCTATACTGGACTGAACTTGCATACTGGCTATTAATGCCACACTAGAAGGAAGAACAACTTCAATACCCATCTTCTGAAGATCTGCTAACAACTCTGGCTGCGCTGTTAAAAATTAAACTCCGGACCTTCTGCTCAATGCATCTGTAACAACGTTGGCCTTCACAGGATGATACTGCAAGTTGATGTCATAATCCACAAGTAGCTCTAGCCATCTTCTCTGACGCATATTGAGGTCCTTCTGGGTAAACACATACTTAAGACTCTTGTGGGCGGTAAAAATCTCCACCCGATCTCCATATAGATAATGCCTCCAAATCTTAAGTGCAAAAACCACCGCTGCTAACTCCAAGTCATGGGTAGGATAATTTCTCTCATGGTCACGAAGCTGACGTGATGCATAAGCGATTATCTTACCATGCTGCATCAATACGCATCCCAATCCTCTACCTGAAGCATCACAATAAACTGAAAATCCTCCAGTCCCATCGGAAAGAGTGAGAATGGGGGCCATCATCAATCTTTGCTTCAACTTCTCGAATGAACTCTGACACTCTGCTGTCCAAGCAAACTGCATATTCTTGCGGATCAATTGCGTCAATGGCGCTGAAATCCTAGCAAAGTCTGATACAAACCGCCGATAATAGCCGGCCAATCCAAGAAAACTTCGAACTTCTGCGACAGTGCTAGGTACTGGCCATGTCTCTATGGCCACTATCTTCTGGGGGTCCACTTCCACTCCATCTCTGGTAATGATGTGACCCAAGTACGAGATACGATCCAACCAAAACTCGCACTTACTGAACTTCGCGTACAATTGGTGTTCCCTGAGTATCTGAAGAATTACACGAAGATGCTGCTCATGCTCTGTCTCACTCTTGCTATAGACTAAGGTGTCGTCTATAAACACTATCACGAACTGGTCCAAATAGGGTATGAAGATACGATTCATGAGGTCCATGAATACGGCTGGCATATTGGTCGCTCCAAATGGCATAACAATGAACTCCCAATGTCCATACCTCGATCTGAATGCTGTCTTCGGGATGTCCTGCTCTCTGACTCTAATCTGATGGTACCCTGACCGCAAGTCAATCTTCGAGAATACTGTCGCTCCCTTGAGCTGATCAAATAAGTCATCTATCCTTGGTAGAGGATATCTGTTCTTGATTGTTACAGAGTTTAAGGTACGATAATCAACACATAATCTTGACATACCATCCTTCTTCTTCACAAGGAGCATCGGGGCTCCCCAAGGCGATCCACTAGCATGAATGAATCCCTTGGTTCTGAGTTCTTCAATCATCTTGTACAAGATTTTTAACTCTGAAGGCGCCATCCTGTAGACTGTCTCTGACACTGGTGCTGATCCGGGAATCAAATCGATGGTGAACTCTATCTCTCTCTCTGGGGGCATGCTTGGAAGCTCTTTGGAAAATACATCAGGAAACTCTTCTACTACTCTGGGAAACTGAAATGTCACTGCTACTGCCATCCGCAACACTAGGGGAGAAGGTTCTACTCCGCCTCGAAAAAATAAAAACTCTGGCTCAGCAGGAATACTAAAAATAATCTTGCCGATATGGAAATCTATTCTAGCATACTGGTCCCTCAACCAATCCATTCCTAGGACCACATCATAATCGGCCATCGGGAACTCTATCAACCTAGCGAAAAACTCTCTACCGCTAAATACGATTCAACACGAGAAAAATACTCTATCTACTCCCACAAGACCGTTACCAGTAAGTATATTGAGCCTTACTGATAATGACTCGGGCTCCAGTCCTATCCGTGTTGCAAATCGTGCAGACATAAATGAATACGATGCACCCGAATCAAATAATAGTGATGCAGGAAAAGAGTTGACAAGAATGGTACCTGCCACCACCTCACCTGATGCCAACTCCCCCTCTACGGTCAAAGCCATCACTTGACTGGCGGTTCTGAATCTGATCTTGAACCTGGGCATACTGGTGTGGTCGCTGCTACTGGAATGCTTGAGCCTGAGGCAGTAATGGCCTCGGAGGCTGGTACTGCTGCTGCTGCACTGGTGCTGGTCCCCTCACCGAGGGACTAGTCTGGGCCGATGAGGATGAACCGGCTCTCTGTGGGAAGGACCCTATCATGTGATCCGATGCCCCACAAGCCAAGCACAATCCTTGTGCTCGGCGACATTCTGATACTACGTGCCCTGGCTTCCCACAATGAGTGCAGCCCATTGTGGAAGACTGCCTCCGCTTCTGCTGCTGAGGGTACGTCGGAGTCGAGTGCTGAACCGACGTAACCGATGTTGTACTCCTCGGAGCTCCAATGGTCAAGGCCCTAACTGTCGGGACTGGGGCTGTAGACTGGTTCATCTGACCATGGGACCGCTTCCTTCCTCCAGTTCTGTCCACAATTCTCTGCGAAGTATACTCATGCCTCTTTGCTGCTCGTAAGACAGCATCAAAAGTCTAATGCTCAAACTGCTCCACTGCTAGAATGATCTCTAGATGGAGTCCCTGCTGGAACCGCTGCGCTCGGTCGAACTCGGTTGCCACCAAAGTGGGAACAAACCGACTCAATCTTGAAAACTCGGCCGAATATCCATCGACCGTCCTGCTCATCTGCCTGAGATTGGTGAATCTCATCTGTAGGTCATGCCGAGCTACAGCATCGAAGTACTTGATCTGAAACTTGTCACTGAATACCGCCCATGGAACAGGCGTCGCCAACCCAACTGCTATCATCGCCCACCAAGTGCGGGCTGGGTCCAATAACTGTAGGCGTACCACAGCTATCTTCTCTCCTTCTGGAGTCTTGGCTGCATCCAAGATAATCTTGATGTCCTGGAGCCACGCATCAGCTGCAATATATCCTCACTACCATCGAAGAAAGGAGGGTTCAAGCGCTTGAAACTGCTAGCCGCACTGTTCCCTTGATAACCAACATGGCCCATGGCATCTTGTACTGCCTGGTGCAGGGCATCGCCCCGACGATCTTGAGATGCAAGCAATGTCCTGATGAGACCCACCAAAGTGCCATCGTCAGGCTCTACAGGCTGGACTGGCTGGACTGGTGGCTCATGACCTCCAGTAGGCATGACTCTGGAGGCTACTCCTGAATGCTGGGCTTGATCTCCAGATTGCTGCTGGTCCACGGAAGGTGCTCCGCCTTGCCGATCGGTAGGACCAGGAACAATGCCGTTGAAGAAACGACATAGGGAATAATAAGGAAGGACCATGATAGATCAAGGATATAAGCATGTGATCAGATCAAGATTTCAGAGAGATTAGAAGACACGAGTAGAGATCAAGGGCGAGTGCTGATTGAGACATCTATCTGGTAGAACCCTCACACATCTTGATTTTCAAGACCTGCATGGGCCACCACTTAAACTATGTCACACCCCAGAGCCAGAATACTGGAGAGCGGGGACAGACACAGCCAGCTACGTACATTAAAGTGAATTCCACTTCGTAACACGTTCACGGCTGTCTATGCATGAGGGTTTACTACAATCCATTAGTCTCTTAGGGTCAAGAACAAGCCTAGTATCTCAATCTCAAGCAAACAAGTAAATGTAACAAGATGGTAGATCATCAGACATACAAAGTAAGGCGTCCCAAACATTACATATTCAGATGATCATGAAGCTAGTCATACAAAATGCGAAGACTAGCAAGAGTTTAAGTCCTACATGATCAACCCTAGGATTTGCCAATCATGTTACAGCCCTAGGCAGACAGGAATGTAAATTTAACACGAGCTAACGCTTGCTCGGTGGCTAAACGCCTCAAAAGAATATTTTTACAATAGAGTGGGAGAGCAAAATAAAACCCACTCGTTGCTAGGATTCCTTCTAGTGGTCACCATCTGGCAGGAAGGCTGGGAGATCCTCGGAAGCTGCTCCAAAATCTGGCCATACAAAACCAGCTGGGTCAGACCCCAGGAAGAGCAAGTGCCACAAAGGAGGCTTCACTTAAGAACTAAAACCAGCATATCAGCACATAAGTTACAGATGAAATAATAACAGACATGAGTTAAAGAGAACAGGATGATAAACGATAAGATAACAAAATGACTATTCCGGTAACCAAGTTACAACCCATAAACCAAACAAGAACCGGGATTGTAATCCTTCACCTGAACAGAACTTAGCCTCTAACCAATTATCGATAAAGTAAAGTATACACAAGCATGTCCAGAGATAGCCATGTACTGGGTCTAGACAAGACTAGACATGATCGGACTCCATTCAATCATTCACGGCCAAACAAGAGTACGGCTTGATAGTTAACTAGCTAGGGTTATCACAAGCCTAGTTACTAGTAAGATGCAATGAGATATTCCTACAGCCACAAGCCCTACATACTATCCAGGTTATCCAGACGCAAGGTTCAAGCTTAGAGTTATCATGTCTTGTTAGGTGACTTGAGTGCAACACATGACAGTGTGTATAGTAATCGTTTCATAAAGTGCCCCACATGACAGTGAGCTGGAAATGTGCCCTACTCGTCGGCAGGCTACAATTCCATCAAGGAAGGCACCCAGATAACGGGATTGCTTGTAGCCGAAATACCTCTCTATATGCTCTACTTGATCAATCTAGTCATTAACCTAGTCAAATTCGATATAAATCCCTGACCGTGGTAACCAGGGATACATGTCCTAGACATGATGCGAGACAAGGCTGGTAGCTTATACAAGCACATTCAATACAATCACCCACGGTATCATGATGAGAATTTACTAGCAAGTCGAGATAGCCGTCGCAACAACATTCAAGATTACATGTTAGACTTACTTGTCAAGAGTGCGCCACGACGGGCCACAATCATGTCATGTTACTTGTTACTTGTCAGGAGTGAGCCTTAACAGGCCACTATCGTGTAGTATCATGCTAAGCCATATATCACAACTTGTCATGTTCATAGAGAAGTTCAAAATTAACATGGTACTAGCATTATAATCAAAAGAATTCCAAGTTACACAAGGGCTATTAAAATAAGGCATGCATAATGTGACCACTAACATGGCAAAGAATGCAAGGGGTTGATGGAAGACTATGCGGCCAGGGCGCATGAATTGTCATGCGGCCCAGAGTGGTCCCATACGGCCAGCTGATTGGTCCCATGCGGCCCAATTGGTCTCATGCGGCCAGAATGGTCTTATGCGGCTCAAAATAGTCCCATGCGGCCAGATGAGTCCCATGCGGCCAGCTGATTGGTCCCATGCGGCCCAATTGGTCTCATGCGGCCAGAATGGTCGTATGCGGCTCAAAATAGTCCCATGCGGCCAGATTAGTCCCATGCGGCCAGCTGATTGGTCCCATGCGGCCCAATTGGTCTCATACGGCCAGAATGGTCTTATGCGGCTCAAAATAGTCCCATGCGGCCAGATTAGTCCCATACGGCCAGCTGATTGGTCCCATGCGGCCCAATTGGTCTCATGCGGCCAGAATGGTCTTATGCGGCTCAAAATAGTCCCATGCGGCCAGATTAGTCCCATGCGGCCAGCTGATTGGTCCCATGCGGCCCAATTGGTCTCATGCGGCCAGAATGGTGCAAGTCAACACTTGCATCAACTCCAACCGAGGAGAAGTTCATGGAAAACACCATGGCTTCCATGCTCCATCCAATCTATAATATGAGCCCAAATCCAGACTCCCATAAATCAATTCTGGGTAAAATAAAATTCTCTACAACATGGAACCATTGGTTTTCAAAAATATGCAAGTTTGATAGATCAAAACTCATGAAATTTGAAAATGCATCAAAGCTAGATCTACAAGAAATTAACCATAAAAATTGAAAATGCTAAGTACTAAAGTGTCTTAGAATCTTGTGAGGAAGAAGATGGAACAATAAAAATGGAGTTTCTTCATGAAGCAAGTTGCACTTGCCTAAGCTTCTCTTGGTAGGTGGAGAAGTAATGGAGGAAGAAGAAGAAGTAATAAATGAAGAGTAAAGAGGTGAGAGAAAGGGGTTTATAAATGGGGATGGTGGTATGTGGGGGGTTAACATGTTGAACCATGGAATAAACCAAGCCAACCCAAAATAAACCAAGTTAAACCATGACATGCTATGATGAATCTAAACAGGATTAAACCAAGAATTAGCTAGCAAGACAAGACAAGTAAAAATACTGGAAGGATCCGTACACGTATACTGGAAATACGTATACGGAAAACGGAGGTGACACTATTTGATTGAGGAGAGTACGGAGTCGTCGTCTCGTTGACAATTTCATGTTCTTTGCAGAACGATGCAAATTCATGAGACCTGTACTCTCAACCTCGATCACTTCTTATTCTCTTGAGTTGTTGTCCAGTCTGCCGCTCAGCTACGGCCCTGAACTCCTTGAACTTCTCGAATGCTTCGTGTTTGACCTTCAGCAAGTAGACGAACACATACTTTGAGAAGTCGTCGATGAAGGTTATGAAATACTTCATCCCAGCCTTTATAGAGAACTGTTTGAAGTCACAGATATCGGAGTGTACCAACTCCAGAAGATATGTACTTCGATTAACCCGAGAAAAGGATTTCCTTGTGATCTTCGTTTGAGCACAAACTTCATATTTCTCTACCTTACCCCCATATTTGGAGATAAATCCTAGATTAGACATTCTTTTTATTCGTTTACAATGAACATGTCCTAGCCTATTATGCTACAACTCAAAAGTATAAGCAGAAAAAGTGATTGCATTAATTACATTGGACTGATTTACAAGCTGAATTTTGAACATTCCTTCGGTATAAAAAGCTTTTCCGAAATATGTTTCCTTAATGGACATCACCATCTTGCCAGCATTGATGTCCATCATGAGGCCTGCATTGCAGAGTAGGCCTCCCGATATCAGGTTCTTTGCGATAGCAGGTACATGCTTCATACCTTGAAGCGTCAGAGACTTTCCCAAGTCAGCTTTAAAACCATCGTCTCGATCCCGAGCACTTCAGCTTGTGCTTGGTTTGCCACCATAACCACTTCATAAGTTGGTGTATAGGTGGTGAACCACTCTTTGCTAGAGCAGACATGGCAAGTGGCCCCAGTGTCTACCCACCAGTCAGAGTCAGCCTCTACCGCAGTGACCTGCACAATCATTGCAACAACGTCAGTGATCATAGAAACCTTGCTAGGCTCACCTTGCTCCGATTGCTTGGTCTTCGCTTTGCATTCACTTTTGAAGTAGCCCTTCTTGCCACACTTGAAACAAGGCATCTGAGACTTTGTCTTTTTTGCTTGATGGAAGTCCCCTTCAAATTCAAATTGTTAGGGTCCTTCTTCTTGCTGTGGGAAGTCGCCTGCTTTCCCTTGGTTCCTTGGTATGAACCAAATTGGCATTGGCCAATTGTTTGGACAGTGCGTCCACCTTCAGTTGAGCATCATTTGGTCCTCAACATAGACTTCATGTAGGAGATCTTCCAAACTGATCTCCAACTTCTTCCTATGCATATTTGCATAGAACTTGCTCCACCCAGCGGGGAGCTTAGAGATGATCCCTCCAACAACAAACTTGTCGGGGAGGGGCATCGCCTCGTCTTCCAACTTCTGTCGCAGCTTCAGGAAATCCTTCACCTGCGGCAGCATTGGCTTCTCGTCTTCAAAGAACCACTTGTGATATTTTTCAACTAAAAATATTTGCTCCGGTTCGTATCATCTTCGTACAGTTTCTCTAGAGACTCCCAAATCTCTCTGGCAATAGTCTTCTTTGAATATGATTATGCAAGAAAGTTTTCCATTGCATTTAGAATCATAAGCCTACAAATGCTATTATCCCTTCTCTATTTGGTCTGGTTCTTAATAGCCGTAGAAATTGCGGTTGTAGATCTAGTTTTTGGAATAGTAGGTTCGTCCTCAAATAGCACGTGATCAACATCAGAGAACTGAATATTGAGGCTAACCTTTCTTTTCCAGATTTGATAATGTTCACCATCAAATTGCTCTAACTTTGAGAAGTTAGGATTGACTAGCGAAGCACGAAAGTTTTCCATCAGTGGAAAATCAAGCTTTGAGATTGTTAGTCACGGGGCATATTTTTCGATAAAAAACAGAAAAATGAAACGATTGTAAAAACAATGTTTCGCTGCAACACTTCAAAGAAGGTGTTTGACAGAGATCCTTTGAGGATTCTGGATAACGAAAATCTAAAAAGATCTCGTTATAGCAGCAAACGAATGTAATACTTCTAAAAAGAAGTTACAAATCGAATTGCTAGCAGCAATAGCAGCGATAGATGGAATAATAGCCTGTTGGGGTGAATGATCACTGTTGCTCAAAGCTTGATTCACACCACACGAACAGCTTCCAGGAACCAGTAAGTTCGACGAAGAACTTTGGAACACTCCGCTCTTCTGACTCCTCGGATGGCAGCGGACTCCTGCGCTGGTGCTCTGCTTCTCTTCTCTCAAACTCTGTGGAAATTTGTAAGGAATTGTGTTAAGAAATACTTGTATTTTTTGTGTACTGAGAGAGGGAGAGAGAGAGCAGAGAAGCTTTTATAGCCCCGCTCTGTAACCGTCCAGTTAGCAACATGTTCGGGATGTGGAAAGAAACTGTCCCGAACATGCTGTAACTGCTCAGTCATGCACAGACACGATCTGAGCTAAATGATGCACACGCGCGTACCGCGCACACCGCGCCACTAGCGCAACTTGCGCATCGTGCGCACCCTACACCAACCGTCGCGCAAACTGCAGTGTCAACTGGTGCGCGCAACGAGCGTAACTTAAGCGCACTATGCGCCTAGCGACGATGCTGTCGTGTTAAGTACAAAGTGCGCCAACAAAACGTCACATTACGTCTCATGAGCCCGAGTTGCGGGCTTGGCTCCAATGAAATAAATTCCAAAAGCAAAAAGCATTAAGCTTACCATGGAGCCTTAGCCTTACCTCCTAGTAAAATCACCCACATGGTTCTCTCCTTAGGTTCAACAACCTATGTGCATATCCCAACAACACATACCAAGTATATATGTTGAGATACCTCATGATGCTTTTTCAATGTGGGATTAAATTTTACTAGGCATGTTGAGAGCAAGCTCTCTACATGTCAAGGAAAAGTTCCAAGAGTATGATGTTGGTTTTGTTGGGCCGGCCTGAAAAATTTGTCCAGGCTTACCTTTGTTGATAAAAGAAAACTTTTGTTGGACTTCAACAGGGGTGGGGGAGGAATTGAATGAATGCCAGGAAAGGAAGTTGTCATGTCCGGAAACAAGCTTTTTTTATCAACTGTGACAGTCGTCTTTGATTGAGTTGGTGTTTAAAGTGGTATTTTTTTTTTCTTGAGTAAGAAATATGAATGCATTCACGAACTGCTGATTTTATCAACCACAACTGGGTTCTATCTACAGCATTTGCCAATACCAGATGGAGGATACAAGGAGGAGGAAAATTTAAACGAACAAAGATTTTAAATTTGAGAGCCTCTTCTGCTTATCTATCAGCTACTGTATTTTTCATACATCTGATGAAAGTGAATTTGTTGTTTTTGTCGATCTGCAGAGAGCTCGAGTCCGACTTGATGGACCAGACCTTGCAATTGCCATGGGATGTTTGGATACCCAGTTTGAATGCATTAAGTTCAGCCTCTATACTTAGCCCATAAAGAAGAGGGCTATAAGAGAACCAGGACAAGGCAGCAAGAAAATTTTCATTCATGTGAAGTCCCATACGTCAGCCGATGGGTCTAAATCGTAGCTTTCATGTTTTCATTTTCAGGGTTCTGCTTGCCAGTTTTTGAGGGTGTTGTTGACAGTTCTGAGGGTAATGTTGAAAGTTGAAGCTTAAGGGTGCTGCTAACTAGTGAATACATTTAGTTTAATAGTCCAACTATAGCATATATGTATTTGGATCTATTTTGGAAAAATGTAATTAAGATGGTGGTAGTATGTATATTTGGAACTGGATTAATGAATGATGTTTAATTCGAAAAAAATGTTTTATCTGAGATGGAAAATTTCTTTTGAAATCGAGCAATATTGACCATTGTTTTTATAACGTTTTGAAAAGTCATAGATATGTGTGCATTAAATTTATAACAATGTGAAAAATAAGTGTTATATATGTGCATCATATTTATAATAGTTTGATAAATGAGTGTAATATATGTGCATCTCGTTTATAACGTTTTCATAAAGAAGTGTTATCCTATTTATAACGTTTTGGAATTATATATATATATATATATATATATATATATATATATATATATATATATATATATATATATATATATATATATATATATATATGGCGATGATGAGTTAGCCTGTGCGATGCGGGGCATCCACAACGTCGGAGGCCTGACGATATAGGACTACGAACTAAGCCTGCGTGGGACAGAATGA
This sequence comes from Iris pallida, assembly GCA_029216955.1. NCBI lineage: Eukaryota > Viridiplantae > Streptophyta > Magnoliopsida > Asparagales > Iridaceae > Iris > Iris pallida. The sequence continues at coordinate 6,118,191 of JANAVB010042420.1, read as the reverse complement.
GGCGTCCGTGTAGCAAACTCAGTGCACGGTCGTCGTGCGACGGATCGGGGAATCGGCACCATTCGTCCACGGGTATAAGCGACAGGCCGACCACGTGGTCCGTCATGCGGCGCTGCTGAGGGCGACGAGAAGACGTCCGCCATAAACGATCGCATGCTCGATCGTAAGGGCGTCGGCGATCGTCGCCAATATGCGCGTCGTGCGCATAGAACGGGCGGCTGGACGGAATCGGTAGTCGCAGGCGACAAGGAATCAGTGGCCGTCGTATGGGCGGTCACCCTTAGTCGTCGAGGGCGTCTCTTCGGCTTCGTGGGCAAAGTGAGGTGTTGAGTAACTGCCGTCGAAAGACGGTGTGCTGCCGAGCGGAGCTCTGGAGCGCGCGGAGTGCGCGAGGTGCGTGTGCACGGCGATGATGACAAGGCCAACGGACAACGTCCGCACTCCAAAAGTCGTTCCATACGACAGGCCAAGAATCGTGTGCGTGGGACACACGATTATACTGAGCCCGCACACGTTGAAAATATATATATATATATATATATATATATATATATATATATATATATATATATATATATATATATATATATAACACTTTGGAAAATAAGTATTATATATGTACATAACATTTATGACGCTTTTAGAAACATTTATAACATTGAATTTTATACGTCTGAGGGCTTAGAAAAAAGCGTTATAAAAAGTCATTTATAACACTTTTTAGCGATCATAAAAAGGCATTTTTGTTGCAGTTATGCATGTTCATTGTTATTTTTCATATCGGTATGTATATTACGTATCTTGCTACATCCTTCTGAGGACCTGGTTCCCTTCCAAGTTATTCGCATTGATTGTGTAGATCGTCTTTCGGTGGATTAATGGTGCTTATCATTTCAGATTAATCAGGTATCTTCTGTAATTACATATGAGCATATTATTTTGTACTCTGCTTGATATTCTAGTGTTTTTAGACTCTTTTTTTTGAATCTATTCGGGCAAGTGTAGTATGGGGTGCATACTATGGGACATATTGTACATTCTTTTGTATTCTTGTAGATTGAGACAGAGATGTAATTATAGAGACTTATAAATAGCTTGACCCAAATATGGACAATGTATAAGTATTCTAGTTGGATTGAAGTCTACTTGATGTGTAGCTGACCATTGCCACGTATCATGATCCTGCGTATTTTGGGAGTGGGATGTAACATATCCTCCATCCTTAGCTTCCAGTTTTCCTCTGCGAGGATAATCATACGCAAGTTGATCCTCTGTGTATCAATGGATGTACTTTCATCCTGATACCATTTGTTAGGGTTCAAAGACGTGCATATCGGATGTCAATGAAAGTAACGACCACTGAAACCCACACAAAGAAAGAAACAAATATGCTACACGAGAGCTAAGAACCGGTTAACAAGCAATATGTGGTAGCTTCTACCACCTTGACAAATATCTATCCTTTATATAATGAAAGAATTGCAAGTACAATGTACGTCGACTACTTTGTCTCAAGAGCCGACCCCTTACGATCTTCTCAAGAAGGAGAAACAAAAGTATTACATTGAGATTGCAAACTCCAACCCTAACTAGAATTTCATACATAACAATGGTTTTCCTTGAATTTGATAGCGGTGATGATGCTCCCTGACGGAATACACGACACTCCGAACAGAACCCTCCTCTCTTGAAGTTTAAGAGCTACAAACATGAATCTCCTAGAGGTGGTGGTGGATTCTTCCTTGAATCTCCTTTAGAGCACACCAAAAAGAAGAGCGCCCTCTCTCCTTGAATTGAGGATGGATAGCCAAGAGTGAGATGAGAGAGAGAGAGGGATGCATGTTGATGTTGGTAATGGGGTTGAGAAGGTTGACGCAGAGGGCGGCCAACGGTAAGGAGCCAGCCGTCAGAGGAGTCAACACTAAGGCGGACGATTTCTGTAGTTGCCTAGAAGGGGGAGGAAGTAGTGTCTATTGTCGGACAAGCTGAAGAGGTTCAAGAACCGCTTCTAGTTGATATTATGAGTGGTGAGTTCTATAATAGGAGTACGAGTAGAGGTTGAAGCTTAGTGGGGCTTCTGTCGACGTTGTGAGATGCCACGACATATGGAACACGAACGGATGAAGAAAGGCAAGGAATTGAAGGAAGAGGAAGACTTGCCTTCCTCTCTTCTGTTTTGGGATTTTGGAAGAGAGTTAAATAATACTATCGGCTTAATTGTAATTTGATACCCTCAACTATTACAGTTTTTTAACTTGATATTCTAAACTTTTTACTCGACAACTTGATAGCATCAATTATTTAATAATTTTAATTTGATATCCAAAATTAAAAAAAAAAAAAGATAAAATTATCCCTCCCTTCACTTCCTAACCCAACCCCTCACCCCCTCCTGCTCTCCGGGCGCACGACGCGCAGCCGACAACGATACCGTGGAGAGAGAGAAAGGGAAGGGGGAGGGGGTGCGGTGGCTGGAGGTGGGCGGGGGTGGGCAGGTGGCCGGAGGGGGGAGGGGTGGGGGCAAGCGGTGGCTGGAAAGGGGAGGTGGGAGGTGGGACGGGAGCGGGTGGACGGTTGGCCGGAGGGGGTGGAGGTAGTTTTAAGTTTATATTAGGGATATTTTTGTCCAATTATTTTTTACGTGTCTTAAGTCGTCGAGTAAAAAAAGTTTTGGATATTATGTTGAAAAAATTGGAATAGTTGAGAGTATCAAGTTGCATTTAGACCTATATTATTAATTAGCTTAGATATTTTTTTTAATTATTAATTAGGATTATATTATATTTCTAAACTAGTTATTATGTTATTAAACAAATAAATTATGAAGCTAATGGGTTGGGACAATGGAATGAGAGGTCTGAATTAGGTGGACCTGGGTCGTGGCTATGGAGAGCCGAGGAGAAGAAGATGGTGAAGGGAAGAAAAAAATAAGAAGAACGAGGAGAAAGGGAACGGAAGTAGTAGTATGTAGAGTGGTGATAGTTGGAAGTATGTAAATAGCAATAACATTAATTCAGATAATTAAGTGCAAACAGTAGATATAAATCAGGATTTTCAAATACAAATTAACACATTTTATAATTTGGACGTCGTAAGTGTTGGTGAACCAATAAAGATATGTCATTGTAGTTACAATTTGTATTTCATACACAGCTGGCAGAAGGAATGCTAGTCTATAGGTGAAAGTTTCAAGCACATCACAGACATAAAAGAAATGTTAAACTTTACAGACTGTCAGGTGGATTAAACAGTATTTTACAAATAATGCTTTTAGAAATAATGTCAAAATATACTGTCGGCAGAGTCAATTTAGAATTTATTTGATTTACCTTGATAATTTTATTTAAGATGGGGCCCTTTTATTAAGGCAATAAATAGTGTCCTGAATATATACTTTTATTTAATTTTATTTAAGATATGTTGTTTCTTGCAGCATAAAAGCAAAACTTCAGATTCACACTGTACAAAAAGAAATAGTTTCATAATGGAACACCTGAATTTTGTATTTTTATCCAAGTACATGGCATACTAATTTTCCGGTATCCTTATTTATGGGAAAAAAAAAAACATCACCAAGTTAGCTTTTGTAAGCTTGATCTCCTCGATCAACTAACTGTCCATAAGTTGTCGCATGTTGGATTAGATGTCTAAGTAGCTTACTATATATACACCAAAAAGCTTTGAGGTGCTCGTTTAGGTAATATTGCCGAGCCACATCGGTAACAAGCAAATTTTACTTCAATAGGCACAAAAGAAAGAATTCAGAGGTTAATATTGTACTGAAATTGATATTTTATCCAAGTAAATCTTGAATGTAGCACTGTTCTGTGTTTACAGAAAAAGAAGGAAAGTTCTGGAGGAGAAGTTTGAACTAACTGATATGTACCAAATAATAGGGAAGGAATAGTAGAGGAAAGAATTTACATACAACCTGAGCTCTTTTACTTATCGTGATCGTCACTTGAAGCTTCAATCTTGATAACAAGAGGCTGGTGTAGGTCAAAGGGAGGACCCGACACAATCGGCAATTGAGATGAGACCAGTATACCCTCCCCTTCTGGGTTCTCAGCCAACACCGCCTCAAAAGATGACTTTGCTACTTTTGTGATGCACACCATAAGAATTGCTGCACATAAAATGACACTATGCTAAAAAGTCAATACGTTCATTAAGCAAGAAACAAAGTCATCAGCAATCCTATTTTCAGCATTTTGACAGAATGCGAATTGGATCTGCATTACATATGACAAGGGAGTTCATTACTATCCTTTTTTTTTCTGAAAGCTAGGATAAAAAGTGAAATTTCACGATATTGTTCATGTTGAGAATCAATAAGGGACTTTTAGTCCCACATCGGAATATGTAGTATGTAGAGGAGCTAGACTCCCTATAAGTAGTGAAGTAGTCCAACAATAAAATCATCCAACCATTAGTTTCTACATGGTATGAGAGCCATAACTCTCTCTCTCTCTCTCTCTCTCCAAAAAAAATAAAAACAAAAAAATTTTCCGACCCCCCTTCCCTTGCCGACCCCCCTCCCCCTCGCCGACACCCCCTCGCACCCCTCCACCACCCTCGCCGACCCCCCCGTGTCACGACCCGATACCCAAATTGTTGGGCCGGGCCGAGCCATGTCCAGCCTACGCTTGGTTAAAGCGCAGTAAGCTGTTCTAAGAATAGACAATAAATAATCTAAGCTACTAACAGTTCTAAAATTATATTTAAATGTTCATCACAACACAGCATCTATAAGCGAAGGTAACATAAGCATAGACTTAATAATACATAACCAAAGTATCTAACTGGAGACAAAGTCCAGTATCCAAATATAAGAACATACCAAAGTCTCAGTCTCAAAACATATGAAAATAACTAAGCAAGGTTCCCCGCTGGGGCCTCTACTGGAGCTAAGGCCAGGTCCTCAATGCAGTGCCAATATGTAACACCTAGCATTTCATCCTCGAAAAGTATACCTACAACGTTATCCTGTCAGGACGGGAGCAAGTACAACCTCTACAACTAAAGTACTGAACATATAATGAAAGAGATGTACAACAAGAAACATGGTGTGATAAGTCTATAAAATAGGAAATACTGGAAACGTGGCATCATGATACAACTGGGATCACAGTATCATAGTAACACAGGGAACATGGCATATCTGGAATCATGGTATATCTCATAATCTATCATGGCAATGATACATATGTCATAGAGACAGATGTATATGTAATGTTTAAAACTGTAGCAGGTACGTGATCGGTCAATAGATGTACAATGTGCTGGGGCACATAATGAAATGTACATACGTACAAGTAGACAAGCATAGGTGTACATCTGTACAGAAAATGCGGGATATTTACCTACGGCAAGATACGCATATAAAATGCGACCTCGCTCGCTACTATAGGGGGGTCATGATCACGTACACTACTATCAGTTTCCCCATAACCCATATTCTATCATGTGAGAGATACGAGAACAGTAAAAACATGTGAGAGACACTGGGAGTAATATAAGCACAGCCGGTACTGGGAACAGTATGAAACATGTGAATACTCCGAGTAGTATAAAGCATAGTAAAATATGTACTGAGAACCAGTAAGGAACATGTGAAGATATGATAACTGTCCTAAGCATGGTAGGGACCATTTTAATGTAACATGTGAAGATTTAACTTGCAGTTATTCAGAAAGCAGTATTTTAACAGGGTTAATACATGTTCTAGCATTAAAAGACAGTAAATGAGTGTGTAGATGTACTTGCCTCGAGCAAAGCAAGAATATTAGTGCGAAGATATAGATGTCTGGTGTCCTGTCAATAATGATATACAACTCAGTTCTAAGCTAGGATCAACAATATACTAGTGGTGTGACATGACTCCTAACTGGATACTAACTAAGTGGGGGCCTAACACAAAAGTCTAATGTAGAGTGCCACTATACACAAACTAACTCTCTAGGGTCTTTACACTAGCGCGGGGTGAGGTCCAATACGACTAAAACACAAAACAACATAAAAAGTTACAAATCGTAATTATTCAATAATTAAATCTATTGTACACTATGTTCCGATAATTTTAGGGATAGACAAAAAGCTAAATTATATATAAAATAAAGTACCAAAATAATCCTTGTTAATTATAGAAATTTATACTAATTTTTCTGGAATTTATAAACCTTCATAAATATTTATTAAAAATCAGCGAACATAAATATACTAAAAATGAGTTCTGTTTTCCTATTTTTATAAAATACCAAAAGCACTTAATAAATGCTAGAAAAATTACATTAAATTAGCTAAATTAACATAATATTTAAATACCATTTTTCCAAGATTTTTACAGTAATTAAAATATATATAAAAATTCAAAACCAGAAAGTAACAATATCTAGAAAAATAATTAATTATAAATTAAGGATAATACATAATCAAAATCTACAGATGTTGCCGGACGATAAAATAAATATCACCAACGTGTCCAGAATGGTCAAATCAGCTAGGATAGCCTGTCCAAAAGTCCAATTTGGACACAGGGGCAAAACGGTAATTTCGGGTCAAAATGATGTCCGCCGTTGGACACACTTTACACCGAAAAGCGTGTCGGGAAAGAAGTCTACAAAACCTAGCAAATTATATGTCCACGAATCCAGAATGATGATACGAACCCAACGGTATGTCCAAAATGGAATTCCGATGTGCCGATCTCAAAATGATACGTTGACGCGACACTTGGTATCTGGTTTGCACGGAAATGCGTGCCAGAGCAAATGTCTTCAAAACCCAGCAAATTATATGTCAACGAGTCCAGAATGACGATACGAACTCAACGGTATATCCGGAATTGGATTCCGATGAGCCGAACTCAAAGTGACCCGTTGACTCAAAAAGTGGGATCCGCTTTGCACCGAAATGTGTGCCAGGGCCCACGTTCTCCAAATCAAGCAAACTTTATATGAAAACATGCCAGAACGACGCCACGAGACTACTGATGGTGTCAGAAATTGAATCCGGAGTCCCGGGTTCAAAAATAGAATTTAACAAGTGCAATTTAAAGAATTCGGACGGCCAACTTTGGCGTCGAATTCGACCAACCAAACGTGCTTAAAATGAAACAAAATCTAAAGGAGGCAGGAAGATGGTTATACCAGCTGTGCACCAGAACTGACGGTGCGCAAAACGGAGCTGCGACGGCGAAGTTACGAGCTGACGAAGTCGGCTCCATGAAACTGTCCAAAAACAGTTCAATTTAAAACGTCAACTTGGTGGCCAGTTTTGAGGTATCAAACGACAAAATTAACGGACGAAAATTGACAGGAGTGAAGATGGATATACCGAGATTAAGACGGAGCGAAGAAATCGCCGATCCAACGGTCGGATTGACCAAAAATACAGCGCGAAGTTGCTGCGACGGGGCTTGAAATCTGAACTTTCGACGCGCGCGTCACAACGGAACTTCGGGAAAAATGCGCGAATCGCCTCGACGGCGCGTCCTGGTGGACGGTGGCCGCCATGTGGGGCTACCAGGGGGTGCGCCCAGGCGAGGGGGCCACGCGGGGGTGGTCGACGGTGGCCGGTGGCGGCCGTGGTGGCGCACGGCCGGCGGCGCACGCGCGCGGCTGTGCGCACGCTGCTGCTGCCAGCGCTCGCGCTTGCTGCTGCTGTCGCAACGGCGTGCGGGGGTGGCCGCGACATGGGTCGTCGGTGGTGCGAAGGTGGCGGGGGTGCATGGTAAGAGCTATGGTAATGGTGATGGTGGTGTATATAATGAAGGAGGGGAGGAGGAGAAGAAGATGGAGGAGAGGGGAGGAGCTCGGTGGAAGGCTCGGCCGGGGGGGGGGCTGTTCTCGGCATGGGTGGGGTGGAGTGTGTGTTGTGTTTGTGAAATATAAAGAGAGAGAGAGAGTTGTGTGCATGGGTGTGTGTATATATAAATAAAAAGAGTGAGAGAGAGAATGAGAGAAAGATATTTGAATGGGGGGGGGGAGGTTGAAGTCGGCTGAAGAAAGGGGGGGGGGGTGTATGTGTAAAGTGAGAGAGAGAGAGAGGTGTTTATATATATATATATATATATATGTATATATATAAGGGATATTTATATGAGATATTTGTAGAATAGAGAGAGAGAATAAATAGATATTTTCAAAATGGGTAAAATAGGAAAATTACGTAGGGTACTTGGGCAGTCATGAGAATACAACATGGGGCTTGGGTTCGGGTTCGGTCGAACCGGATCGGGTCAAAGTCGGACAGAGTGCAATAATTGAATTAAATACGTATTTATGAACATGGGTGAATAAATAATATGCGGGGACTCCAATAAATGGGACACAAGCGTCATGTGGGTAGTAGGCTTCATGTGGGCCACGTCCATACTTTGGGTTGACAGGTTGGATCGATGTCGGGTCCCGAAATTAAATTGGAAAATAAATCAGGTTTTACGGTCGAAAATAAATCGGCCTAAATTGACCCGAAAGTTGTGCGAAGAAAATGGAGCACAAAATGGAGTGTCTGAGTGGGACACGAAGGTCATGGGTGGAGAGCGTCTCGAGTAGATCATTCATGAGAAGTTGGTTCTGAGAAAACGACTGGTCTGGTGCTCCTAAATTTAAAGCAACGGTAACGTGCAAACGAAGATCAAAAATAAAAGTGGGAATAATATTCAACGATTAATTGGTCTAAGTTGACCCGAACTTGCGCGATACAAAAAGAGCACAAGGGAACGAGTTCAAGTGGGACACGATATATCAACAGGAAGATAATCTTGTCTACTTCAAAACCCATGAAGAGAGTTTACAGAGATTGGTATCCCTGACGCTCCAGAAGTCAAAGTCATGGAAAGGTACATTAATGATCGAAACAATTAAATAAATAAAATATTTATCGATAATAATTCATTTAGAAAAATTTAAAACAGCCCTGAAATTCAGGGGGCTTACATCCTACCCACCTTACAAAAATTTCGTCCTCGAAATTAAAAATCATCCAATAGATCAAACTATAACATGTAGCTGTTCTGGCTACGATACTCAAACTGCCATCCTTGTAATCATCTATGTTGTTCTCACTATATGTATTTTGGTTCAGGTTCAACAAAGTCCTTATATCAAAAAACTACGTCATATATCCTTTAGAATCTTCCACACTAACATGAAACATTTATGTATACCCTAAACTATAGGTCATTCTCTGGACATGTCTATAAGCCTAAAATGCTTAATCATCAACCATATTTTCAACCTCAATTGTAAATTCTGGATTTCCTTATCATATCCTAAGTATCCTTATTTCATCAATCCATAGTTCCTTGGCATCATTTATCGTCAATCCTTTCCTACAGCTTCTCCTTGAGATCATACTTTCAATTCTTATCCTTGGCGTAGAGCCTTCTTCTTTTACTCAACAAGTCCTCCGAATAAAAATCCTTGTTTTCAAACTCCCGATTTATTAATTACCCATGTACATATGTCTTTGTCTCGTTCTGATATCTTCCCGATCTCGTACGCAATACGATAACTCATTTTAATTTATTCCATATCAATCCACATATCGATCTACCCTCTAATCACATGTAATTAGCTATAGATAACCCATAATCATTTGGTCATCAAAGTCATTTAATGCTCAATCCTCAAATTCTAAGCACAAGATTCTAATCCTCAATCCATAGCCACAACAATATACGATCTCATTTCTCCATCTTAGATACCCTATCATCAAGTCATACTATCAATGCAATCGTTCTTAATGGTTTCCAAGTCTGCTACAGTCAGTCACCTATACTTGTCCCATAAGCTTAATCTAACCAATCCCTAGGAAAAGTACTTATCACAAACACACAATACATTTATAGTTATACTACAGGATCAGTCAACAAGGTTTGGCTATTTCGGTCATCTATCAAATAGAAGGTTACAAAGCCTAAAACTGGGTCAAGCAATCCATAACAGTGTCCAAACAAGTTTAAAGGGTCAAGCAAGACAGAAAAGTTTATTGGAATATCTCCAAGAATGGTACAAAGACAACGAGATGTATAACGGAAAGGACTACCAAAGAGGTTAACGAAGAAGAGTTTAGTCAAGTCATAGGAAAGATGGAACACAAAAATAATTATGTCCAAAAAGATAACATGAAAACAATCCTATTGGAGAGTCCTAGAGAACCTGTAATCCTAGTCGTAGATGTAGATAGAACAGAGTTAATCAAGACGGGGAAAAATGATAATAATAAGAATTTATTCTTGCTCAATCGATCATAACGAAGTGAACCAAGCTGAGATATGATCTGATAACCATATACGTCTTCCTGAAATCATGTTGCCAGAATTTTCGCCACACCAGTAAGCCTAGATGCAATAAACGATAGAGTCATAACTAAGGTATACTCCCTAAAATCATATTATCTAGAATCCTCGCCACGCCAACCGGTATGGCTGCGAGAAAATCTAAATTCTATGAATAGGATAATATATCCGAAATCAGGCTCTATATTTTTGTCATACCAGCTAATATGGCTGCGATAAATTCTAAACTCCATAACTAAAGCAGACATTTACCCTATCAGGATATATAACAACTCAATCCACAAAATTTATCACGATGCAAGATCAAAGTTAACAACGAAAATCAGAAATTAAATTCAACAATGAATTTAAGGAAAAGCAAATGAAATTAAGTGGAAACAGATTTCTAGGTAAGATGAGAGTGAGATTAGAGTGAGATCCTCAGGGGTCATCCCAAAGGTACAAACTTGGTCTAAATTGACCCACTGAAATACAAACAAGAGACTAAATACAGTTAACGGTCCTATGCTGTGACGAGTTCTCCTATGTTTTACTCCTAGAAATCCTCTAGGTGTTCTAAATGTCTAGTGTTATCAAGTTATCCTAGATCCTAATTGCAGGCATGCTTGGTACAATAACGTAACCAAACAATTTAGTCGAGACCTGCATGGGCCGCCAAAAAAAACATGTCACGACCCGATACCCAAATTGTTGGGCCGGGCCGAGCCATGTCCAGCCTACGCTTGGTTAAAGCGCAGTAAGCTGTTCTAAGAATAGACAATAAATAATCTAAGCTACTAACAGTTCTAAAATTATATTTAAATGTTCATCACAACACAGCATCTATAAGCGAAGGTAACATAAGCATAGACTTAATAATACATAACCAAAGTATCTAACTGGAGACAAAGTCCAGTATCCAAATATAAGAACATACCAAAGTCTCAGTCTCAAAACATATGAAAATAACTAAGCAAGGTTCCCCGCTGGGGCCTCTACTGGAGCTAAGGCCAGGTCCTCAATGCAGTGCCAATATGTAACACCTAGCATTTCATCCTCGAAAAGTATACCTACAACGTTATCCTGTCAGGACGGGAGCAAGTACAACCTCTACAACTAAAGTACTGAACATATAATGAAAGAGATGTACAACAAGAAACATGGTGTGATAAGTCTATAAAATAGGAAATACTGGAAACGTGGCATCATGATACAACTGGGATCACAGTATCATAGTAACACAGGGAACATGGCATATCTGGAATCATGGTATATCTCATAATCTATCATGGCAATGATACATATGTCATAGAGACAGATGTATATGTAATGTTTAAAACTGTAGCAGGTACGTGATCGGTCAATAGATGTACAATGTGCTGGGGCACATAATGAAATGTACATACGTACAAGTAGACAAGCATAGGTGTACATCTGTACAGAAAATGCGGGATATTTACCTACGGCAAGATACGCATATAAAATGCGACCTCGCTCGCTACTATAGGGGGGTCATGATCACGTACACTACTATCAGTTTCCCCATAACCCATATTCTATCATGTGAGAGATACGAGAACAGTAAAAACATGTGAGAGACACTGGGAGTAATATAAGCACAGCCGGTACTGGGAACAGTATGAAACATGTGAATACTCCGAGTAGTATAAAGCATAGTAAAATATGTACTGAGAACCAGTAAGGAACATGTGAAGATATGATAACTGTCCTAAGCATGGTAGGGACCATTTTAATGTAACATGTGAAGATTTAACTTGCAGTTATTCAGAAAGCAGTATTTTAACAGGGTTAATACATGTTCTAGCATTAAAAGACAGTAAATGAGTGTGTAGATGTACTTGCCTCGAGCAAAGCAAGAATATTAGTGCGAAGATATAGATGTCTGGTGTCCTGTCAATAATGATATACAACTCAGTTCTAAGCTAGGATCAACAATATACTAGTGGTGTGACATGACTCCTAACTGGATACTAACTAAGTGGGGGCCTAACACAAAAGTCTAATGTAGAGTGCCACTATACACAAACTAACTCTCTAGGGTCTTTACACTAGCGCGGGGTGAGGTCCAATACGACTAAAACACAAAACAACATAAAAAGTTACAAATCGTAATTATTCAATAATTAAATCTATTGTACACTATGTTCCGATAATTTTAGGGATAGACAAAAAGCTAAATTATATATAAAATAAAGTACCAAAATAATCCTTGTTAATTATAGAAATTTATACTAATTTTTCTGGAATTTATAAACCTTCATAAATATTTATTAAAAATCAGCGAACATAAATATACTAAAAATGAGTTCTGTTTTCCTATTTTTATAAAATACCAAAAGCACTTAATAAATGCTAGAAAAATTACATTAAATTAGCTAAATTAACATAATATTTAAATACCATTTTTCCAAGATTTTTACAGTAATTAAAATATATATAAAAATTCAAAACCAGAAAGTAACAATATCTAGAAAAATAATTAATTATAAATTAAGGATAATACATAATCAAAATCTACAGATGTTGCCGGACGATAAAATAAATATCACCAACGTGTCCAGAATGGTCAAATCAGCTAGGATAGCCTGTCCAAAAGTCCAATTTGGACACAGGGGCAAAACGGTAATTTCGGGTCAAAATGATGTCCGCCGTTGGACACACTTTACACCGAAAAGCGTGTCGGGAAAGAAGTCTACAAAACCTAGCAAATTATATGTCCACGAATCCAGAATGATGATACGAACCCAACGGTATGTCCAAAATGGAATTCCGATGTGCCGATCTCAAAATGATACGTTGACGCGACACTTGGTATCTGGTTTGCACGAAAATGCGTGCCAGAGCAAATGTCTTCAAAACCCAGCAAATTATATGTCAACGAGTCCAGAATGACGATACGAACTCAACGGTATATCCGGAATTGGATTCCGATGAGCCGAACTCAAAGTGACCCGTTGACTCAAAAAGTGGGATCCGCTTTGCACCGAAATGTGTGCCAGGGCCCACGTTCTCCAAATCAAGCAAACTTTATATGAAAACATGCCAGAACGACGCCACGAGACTACTGATGGTGTCAGAAATTGAATCCGGAGTCCCGGGTTCAAAATAGAATTTAACAAGTGCAATTTAAAGAATTCGGACGGCCAACTTTGGCGTCGAATTCGACCAACCAAACGTGCTTAAAATGAAACAAAATCTAAAGGAGGCAGGAAGATGGTTATACCAGCTGTGCACCAGAACTGACGGTGCGCAAAACGGAGCTGCGACGGCGAAGTTACGAGCTGACGAAGTCGGCTCCATGAAACTGTCCAAAAACAGTTCAATTTAAAACGTCAACTTGGTGGCCAGTTTTGAGGTATCAAACGACAAAATTAACGGACGAAAATTGACAGGAGTGAAGATGGATATACCGAGATTAAGACGGAGCGAAGAAATCGCCGATCCAACGGTCGGATTGACCAAAAATACAGCGCGAAGTTGCTGCGACGGGGCTTGAAATCTGAACTTTCGACGCGCGCGTCACAACGGAACTTCGGGAAAAATGCGCGAATCGCCTCGACGGCGCGTCCTGGTGGACGGTGGCCGCCATGTGGGGCTACCAGGGGGTGCGCCCAGGCGAGGGGGCCACGCGGGGGTGGTCGACGGTGGCCGGTGGCGGCCGTGGTGGCGCACGGCCGGCGGCGCACGCGCGCGGCTGTGCGCACGCTGCTGCTGCCAGCGCTCGCGCTTGCTGCTGCTGTCGCAACGGCGTGCGGGGGTGGCCGCGACATGGGTCGTCGGTGGTGCGAAGGTGGCGGGGGTGCATGGTAAGAGCTATGGTAATGGTGATGGTGGTGTATATAATGAAGGAGGGGAGGAGGAGAAGAAGATGGAGGAGAGGGGAGGAGCTCGGTGGAAGGCTCGGCCGGGGGGGGGGGGCTGTTCTCGGCATGGGTGGGGTGGAGTGTGTGTTGTGTTTGTGAAATATAAAGAGAGAGAGAGAGTTGTGTGCATGGGTGTGTGTATATATAAATAAAAAGAGTGAGAGAGAGAATGAGAGAAAGATATTTGAATGGGGGGGGGAGGTTGAAGTCGGCTGAAGAAAGGGGGGGGGGTGTATGTGTAAAGTGAGAGAGAGAGAGAGGTGTTTATATATATATATATATATATATATATGTATATATATAAGGGATATTTATATGAGATATTTGTAGAATAGAGAGAGAGAATAAATAGATATTTTCAAAATGGGTAAAATAGGAAAATTACGTAGGGTACTTGGGCAGTCATGAGAATACAACATGGGGCTTGGGTTCGGGTTCGGTCGAACCGGATCGGGTCAAAGTCGGACAGAGTGCAATAATTGAATTAAATACGTATTTATGAACATGGGTGAATAAATAATATGCGGGGACTCCAATAAATGGGACACAAGCGTCATGTGGGTAGTAGGCTTCATGTGGGCCACGTCCATACTTTGGGTTGACAGGTTGGATCGATGTCGGGTCCCGAAATTAAATTGGAAAATAAATCAGGTTTTACGGTCGAAAATAAATCGGCCTAAATTGACCCGAAAGTTGTGCGAAGAAAATGGAGCACAAAATGGAGTGTCTGAGTGGGACACGAAGGTCATGGGTGGAGAGCGTCTCGAGTAGATCATTCATGAGAAGTTGGTTCTGAGAAAACGACTGGTCTGGTGCTCCTAAATTTAAAGCAACGGTAACGTGCAAACGAAGATCAAAAATAAAAGTGGGAATAATATTCAACGATTAATTGGTCTAAGTTGACCCGAACTTGCGCGATACAAAAAGAGCACAAGGGAACGAGTTCAAGTGGGACACGATATATCAACAGGAAGATAATCTTGTCTACTTCAAAACCCATGAAGAGAGTTTACAGAGATTGGTATCCCTGACGCTCCAGAAGTCAAAGTCATGGAAAGGTACATTAATGATCGAAACAATTAAATAAATAAAATATTTATCGATAATAATTCATTTAGAAAAATTTAAAACAGCCCTGAAATTCAGGGGGCTTACACCCCGCCCCCCCGACCCCCCCGAAGCAGCAGCACCCCCGACCCCCCCTTACCATCCTCCAACAGCAGCCCCCGACCCCCCCCCCCCCCCGCAGCAGCAGCCCCCCGACCCCCCCTGACCACCGGCGGCCCCACCCCCTCCTTCCCGACCTCCAACGGCAACCCCCCCTTTCCCAAACCCTAACCCTAGCCAACACCATGTCTAACCCTAGCCTTTCCATCTACTACAAATCCTAGCCGTCAAAAAAAAAAACGGCGTATTTCGATAACAGACGGCTGCCAAATGCTTTATTTGCACCAACTCTGATCCTCGCTTACGCTGTTTGGAACTAACAAATGCTTTATTTGTTATTCCTTCTTCACATCGGGATCTCTACAGAGACTGATCATGTCTTCTCTGGTGACCTGACGTGTTCACTTTACATGCGCGCGCCGGTGCTGGCCAAGTTAGTAGCGCATTCGTAAAGTCTGTGACGTCGACGAAGAAGACGACGAGACGAAGACGACGACGAAGTTGGAGAATTTGCCGACTCCGACGTCGAAGAAGACGACGAATAGGATTCACAGTTGAAGAAGCCATGGATTCAATCAGTGGCAAATTGACGGCCGAAGAGATGAAGGCCTTGGTTGATGATATCTTATCAACGAGATTAACCGAGACAACCCCACGTGTGATCCATACTGATGTGGATCCGTCACCTTACAAAATGGAAAAATTGGAGAAGCTGGAGACAAAGTTGGAAGGAACGTCCAACTACTTGAAGTGGTCGCGGCAGGCGATGCGGACGCTGAAGGGACGTGGCTTGGTTGGCTATATCACTGGCCAAGCCAAGGCGCCAACCGATCACTCCGCAAAGGAGTTTGCTGTTTGGGAGATTGTCAACAACGTAGTGGCTGGGTGGTTGACTGCCTCATTAACCGACCAGGTGTCGGGCAATGTCGAGGCAATGGAGGCGGCTGCTGATATATGGCGAACTCTAAAAGATATGTACTCCGGCTCCGGCAACCCTATGCGAGTCTTTCAACTGCAAGATGAACTCGATAGGGTGGCCCAAGACGAACGTACCATCTCTGAGTACGCAGCCCTGTTGAAGAAGTACTGGTCTGATCTGGATCATTATGATCCTCTTGGGATGGAAGATGCGCAAGTCGAACCGGCATTCGCGAAGTACTTTCAGACGTTCCTGGCTTATATTTCGCGGCAGCGTATGATGAAATTCCTGAAGGGACTACACCCTGTATTTGAGCAGAGACGGAATATCCTCCTATCCCAACCCATGCTTCTGACCTTGGAAGAAGCTATAGCCGTCATGACACAGGAAGAAGCTCGACTGAAGTTGATGCCCAACAAGGGCTCCTAACAGGGGGAGCAAGCCGCGGTTGAAAAGTCTGCCCTTGCTGCCTTCAATCAACCTCCATCTGTGGGTGGTGTTTGCCACAATTGTGGTGACTCCGGACATTACATCCGATTTTGTCCAAAACCCTTGCACAATCAGTCTAATGATCGAGGACGGGGTCGTGGAGGCCGACGTGGTAGTAGAGGAGGATATGCTGGTAGAAGGGGCGAACACAAAGCAAATCTGGCGGAAGAAGGGGGAGAGAATCAACTGGCTGAAATAATCCCGCTTGAGCGGGAGTTCCTTGAGAAGTTGCGAGGCACAAAGCTGGGTTCGGCCGACAGTCCTGGGACGTTTTCTACCTCGGGAGATCACATCACTTGCTTTGCCCAAACCAGCACCGGTAATTCTGCACGTGCTCTTGCATCAGTCCATCAGCCAGGATGGATTATGGACTCTGGGGCATCTCGCCATGTCACGGGATCCCGTGGTGTGTTTCAGGACTATACTCACCTACCATTGCCGGAGAGTATTCAGACCGCTGATGGTATATCCAGCCCTATAATGGGTAAAGGCACTGTCGCATGCACCCCTTCCATCACTCTAACCAATGTCTTACATGCTCCGTCTTTTCCTGTCAATCTTCTATCAATTAGTGCCATTATACTTAATCTTAACTGTACTGTTTCCTTTGACATTCCTACGGTGACTTTTCAGGAGAAAGGGACAGGACGACGACTTGGGACTGGCACATGGCATAAGGGGCTGTGGTATTTAGACAGGACTGGACTGGACAACGGATTGGCATCCTTGGTAGCAGACGCACCACCAGAAGCTTCATGTCGAAGTGTTAAAGCCGACTTGCTACTCCACCACCAGCGTGTCGGTCATTCCTCTTTTCAAGTTATTAGTCGAATGTATCCGTCCTTATATCAAAGGACTAATAAAGAGAAGTTATTTTGTGATGCTTGTGAGTTGGAAAAACATACCAGAAGCTCGTATGTGAGCTCGGGGAATAGGAGTTCAGCTGCTTTTGACATGATACATTCGGACGTATGGGGTCCTTGTCCTACAACCGGAATTAACGGCTTTCGATGGTTCGTCACCTTTATTGACTGTTATACCCGCGTGACATGGGTCTACCTTATGAAGAATAAAAGTGACGTCCTTGAGGCCTTTCGAGACTTTCAACGACGGGTGGAAACACAATATAGCGCTAAAATTAAGTGTTTCCGGTCTGACAATGGGACGGAGTATACTAATCAGAGGATTGCGGAGTATTTTTCAACTCATGGAATACTATATCAAACTTCATGTGCTTATACTCCGGCACAAAATAGTGTGGCTGAACGAAAGGACAGACACCTGCTGGAAGTCGCACGGACGATGATGCTGGCTATGAATGTCCCGAAACACTTATGGGGGCAGGCTATATTGACGGCCTCTTATCTCATCAATAGAATGCCATCTCAAGTATTGGACTGGAAGACACCATTGGAGGTGCTTACTGGGACAACTACATACACTGTTCCACCGAAAGTTTTTGGATGTGTGTGCTTTGTCCAAGATAATCGGCCAGGCGTTGGCAAACTGGATCCTAGGGCAGTTAAATGTGTCTTTGTCGGTTACACGGCGACTCAGAAGGGATATGCCTGTTGGAGTCCAGTCAAGCGGAGGATGTTTGTAAGCATGGACGTTACATTTAGAGAACTCGAACCATACTATGGTTCGGATGAAGGTTCAGCATTTGGTGACACACCTAACACAGATGGTGTTAGATGTGAGGGGGAGATAATAAGCCCAAATTTGGTCGTCGGATCGGTTCCGTGTCCGGTTGTAGAAAACTGGACGAAAGGGGGAGAGCAAAGTGACTCAGATACAGAGAATGAAGAAGAAGATACATATGTTTCGTAGGGGGAGCAGTAGACAAGGGAAAAGGAGCTCCAAGCCTACAGAAGGAGACAACAGAAGTCCAGTACTGTGCCTATGTCGTGTCCTGTGCCTACTGTACCAAGTCACTCGTCTACTCCTGCTCTAACTCCTGAAGATGTTGCCCTCGCACTGAATCACTCGGATTTTGATGCGGATCTCTCCGACTCGGATGGTATGATCTCTCCACCACCTATTGCTCCCTTAAGGAGATCTTCTCGCATCAATGCGGGTAAGGCTCCTGCTCGTTTTGATGATTACGAACATGACATTGCCAACTTCTTGTCTTATTCTAATATTTCTTTGAATTATCGAGCCTTCATTGCATCGTTAGACTCTACTTCGTTGCCCAAGTGTTGGCAGGAAGCAAAGAAGGATCCAAGGTGGAAAGCTGCAATGATGGAAGAACTTAGGGCACTGGAGAAAAATAAGACATGGGAGCTGGTTCCATTATCCAAAGGGAAGAAAGCTGTGGGATGCAAATGGGAGTACACAGTGAAAGAGACGCCAGAAGGAAAAGTAGAGCGGTACAAGGCGAGGTTGGTTGCAAAAGGATCACTACTAAAATAACCCATTTTAGCGACGTCACAAGACGTCGATAAATAAGGAAAATACGTCGCTAAAATCTATTTGCGACGTATTTAGCGACGAAAATTTGACGTCGCTTATAGGCAAGTCGTAGATGACACTTTAGTCGCAAAACGTCGCTATTTGCGACGCTACGTTCAGTGTCGCTAGACGTCGCAAATTTGGCGACCGATAGCGACGTAACGTTACGTCGCCAAAATTGCGACGTAAAGCGACCACTTTGCAACGCTGTAAACTTTATATATGATGACATGTCATGGCAGCCACGTGGACAATTTAGCGACGCCTAGCGACAGCGTTAGCGACGTACGCCCTCAGCCCACGTCAGCAGTTTAGCGACGTCTAGCGACGTTACGTCACTATTTAGCGACGTATAGCGACGTCTACTTTCCGTCGCAGTACGTCGCAGACCGTCCCTATACGTCGCAGATATTATAAAAAAATTTAAAAAAAAATATAATTGGTATTTTTGTTATGTTGTGTGTCTGTGTTTACAGTGTGTGAAGTGCAGTGTTCGAACTATCGACAGTTTCGCTTACTGTTCTATGTTTTATCTTCGATAGAAAGAGCAACAGTTCAGGGTGCACTTCTCAGAGCTTCCTCTTCACGTCCTTCATCTTCTCGGGATCCTTTACGACGTCCCGAGAAAGTGAAGGATGTGAAAATGAAGCTCTCAGAAGTACACCCTGAACTGTTGCTATTTCTATCCAAGATAACACATACAACAGTAATCGAAACTGTCGATGGTTCCGAACACTGCATTTCCCATTCACTGTAAACACAGACACACATTATCACAAAAATACACATTATATTTTTTTAAAATTTCGGCAGCACCTCCTTTGTATATCAGATCATCGCTTATAACCCAACGTAGGTATATTTGGCATCCCCGTCGAAGATATCACAAAGTAAATATCACAATAAAAATATGAGGCAGTGCAAAGTAAATATCACATACACACATCCTCACAAACATCCAATAGAGTCAAATAAAAATGGAAGATGATAAAAAGTCTCCCACCAAGTGTATAAACAAAAGTGTACCAATAAACAATTTGCCCATAGGGCCAATACATACAAGTTATAAAAAAACCAATAAAATCACTGCGGACCCCTGCCGCGCAACTGGGATAGAATGTAGTCATACTGCTCCTAGGTGAGCTGCACCGTAGGGGCAGTAGGAGGCAGTGCAATGTCTCGAGTCGGAGCTGTCGATGGACCGGGAGGACGCATCTGCTCCAGCTCTCGCAGTCGGTCACCATAAACAGCAAGGGTACTCACCACCCTCTCAGTACTCGCCTCAAGCGAAGCCGAAACCTGAGTGAGTGAGGCAGACATGCTCCTCTGCGATCCCTCCAGCTCGACCTGTCTACGCTCTGTGCACTGCGTAGACTCGGTGAGCGTCTGCAAGCTGGCAACTGTAGCATGATGCAGACTCATCAGCTCCTGTATACTGCGCTCGACCGCATCAAATCGTCCGGTGACGATCGGAGGGTCGGATGGTCGCTCGACCGCATCAGAAATCTGCTGCTGCAACTCGCGACGCAGCTCCTCGATCTGACGACGAACATCCTCAGCTCGTGACGACGCCTGCGAAGCCGGAGACTGCGCACTGACAGAGGGGGCTCGGGATGACTCCGAAGCCAAATACGCGCCGTAGGATCCCGTACCGTAGTACGTACCCTTCTGAAGACCGCCAACGACGATCATCCAAAGCTCGTCCGGCGATGGAGCTGTAGGCGGCTGGGAGGAAGTACCAGCCCCTCCCTCTGCTTGCGCACTAGCAGCAGCAGCAGCAGCCGCATCCTCCTGTAGCCGAACAAACTCGGCCTAGAACATGTTTGCTAACGTGTAAGTGTTTGCTAAAGTCTATATTGATATCTATTTTCCTGTTTTCTAAATTATAGTAAATCAATATAAAGAATAGAACGTACATATGCCTGCGTCGCCCTCTCGTCAATGAACTCCCCAGCCCTCCGATGGGTGACCAGGAAGACGGTCACCATGTTCGGGTCCTCACCCTTTTTTACCTGTTAAAATATATTATCTATTATTAGTATTAAACATTCTATCGAACTATATAAAAATTAATGTCCGTCATAGGAAACGTACCAGACGACGAAAATGCTCCGTCATCGGAATGGAGCCACCACACCACTTACCGGCGCTCAACCGCGCCACCTTGACCTTCTCAGACCGCTCCAGGTAACTGCGCTCGCTGAATCTAGCCTTCATCGCAGTCCACTGCTCTGGCGTAATCCAACCATGGATCGGCTGTCCGGCGCGATCACGACGCTTCTGGTCGTCGATCGCATCACGGATGAGCTTGGCTACGACGGCAGAAAATTGGCCCTCGATCCTCGCCGTCCGGTGTGGTGGATAGAAATAGTTTCTCTAGAAGAAGTAAAATACAAAAGTTGTATAATATACACAAATGATTATTAAAATTTAAAAATAAACAAATTTTTTACCTTGAAGTGGGCGAACCAAAAGGTCTTCCTATCTGCGGGAGCATCTGAGTAGTTAATCCAAGGTCCACCATAGTTCTGCCTCAGAAATGTCCCCAGCTGTCTCTGTACTGCAGAAGGCCGATATCTATACAATAATAATTTTTCATGAATATATATGTACATATAATCATTTGAGAAATATATATTAATTAATTAACTTACTTCATAGGCCCGTCCGTCCAAATCTCCATACGCGTCTCGTCCGGGAGAGCGCATGGAGGGTCGCTCTCACCTCCTGCCTGGGCAGGATCAGTCTGATCGCCGTCCTCCATATGCTCGGCGTCGGCTCCCCCCATAGAGCCGCCTACAGGAGGAATGCTGGACGGGGGATCAGGAAGGCTGGACGACGGATCAGGAAGGCTGGACGACGAGGGAGGAGTCGGCAACCTGCTGGAACTGCCCTGTCCCGGTAATGGACCGGGAACAGAACGGTACAGTGGTGTACTCGGTGATGAGGATGAGGGTACGGAACTGCCCTCTCCATCCCCAGGCCGAGGCTGACGGGACTGCCTGACGTACAATCCTCCGCGTCGTCCTGGTCTAGTCATACCTGATAATAACATATGACAATAAAACAAAAATACATATTTATATGATAGACATCACAGATTTTTGAAAAATATCATGGTCACAAATAAAAGTGTCACTAAAGTGTCACAGAGTTATTATTACAAAAATACATATTTATACGATAGACATCACAGATTTTAATCCTTTTCTGAAAATTCATCTAGTTCGTTTAGCTCATCTTCTTCTTCTTCTTCCTCCTCTACATCTTCACTTTCATCTGCATCTTCCTCTTCAGATAATTCTACTTCTTCTACACAATTAGATGTGTAATGAGGAACTTCCGTCGTGTCCACTTCTATAATATTTGTTACAAGAGGTAGTTCATCCTGTTGATAAGCTATATCGTCAACCTCAAAGGTATTTCTAGCTTTGGTCTTGCATACTGCCCACCAGTCCGACCTTGTTGTTCCCCGTTTAGGATAACTTGTGAAGTACACGAGCTGAGCCTGACTTGATAGGACAAATGGTTCATAGGCTTGATATCGACGCCGATAGTTTATATCAACAAGACCGTGCTTGTCTACTTTCCAACCTTGACCTTCAATCGGATCGAACCAATCACACCTGAATAACACAATCTTAGCAGGCTCTATTCCATAACTATATGTCAGCTCCACGATCTCCCGCAGCATGCCATAGAAATCGTTGCCCGCATCAACATCTTTGTAGTTCGAAGATCTGATACACAAACAACTGTTTTTGGTGGAGTCGAGATCCACAAAGTTGTCTCTGATCGGGCAAGTTGTTGACTTGAACCTAAACCCATTAACACAGTAGCTTGGCCATATTTTTGCAGCATAAATTGGTCCCTTGGCTAGCGTTCTAATAGACTCATTCTCAAGTCTTGCGTATGGACGATCGACCTAAATACCACGAAAGAAGCAATTAAGCTCATTCTCAATCAAGTGCATATACAGAAAGGTAATTACAGAGTTCTCAAGTTTTACATATGCACTCAACCATGATGGAAAATAATGTCTCATTTCTTGTTCTAGTTCTTCTTCTGTTATGTATGGCCTACCTGACCTCACATCATCATTAAATATGCTGAAAACAACATCGTGCAATTAATGTAATAGTATCATTCTCAACACTATTAAAATAATGTAGACGTATTATTTACTTACCCCTCCAGTTTCTCTACTTCCTCCTCGTCGCAGTTGAGTAATACATACACCTGAGCAGCCCTTAGCTCATCATCGTTCAGATATCTCTTCTTCATTTTACCCGATGGCTTTCCTGGAGCATTGAATACCTTCAGTATTGTATCATTACTTTCATGATCTCCGTCGTCGTTTCTGGAAGCTCTCGTTCTATTAGTTGCAACATGAGGCTTGAAATACATCGAACAAAAGTTTGTAATCTCCTCGAGAACATAGGCTTCACAAATAGAACCCTCGACCCGTGCCTATTTTTCACCTTTCTTTTTAGGTGATTCAAATGTCGCTCGAACGGGTACATCCATCGATATTCGACGGGTCCACCAACACGTGCCTCATAGGATAGATGAATCGGCAAATGCTCCATAGAGTCGAAGAATCCAGGAGGAAATACCCTCTCTAGCTTGCATAGTGTTACCGCAATGTCCTTCTCTTGCTTTTCTAGACGATCAACGAGCAATTTCTTAGAACAAAGATCCCTGAAGAATATGCTAAGCTCCGTCAATGGATCCCAAACTGCCTGCGGTAAGAATTCCCGAAATGCAGTCGGAATTAACATCTCCATGAATACGTGACAGTCGTGGCTCTTCATACCCGTCAATTTGTTTTCCTTCGGATCGACACATCTTCTCAGATTTGACACATATCCGTCTGAAAATTTTAGGCCCTGGATCCACCGACAAAGTCTCACTTTATCCTCCTTGTCCAGCGAAAAAATTGACTTCGACAGGAACTGTTTTCCATTCTGCTGTATCAAATGCAACGCAGGGCGTTTGCATATTTCTTCTAAGTCCAACCTGGCCTTGGGATTGTCTTTCGTTTTTCCCTTTACGTCCATCACAGTATTAATTATGTTATCAAACACATTCTTCTCAATATGCATGACATCAAGATTATGTCTGATCAGATTGGTACTCCAGTATGGCAGATCCCAGAATATGCTCCTCTTTGTCCAGTTATGATCTCTACCAAATCCATCGCACTTGTACCCAGTTGTAGGATCTTCGATAGCACTTGAAAAATCTTTAACCTCCTCCCATATCGTGGCTCCGCACCACCTTGGCGGTGGATCACCCTTCTCTATAACGTCGGCACGGAATGCATTCCTGTTCCTTCTGAACGGATGATCTTTTGGCAGAAATTGCCGATGACAATCAAAGAAGCACGGTTTTCCTCCGTGTTTCAAGCGGAAAGCCTTACTACGGTCCATGCAATACGGACATGAGAGACGGCCATGAGTGCTCCATCCAGATAACATTCCATAGGCCGGAAAGTCGTTGATGGTCCACATAAGGGTTGCCTTCATCTGAAAATTCTGCTTCCTGGAAACATCGTACGTGTTAGCGCCTACTTCCCATAACCGATTCAACTCATCTATCAAAGGCTGTAAGTACACGTCAATGTTCCTCTTGGGATTGTTCGGACCAGGAATTATAACGGTTAGAAACATATACTGAGTCTTCATGCACATCCAAGGCGGTAGGTTATACGGAGTGACAATCACAGGCCAGCACGAATACTGGGATCCCGAAAGACCAAAAGGAGTAAAACCGTCAGAAGATAGTCCCAACCTGACATTACGCGGATCTGAAGCAAAATCAGGATACACTCGATCAAAGTGCTTCCATGTTTCTCCATCGGATGGGTGATCCAACACTCCTTCAATCTGTTCTCGCATGTGCCAACTCATATTTTCAGCCGTCTCTTTCACCATAAATAATCTTTGCAACCGCGGCGTTAAAGGCAAGTAGTGCATTGAATCGGACAATCTTCTTGCACCGGTAGACCTTCCTGTACTAGTTGTCTTATAGCGATCAGCACCACAAAATCTGCACACATCTGCGTCCTTGTCGTCTTTGTAGTACAGTATGCACCCATTGCGACATGAATCGATTTTCTCGTATCCCATCCAGAGCGATCTCACCAACCTCTTAGACCGGTAGAAGTCTTTAGGCAACTTAGCACCCGCCGACAAGATCTCTATAATCAACTCCAACACTCGGTTGTAGCATTCTTGCGACATGTTAAAATCTGACTTAATGCTCAACAGTCTTGTAACCACCTCCAACGGTGAATGATCCTCACAACCAGGATACAATTGAGTCCTTGTATTCTCTAGCAACTCCATGAACTGTGCAGCATCGGCGTTCGGTGCCTCCTCAGGTGCATCATGAACGAAACTAGTCCCCGCAGCGTCGAAAACCATGTTCACGCACCCGTCGTCGTATGCATGATTATCTGAAACAAAATTAGGTCCCGCATGCATATATGGCTCAACATAAGTCTCCGGCTCTGATGCTAAAGACACAAGTTCTCCGTGTGCGGTCCACTGATAGTAATTAGTCATGAAACCCCTCGAGTACAAATGATATGTCACTTCAACTTCTGGATAATATTTCACGTTATGACATTTTACACACGGACACTTAATTTTGGTGCCGTCCATGTACTGAGGGAACGCCTTAGCAAACTGCAGGAACTGCTCTACTCCCGCTATGTATTCATCCCGCACACCACACATATCATCAGGACGACGATTGTACATCCATGAACGATTCCGCAAGTAGTAATTCATATCCATTTGGAAATAATTCTGCAAAGATGGACACACATTATCCAACAGGCACAAATTCGTATATTATGTCTTATTAGGGACACACATTAGTAGCGGACAGTTACTAATAACAATGATATGCAATCTAGGTCAAACTAAGTCGTACTAAGTCAAACAAAGTCAAACAAGGTCAAGCTAAGTCAAACAAAGTCAAACAAGGTCAAAGTAGGTCAAGAGTTGACCTATAGTTGACTTTATCAACTCTTAGTCCAATCTAAGTCAAATATCCTATTTCTAGTCATTACCTACCAAGGTACCGTTTACCTTATCGCTATTGGTATCCCAATACCAATACCTTAAGTTGGTACCCTTTACCTTATCGCTATTGGTACCCTTTACCTTATCGTTATTGGTATCCCAATACCAATACTGCGGTAACATGGTTGGTACATTAAGGGTCTTTGACAAGGTTTATAAACATAACTAATAAATCTCTATCCCAACTAATAAATAGTCAACCTTGGTCAAACAAGGTCAAATCTAAGTCAAATATCCTATTTCTAGTCATTACCTACCAAGTCTGGTTGATATTATTGCATTGCATTGCTAGGTTTGCCAAGTTTTCATCCATGTGTACACCTAGCTCATTTATTTTCCTAAACTAAAATAAATGAGACACTAGAAGACGCAAAATCCATATGGCTAGCTCTATACAATTTAAATGTATCCTTCTACAAATTTCAAGATATTCGTTTAAATAATGAGTTTGTCAAGAATTTTGGGTTAAGCAGATTTCGACATTAGAAATAAAACTTTGAAAGAGCTTTTGTTTATATATGGACATGTATATAATTTTATTTTTGTAAAAACCTTTCACAACTACTCATTAAATGAATTATCAAACATGAATTTGCTTAACCATAGTAGACAAATGGAAACAACCAAGGTGAACCTGAATTTAAACGAGTTAAACCCATTGGAGAGATGAATTTGCTTCATCAAAAATCCTAACCATAGTAGACAAATGGAAGAAGGAAAGTATTTAACATGGGGACTCGAGGGCGATGACAGGACGTCTCGACTCCATTGGGGAGATTCGATGGCGGTCTGCAGTAATCACGACCATTGTAAAAAACTGTTACGTTCCAGAACCAAAATACTGAAGAAGAAAAAAAAACAGATACCGACGGTTACACGAACATAATACTTCAATAACCTGAATAAGTACAGTCGCTATTGTACAATTAGATTTGGGGATGACTCTAGCAATCTAACAATCAATATATTGGTTTGTAGACAAACATTAATCTCAATCCAAAATCAACACAAAGAACACAAGTAATTTATAACGAATACACTAAAGCATCCCCAAACGCAATTCAATACTATAAAGTCTAGAATCAAAGAGAGTATTAAACATAAAAGATAGTATCAAATGTACATAGCCATGTTGTCAAGGCGACTAGAAACAGTTCCAGAAAATAAGAGCTAACACTTGTTCTATAACATGCGATAAAGAAAATTTAAAAGAATAGAATAGTAGGAGGAATGGGGAGTCGAAAGCAGCAAAAGAATCTTCGGATTTGCTATAAAAATCTTGGAAAGAAAAACGAGATAGATTAATCCCCTAGTAGCAAAGTATCTATTTCTTCGTTGCCTGTCTCCAAATCTGCTATGTATTGCGTGTCTGCAAACCACCTAAAATATTTTTCTCATCTTGTCCTAATTAATCCCTATGTGTGTGTCTGTGTCTGTGTGTGTGTGTGTGTCTGTGTCTGTGTGTGTGTGTCCGTGTCCGTGTGTGTCCGTGTGTGTATGTGTGTGTGTCTGTGCCTGTGTCTGTGTCTGTGTGTGTGTGTCTGTTTCCGTGTGTGTCCGTGTGTGTGTGTGTGTGTGTCCGTGGGAGAGAAGGAGTAGGAGGAGGAGTTAGGGTTTACCTGACGAAGGGGAGGAGCTCGAGGAGGAGGAGGAGCACGACGGGGTAGGGGTCGCCGGGGGGGAGTCGCCGGAGCAAATCGCGAGGGGGGGGGGGGAGGGGGGGAGGGGGGGGGGGGGGGAGTCGCCGGAGGAGATCGAGGAGGGGGAAAAATTGGGAGGAGGAAAAATTTTCGAGTGAGGGAAAAAAAGAGCACAGCGTGCCCTAAGTAAAATATTTAGCGACGTCACCAGTAGACGTCGCTAACCGTCGCAATAATTTTAATATAAGCGACATATTTTAATAATATGTCGCTGGACGTCGCTATTCAGCGACATAGTTTATATAGTGTCACGGAACGTCGCTAGCCAGCGACGGTTTGCGACAGCAATAGAAGGGAGTCGCTATATTATATGTTTAGCAACGGAATTTTATTCCGTCGCTAAATAACGTCGCTAATAGAACATATTTTAGTAGTGGATTCACAGTCATATAACATAGACTATGATGAGACGTTTGCCCCAGTAGCAAAAATGAGCATCGTGAGAACTCTGGTCTCCATCAGCGAACTATGGGTGGAAGCTGTACCAGCTGGATGTGAAGAATACCTTTCTTCATAGGGACCTGCAAGAAGAAGTATACATGGAGCTCCCGCCAGGGTGCTACGCGACGGAATCAGACGGAGGGACGTCGCAAGAAAAGGTGTGTAAACTGAATAAGTCGCTATACGGGCTCAAGCAATCTCCTCGAACCTGGTTTGACAGATTCAGAAATGCTATTACAGGCATGGGATACCGTCAAACAAATGCAGATCATACGGTCTTCCTCCAGCATGCAAGAGGCCACATCACTATACTTGCTGTATATGTGGATGATATAGTGATCACAGGTGATGATGAAGTCGAGATCACTAAGCTGAAGTCAAAACTCGCGAAGGAGTTTGAGGTGAAGGATTTAGGAGCGATGAGGTACTTTCTAGGTATCGAAGTGTGTGAAGGCGAACAGGGAATTGTTCTATCACAAAGAAAATACGCACTAAATCTGCTGAAGGAGACAGGGATGCTGGGATGCAAAGCAGCCGTTACTCCAATTGACCAGAAGAGTAAGCTTGGAGCAGAAGCAGGAGAGCCTGTTGATCGTGAAAGATATCAAAGACTTGTAGGAAGATAGATTTATCTGGGACAGACTCGCCCTGATATCTCATTTGCGGTGAGTGTAGTGAGTCGCTACATGCATGATCCAAGAAAGGGTCATATGGAAGCAGTATTTCAGATCTTGAGATATCTGAAAGGAACGCCGGAAAAGGGGCTATGGTTCAAGAAGGATGGACGCATAGAAGTTGAGGGATACTGTGATGCATACTGGACGAGCTACATAGACGACAGAAGGTCTACCACGGGATACTGTATTTTTGTAGGAGGAAATCTGGTCTCATGGAGAAGCAAGAAACAGTCAGTGGTAGCACGGTCGACAGCTGAAGCAGAATACAGAGCAATAGCTCTGGGAGTGTCAGAGTTGCTGTGGGTGAAAGCATTGCTGACAGAGTTGCAGCTGGATAAGGGAGCACCATTGCGTCTTCTGAGCGATAGTCAAGCTGCAATAAGTATAGCTAACAATCCAGTTCAGCACGACAGAACGAAGCACATCGAGATTGATCGATTCTTCATCAAGGAGAAGCTAGAACAAGGGATACTGAAGATTGACCATGTCCGCTCAGAAGAACAAGTTGCAGACTGTCTGACTAAGGGTCTTAGTTCATTAAGTCTGTCGAAGCTATGTAACAAGATGGGGATGATCAATATCTATCGCCCATCTTGAGGGGGAGTGTTGAGAATCAATAAGGGACTTTTAGTCCCACATCGGAATATGTAGTATGTAGAGGAGCTAGACTCTCTATAAGTAGTGAAGTAGTCCATCAATAAAATCATCTAACCATTATTTTCTACAGTTCATGATTAATATTTGTCATTAATAAATCATCATTCAACTTGACATTTCAGATATGCAACACCCACGTTTGGTCCGCGGAATTAGAGCCTTGGGAAAGGAAAGTGATCCCTTTTCATTCTTTGGATGCCAAAGGAAATGAGGAGGAAAAGAATTTGATTCTCAAGAGGAGGGAAAATAGGGGGGAAATGGTTCCACCAACCCAAGGATTCATTTTATTTTTTTTTCCCTCTAAGGATTTACTTTCGCTCCCAATTTTCTTGGGTTTTCCAAACACCGGAAAGGAAATTGATTGAAATTGCGGTTTCCCACTTTCCTTTCCTTTCCGCGAACCTAACGAGGACAAACACAGGATTTGTTCCAACCTGTATGAACCCTTTGTTTATGTGGGACTATCCAGGTTACATATTCTACTGTGTTATATATCTTGGTTAGTATTGTTAGATGCTATATTGGTTTATACTAGCGGCCGACCAGTAATTTTGAATATACCATCTGCGTCTCATCTCCAAAATATTAGTGGGGTCATTCAGTATTTTGGAGATAATTAAGAAAATACCAGCTGTTAGTTCGGTTATGCCAAAAAATACTATATTAATTGTTAATTAACATACTAAAAAGGTTATTAATACTAAAATTTATTAACTAATATTAAATCAAGCTCAATTAAGGATCTATCTAATAATTTACTTGTGCTAGAAAAATATATCAGTAGGTGTATTTCCAGTAAACTGGTTTATACTAGTAAGGACAATATTGTACCATTAATAGCGATACAATAAGAAGTAAGAACATTGTCAGATATGTGGCCATCAACTTAAAAGATTGTCATCTCAAGTTTTAGTGTTTCCTGATGGAGATTACAAATAACTAAACTACTCATTTCCCATCGAGCCATCAACTACAAAGATAATTGATACAGTAATATGCAACATATTACTGTATCCATTATCCTTATATGCAGATGGCTCGATGGAAATTAGTAATTCAGTTATATGTAATGTACATTGGGAAATGAATGACAATACATTGAAAAATAAGACTAAAAAAATGTGCATATTCGTAAGAACTTAGAGATAGCACCAATTGAGGACAATATGGAAGAAAATTTTCTTAAGCGGTATGAGCATGTATAACATAGACCAAGATGCTTCAATAAGGAGTGAAAAGATATTAGTTAAAAGAGCTACTAGAACTAGAGGTACGTCTAAACAAACATGGTTTGAAGTTTTAAAAGACAAGAATTTTGCTAGTGTTAGGGAGGACATGGCCCTTAACGGAGCTCAATGCAAGAAAATGATACAAACAGCTGACCAAAATTTTGGGGATGACTGTTGTTATTGTTGTAAGATGAGAAGATCTAGCTAACCCTCAATTACTTTGATCTCCAATTTGAAGAAATTAGGTCATTGTTCAATGATTCCAACCATTAAAAAAGTAGTCTATAAATTGTAATATGCATGTGATTAACATATATGTAGAATAGAAAAGTTTTTACATATTCATTAAGTAATAAAAATCAATGGCTTTGTAATGTCACTTGGTTCACGTACAACAGTTTCACACATATTCACATCAAGTAGGGGCAGATCCAGGATCCAAAATGGGATGGGCTATTAAAGTTGGGATGGGTTGAACTTACCGGATCCAGCTTTTTTTTGAATATATTTGGGTGTTATATACCTATCTAGTAAAAAGGAAAAAGTTGGACGGGGGCTACAACCCACCCAACAATACACCTGGATCCACCCCTGCCATCAAGAAATTCAGTTTACTTCTTCTCCTCCCATCAACAAATACTAGACTTTCACAAAAGCAGGGAGCCAATGTCCTCCCAAAGCCAGGAAAAGTGAAATTACATCTACATGGACCCTCAACGACGGATGAGAACATTTTGTAATATGAACCTTAATCTCCATGTCCTTATTAGAAAGGCTAATTTGTACTTAAATACCATCGACTTCCAAGTTACCGCAACTTGCTACCATCAACTTACAAAACTTGTCACTTAATTATCATTGTATTCTGTTAGATTTAACTGTCACGTGCAAAACACATGCAGCCGCATGCTGGCAGTGCTTCTGCAAATGTGCACAACGTGATTCATGTTGCCACTGCTGCTGAGCTTGACTCTGCTGGTAAGAGCTCATAAACCAGGCTGTGACTCATAACATAATAAAACCTCCCCATGGGCAATCAACAAACAGTTATCAAGACATTTAAACAAACACCTACTTTCCACAAGTAAGCAGAATACTTACTAGCATGAGTAGAGCAGTACACTTCCTGGGAAGCATCAATGATAATGTGAGAAAATCACACAGAGGCAGAGTTCACTAGATGTCTGCAACTCTCATGGTTTCATTCATTACGCTTGAATGAATGCATTCACTTTGATCTCTTTCAAATATTTAGTTGATTTGCAAGTAAATGACTCAACTTGATTTAATTGAAAGATCGATGCTGCAACATCTCGAATTGTATGCTCCACATCCATTTGCATTCTGATTCATTGTCCATTACGGCCTTTGATGACCATAAGGTCAGGATAACTAATCAAAAGATACTGATGCATTGGTCCTTAGATTCACGACTGACATACTTAGCTTATGTTAAATAACGCACAATTACATTGGATACGACATGCATGGTAGGGACACGGCGATGCGGACACGGCATCTATTTTGGTGTATCCTAGTGTATTTTGGGGTGTCCAATACATGTCCAATACGTGTCCGACACGACATGGTCCAAATTTTTGGAGTGACCATGCTTCCTAGGAGAACCGGCTCCAAGCCTAGGCGACCTAGGCAAGGGCCTAGGGCCCCAAAATTTACATAGACTCCCTAAATTTTACAAAGGATCCAAAATTTTACAAAGCACCTTAAAATTTACAAAGGCCCCCTAAATTTACAAAGGCCCCAAAAATCTACAAAGCCCCCCTAAATTTTCCAAAGGCCCCAAAATTTTCACATAGGAACCCCATTCTCAGAATCGCCTAGGGCTCCATTTTTGCTAGAGTCGGCCTTGCTTCTAGGCACTAAGGATCAGTTTGGATTGCAATTACGTTTCATTTAGGACTCCATTTTGGTACAAATACAAGGTGCGAGCCAAAGGACTTCTATTTTGGCGGGATTTTTTTTCAAACAGTCATTTTTTTCCGGGGTTAAATGAACATCTCGGAAATGGGTGTTTGAGCAAATTAGATGAAATTGTAAGTGCAACCCAAACTAGCCCTGCGTCATTCACTTTTCCAGAACGTAATAATTAATATCTAGTGATAGCAAGAATTAATCTGTCCTATCTTATGGTAATTTATAAGGGCACGTCAATTTTTGATCGGGGCTAGCCCGGATTGCTAGCCCCAATCCGGGCTAGCCCAGGTTTGGGGGGAATTTACTCAGGATAACCCTTTTTTTTTTACTTATAGGGCTGTCCCAACCCAACCCCCCCCCCCCCCCCCCCCAACCCCCAAATTTTAGTTTCATTTTCACATTTCACTCTCCCTTCCAAAATCCTATTTTCTCTCCTCTTCTCCTCCACCATTTTCTTCCTCCCTAAGCAACATCTTCTTCTTCCTCTTCTCCTCCATGATTTTCTCCCTCCCTAAGCAACATACTTCCTCCACCATTTCCTCCCGCGTGGACTAGGACTGCCTAATTTTCTGGCAGTCCTACAAATTGATAGGACTGCCAGAAATAGTGGCAGTCCTACTTCACAGCAAGTGAAACCAAGAATTGTCACAATTTCTGGCAGTCCTGACTGTATGTAGGACTGCCAGAATTTGCGGCAGTCCTTGGTTTCACTTGCTGGAAAGTAGGACTGCCACTATTTCTGGCAGTCCTATCAGTTTGTAGGACTGCCAGAAAATTAGGCAGTCCTAGTTTGCACTTGTTGAACAATAAGTCCATTATTGTTCTTCTTGGTTGCACTTGTTGAACACCAATATTAGGGTTTCCACCAATATTTGGGTTTGTATATTATGAGGAGCCTTTGGGTGCCATCAAAATTGGAAATGAGAAGGAAATTAGGGTTTTGATGGAGATGGTGAGGATAAAAATGGTGGAGAAGAAGAAAATGAGAAGAAAACACATCCCACATTTTTGTTCTTGTTCTTATTCTTCTTCTTCTTCTTCCTTTTCTTTTTCTTGTTCTTCTTGTTCTTGGATGTGTTGAGGAAGAAGAGAGCAAAAATAGAAGAATTGACTTTTATACCTAGAAATGGGATACTCCTGAGTAATTTTTTCAATGGCAAACTTGTAAATAAATCAAACTTAGAATTGGGATAGCCCTGATCAAAATATGATGTGCCCTTATAAATTACCTATCATATTCCTAAAGAACGCTAGGCTTTAAACTTTTAACGCCCCCTCCTCTTCCTCTTTATTGAGGCTGGAGATTGGTTCCTGCGTAATCTTTCTTGGAGACCTATCCAGAGAGAGAGAGAGAGAGAGAGATGGTTTCTAAGTCTACCCCCAATGACATACCACCATAGTATAAGCATTTCATCTATTTCCAGTCCATGGGCCATGTGCATGTGTGTGTGCGTGTGTCTATGAATGTGTCATTGTAGCTATTCTAATCTCTAGTTTCTCTACATGTCTATGAGTTATAAATCACCACTTAAGCACCAGTTTGCTAAGCATATCACAATTCTGCAGCACTAGGGAAATACAAAACAACTTCTGAACCATGATCTCGTGGTTATACACAGCAAGAAGTACTGTTTGCAAGCACATTATGTTTCCTGATATATCCTAGCTAGTTGTCAGTTTCATTTTGTTTCATTAATATGCTCTATCAATTTTATTTGATGCAAGAACACAAAATGAGGTGAAATTTTTGAATGCCAAGAGAACTTACCAGATACGACAAACCCACATATGATAAATATCTGCATATGTAATGACATAGGAATGTATTAATATATAGCACAATGAAGAGTTGTTCAAAATGAATCTAACTGCCATGTCATAAAATGATCAAGAATAGCTATGCCATCGTACTAATCACCAAATTTAAAATGATGTATAATTCGGGATTATTATTTCTCTTACTTCAGCTTCAGGCCCGACCCTTGGCACGGGTGAACTGGGTGACCGCCCAAGTCTATACTGTGAAGAGCCCAAAAATTTATAAAACACATTGGCTTCGATTGCTGATTTTTAAGAATATGGCCCATAGCACGTCAATCTTCCTTATACTAACATTTATTTATTCTTTTGAAGTCTAATGTAAAACAAACATACTACAAGCTTATTGTGTAGGATTTATGATATGGGGTGTCTTCCATAATTATTAGTGTTGTTTATAGCCATGTGGGCTCTGCTTATTGCTTAGGCCATTTTTTATATGGTCGAACTCAAAAAATAATATAGTAAAAGGGTCTAATATAGTATATACTTTTCTATGTAATATAACTAATATAGCAAAAGGGTCTAATATTTTACATTCGCCCACAGGGCCCCATTATTCTCATGACCGGCTCTATTCAGCATATTGTAAAGTGAGTACAGGGATAACATTACGAAGCACACTATTACCTAAAAATCGTTCTTGAAAATTAAAAATAAATACACAAGATTTAATGATTTATTAAGTTAATACTGTAGATCCTACAACGTCACCGCTTCGTATCAAAAATCAACTCTACATATTTCCTCAAAAAAAGAAAAAAGAAAAGAAAAATCAACTCTACATAATTTTAGCTTATTCTTCATGGAGAGAAATACCAGTCATGCTAGAAGAAAGGGTATTGTACAAATATTTGACTTTAAATGTGAAATCGTTGATGAGCCACATCCATGATCAGTATTGAAGTGAGATGCTAGAATATAAATAATATATTATAGCACATATTCTAAAGGCTGAATAAGGAAGATCATGTACAACAAACTAACAATTCACCTAAAATTTAATGGCATACCTAAATATTAGCCATGCACATATAACATTGTAAGTTTTTTATCCGAGGAACTAACAAAATATATGAGTATGACTAAGATTAACTAAAGTGAATCAAATTAGTTTAATAATTAAACATTAGCTAGCAACTACAGATAAACTGAGATTGCAACATGATTATACCTACCAGTACATAACTCATCCGAATGTTACTTTAGCTTAGAACTCCACAAGATTTGCTTCCATGTACCAAGCAAAAAATAAAAGGAGAAAAAAATAATATAAAAAGGAGTTCTCACATCACTTCCAACTGGAATAAGATAAGAGCATAGAACTTGTAAAAGTAACTATAAAGCAAAATTTCCCATGTTTGAAGAGAAAGATGAAACAGAATACAGAACTTAAAAACCAATAATAAGTTAATTGTAACTTGTGTTTGTTAACAGTTGGATATTGTGTTCATGATCTATGCTAATGGCCAGGCAGGTCCGAGGTCGTCACAAAGGTGGTCATTTAGGAGAAGAAAGGAAGTGCAAGAGATATGAAAGGCAAAAGGGTTAGGATGAACATATGGGTTGTTTTCCTTTGACTTATCATACTTTAGTCCACTACTTATTCTTGTTAATTATACTATTCACATCACCAATAAGGATGTACAATTTGAAGAATCATTTAAGACATATAACTGCCACCCCAAATTAGTTAGGCAAGCACTGGAGCGCTTTGCTTGTATGTGTGAGGTAACCGCGTAGGTGATTGTGCTAAATTGGTCACCACATGATCGAAGTGCGAGGTGCATGCCGAAGCACCAATCCGCCAAAGTGGTTCCTACCACGTTTGGTGCCTGCAGCAAGCACTTTCTTGTTCCCTTTAGTTCATTGAGCTTAGTTAAAGGTCATTGAGGGCTGTCAAACTACTACATTAGGTTCCTGGCCCGTTTTCATTATGAGCATTAAAGCATGTTACGAAGATCTGGATGGGCATAATCCATCCCCTAATTATGAACCTCACTGAAATGAGTGAAGCATCAGTCATCCTAAAGTTATGACTCAAAGTAGTCACGAAACATTTTGCGGCAGCTTTAAAATCTGGTGCGTACAGTAGTTGGAGACCATTCATCATCTTATGCTGGTAAGCAATCTGTCAATCAAATTGTTACGCGCTTCTTCTTGCTTGGCGAAGGCACACGTAACTGGACGATGGAATGAAGACGATGAAGAAGAAGCCGTCGGGTCTTGTGACCTGCCAGCCTTGGAGTTGCGTCTTATCGCAGGCGCGGACGCTTCTCAGATCGGAAGAAGTACCGTATATTTCTTTGGTTAAACTTTTCTTTGATATCTCTCAATAGAATTTCCACCTCTCTATATAAATAGAGGATGGCTACAATTTGTTGGAAAGGAAACTACATAAAACTAATAATATCTTTCCTTGACAAGGAAGATATTATTTAGCAATATCTTATTTGAAAGGAAACTAATTATTACTAATAATATCTTTCCTTGATAGGGAAGATATTATTTAGCAATATCTTATTTGAAAGGAAAATTAATTATTAATAATAATATCTTTTCTTGATAGGGAAGATATTATTTAGCAATATCTTATTTGTCCTTCCCTTTTGCTGGTTCATGCGAGTAACGGGTAAAGGTTCGTCCGAACAGACCCGTAACAATACTCCATCCCTTAAAATCCAGCGCGTTCTCGTGCTAGCAGCCGGGATGAAGGCGCTCGAGGGTGTCGTGTTTGACCCATGTAGCATCGTCAACGGTTTCTTCCGTCCAGCGAACCAAGTACTCGCATTTGTCAGCAACCATCCGAGTATCAAGTATCTCCGCCGGGACCGGGTGTTCGCTTGGTGTGAGGTCGGCGGTTAAGGCTGGTACTACCGTCGGTGGTGGACCACGGAATGGCTTCAGCAAGGAGACATGGGAGACGTTGTGGAGACGGGTCTGGAGAGGTGGTTCGTCGCTGGTATGGATGGTCGTGATCGTGATGGACTGATCATCTGATGGAAGAGGCCCGAGAGAAGGACGTCGCGGTCCTGGAAGGTGAAGTGCATGGTAAGGTGCCAAAAGTCCCACCTGATATCGTCCAGTGCCTTGAGCCATTCAACACCTAAAACGACGTCAAAATTATCGAGGGGGATGACCATGAAGGGGCTGTGAAGGCATAGTCTGCCACTGTAACGGTTAGTATGTCGAGCTCCCTGAAGCAAGGCAGCTCCTTTCCGTTTGCAACCCGGACCGTTCATGCTTCACCTAGTGTCGCGCACAAGCCGAGTCGTTGCGTAGCATAGCAACTGAAAAAGTTGTGAGTGCTCCCCGCTTCAACTAAGCAAATAAATATCACCCCGTGGATCTGAATAAGAAGCCGCATCCTCCCCTCTTTATGATCATGGACGGCTGAGGCGGAGATTGACGGTCAATCGTCCTCGTCGAACTTTTCCCCTAAGAAAGCGGCCTCTTTGGCTTCCAGTACCTCCAGATAAAAAAGATATTTACAGCGGTACCCGGAGAAGAAGGTCTCGTCACCGTTGAAGCAGAGTCCCTTCGCTTTGCGCTCGACCATCTCAGCTGCGTTGAGTCGACCGAAAACCGGTCTCGGGGCCAACGAGCCAGCAGAGGTGGCCTGGACGGCCGTCCCTGCCGAGGAGAGCCCTGGAGCGTGGGACCCGCCGCTAGAGGCCGGTTTGCTGAAAGAGGGGCCCAGGAGGGCCGGTTTCTGTTGGGGTGCCGCGTAGCACGCGGACGGGAATCGCTCACCGCGATTGAGGCTTCCGGGCACGGCTAAGGTGCCGCCTTCCGTCCACCGATGCTCCGCCTCGCGCGTGCACTGCATGGCCTGTACGAGGGTTAATGGACGATCGTGGTGCACATCCTGGCCCATGGTTGTCGTCAAGCCGGAGATGTAGATGTCGATTTCCTCATCGCTGGACATGCGTGAAACTCGAGACAGCAGGGATTGAAATTCTCGGTTGAAGTCCACGACCGTGCCTAGGGATATGAGATTCCCCCAACGCCCCGCGATGCGTGGGTATGCTGAATCGGATGAGAAGCTCGTCATAAAAGCGCCCCAGTCGATCCAGCCTACTCGTTGTTGCCACCCGTCGAGCCAGGACTGAGCCTCGCCTTCAAGTTTGAGTCCCATCAACTGGACTTGCTCATTCTCTGGAATGCGGTAGAGTTCGCAGAACCGCTCGCAATGACGTACCCAAAGTAAAGGATCGTCGGTGCCGTCGTAAGGTTTCAAGTCGAGACATGGGAAGCGCGGTAGCCAGCATCCCTCACCGACGTCGCCTCGGCCTCCACGCCGTTCGGCCCCCTCGTAAATGTGGCGAGGGTCGGGCGGGCGGCGGTATTTGTCGCCGTCTCGAAGGGGTCGCGGTAATTGCCGCGGTGGGGCGGCGGGCCCCGCGGGGGGCTGTCGAAGCGGGAGCGGCCTCGCTGGGGGCTGTCGAAGCGGAGTGGG
Organism: Iris pallida; assembly: GCA_029216955.1. Taxonomy (NCBI): domain Eukaryota; kingdom Viridiplantae; phylum Streptophyta; class Magnoliopsida; order Asparagales; family Iridaceae; genus Iris; species Iris pallida. The sequence continues at coordinate 6,078,986 of JANAVB010042420.1, read as the reverse complement.
GGTCTGTCGGGGCGGTGCAGGCCCCGCGAGGGGTTGTCAGGCCCGGGGGAGGGCCTGTCGTCGGCGTGCTGACATCCCCGCTGGGGGCTACCACTGTCGGGTGGGCCCTGCCGGCGGGGGCTGGTGCTGCAACGGGGTGAGGCACCGCGGCCGATTGCGGTGGTCGTCGAGTTTGCAAGCAACGCGTTGATCTTTGCGGTGAGGTCAACGATGGAGGTGTTGATCGCAGCGGTACTCTCGGCCTGGGCGTCGAGACGCTTGCGGATGCCGTCGACGGTGGCCTCGAGTAGAAGGAGGCGTTCGTCGTTGGATGGTGGTGTAGGCGTCATGAGGTCGGGAGGATCGAACTGCTCTGATACCAATTTGTTACGTGCTTCTTCTTGCTTGGCGAAGGCACGCGTAACTGGACGATAAAACGAAGACGATGAAGAAGAAGCCATCAGGTCTTGTGATATGTCGGCCTTGGAGTTGCGCCTTATCGCAGGCGCAGACGTTTCTCAGATCGGGAGAAGTACCGCCTATTTCTTTGGTTAAACTTTTCTTTGATATCTCTTAATAGAATTCCACCTCTATATATATAGATAGAGGATGGCTACAATTTGTTGGAAAGAAAACTACATAAAACTAATAATATATTTCCTTGATAAGGAATATATTATTTAGCAATATCTTATTTGAAAGGAAAACTAATTATTACTAATAATATCTTTCCTTGATAGGGAAGATATTATTTAGCAATATCTTATTTGTCCTTCCCTTTTGCTGGTGCATGCGAGTAACGGATAAAGGTTCGCCCGAACCGACCAGTAACACAAATCATATAATAGTGTCCTTAATTTGAACCATTTTACGCAGATTACATAGCTATTTATACAATCCAAAAGACTTATAAGCTGGAAAATGAAGTTGAAAAAAAAAGAGAGAACAGGAGAAAATATCTATAGAAGATTGCTTACCCAACGAGAAGTAGAAACTTCATTCCAGCCATGTGTCACATCAGCAAGGTCCTTGAGAGTTGTACCAACATATACTAGAGCAAGGGTAATTGGCTGCCATGCAATATGGAAGCTTATTAAATGAAGTTTGAAGTTTATGAAGATGAAACAATCAATAATGTTCAGGGATGAAGCAATGATGATGACAATAATGTTAATGGATGCAATGATCAAGTATTTACGAGAAAAGTATTTGTAAGAACAAAATCATTTCAATTTTTTCCCAGTTGTACCAAACTATATCATCTAAAACCCAATTCTAAGACAAGGAGAGAGAGAGAATATAAATCAAAGGTGAGACTGGTTATATAAATCCTATACTATCCATTCAACTCCTACGAGGGCCATTTCTTACTACATTGTACAGACAGTACTAGTTTTGGCTTGTCCTGTACCTTTTGGCGTGTCTATGGTATTGGTCCTGTCCAATGCATGTAAGATGAAGATGCCACACAGAATTGCTTTAATACCCATGCTTTCCTGACTTCCACAATGTCACCAATTTCCGAAAGCTACATTACCATGTAAATTCATATTTATTCTGGTCAAAGTTGCACTAAATCACTAACTCTAGGGTGACTTCATTTTGCAATTTTGTTCCCTATGATGGAACTAAAGATTTCCACAAGTAAGAAAGTGATATCCCACACAAGTGGCATTTTTCCTTCACTATGAAATATTTTTGTACATAAAGTTTTTAGGCTAATTTGCACTTTAATACCCTAAATTATCACTGATTCACAACTTGCTACCCTAAAATGTTTTATCGGCATAACCCGAACTTCTAAGGTTTTGCATCTTAACACCCTCTGTTGGCCAAATGTCCCTTGACGGTCACATGCAAATCACATGACCCACTTTATGGACATTTTTGCCCTCTAACCAAAAAGAACACTACCTTATTTTCCTCCACAACCCATACCTAATCCTAACCCTAGCTGCATTCGCCACCACCCTCCATTAATTTTGATCCTTATTCATCCGAACGATGAGCTTTTTCACAGTGTTCACATTTTTATGGGCTCAGAGAAGCATAGTAAACTGTTCCAAAAGTTCCCCCCTAATTCATATTTCTCATTTAAGTCTAGGTAGCCTCCATTTCTATATAAAGTAAGAAAGAAGACCCTTGATATAAAGAAACAAATGAATGGAACCAAGAACTAACAGAACATGAATCTTGTTAAAGCCATTTGTGTTGCTTCATGTACTATTACAATCTAAAGTTTAAAGCATTAGAATTGACACAAGAAGAACCACCAGCTTGGTAAGAGATACAAAGGCTTAGATTACCTAAGAATGAGCTCGGTCAGGAGTTGAGAAATTTCATCCATTTCTCAGCCACTGGACTCGTGAAGTGATTAAAGAAAACATTCACATCAAGCAAGGAAGATGGGTTCAAGAAGATGGGGCCGGGGAAAAAAGCTCGGAAGAATTTTTTTTAAGACATTGGGAATGAAATGACAAATTTTAAAAAAATAATAAGGATTCAAGTAAATTTATTATACTGCCACCATTTTTAAAGAAGAGGGTAAATTTGTTTTTTTACATCTGCAGTTAACAACCATCAGGATAGCAAATGGCAACATGGTTAAATCATTAAAGTTCAGGGTACTAAAGTAGAAAATAGAAATTTTGTGTAGCAAGCTACCCATTATGATAGTTAATAGTAGCAAGTTGCAAATTGTTAATAGTTCAGGGTATTAAAGTGCAAATTGGCCATGTTTTTATTAAAGTGGCATTCCACCTATCTGTAGATATACATAACAAACTAAAAAAGGGGGTAATCAGTACTGAAGGGCACTTAGATTATATGTCAGTTTGTTTTTTAGTAAAACATAAATGATAGTTGGAGAATGAAATGGATTAACATGGCAATATGATTTGAACATCCAGTAAGTGACCATGCACAAAGTTAATCCATTTATGTTTTACTACGTATTCCAGACATACCATCATCCCAGCCATGAAGCCATCATGTATTCACCAACACCAACTGGAGTAACGGATAAGAGGTAATTTAGCATATTAAATGGAAGTAAAGGTACAAGCCTAAGTAGCAAAACAATCTGCAGAGTAAAACATTATGTCAAAGAATGTCACTCAACAAAACATGTATATCGTGCAGTTAAACAAGATAACTGGAGCATAAACTAGGAGATCAAATAAGTTATTCCTACAGATCTTGGCCTGCAAGGTTGTCAGTTGCGAGCATCTGCAGTCAATTCTAAATATTTAAAAAATCCTGTGTTGAGAATCAATAAGGGACTTTTAGTCCCACATCGGAATATGTTATATGTAGAGGAGCTAGACTCCCTATAAGTAGTGAAGTAGTCCATCAATAAAATAATCAATCCATTATTTTCTACATGGTATCAGAGCCATAACTCTCTCTCTCTCCTCCACAAAAAAAAAAAAATTTAACCTCCCCCCTTCACCCAGCCCCCCCCCCCACCCCCTCCCAGCCCCCCCCCCCCCCCCCCCCAAGCCGTCCCCCCACTCCCAGCCCCTCTCCTGCCGACCCCCCCCCAAGCCGTCCCACCCCCACTCCCAGGCCGCCCCCACCCCCCAAGCCGCCCCCCCCCACCCCCAGGCCGCCCCCCCACCCCCTCCCAGGCCGCCCCCCCCCCCTCCCAAGCCGTCCCCCAACCGCCAGCAGCCCTCCCCTCCACCCCCCCGCCCCCCAGCAGTCCCCCCCCCCCCCCCCCCCCCCCCCGACCACCAACAGCACCCCCCCCCCCCCCTCCTCCATCTTCCTCTCTTGACATGGAAACCCTAACCCTAGCCCTAGCAGCCCCATCCACACCCTAACCCTAACCCTAGCCGCCTCTTTTTAAAAAAAAAAAAAACTGGCGTATTTCGAATAGAGACGGCTGTCAAATGCTTTATTTGCACAATCTCTGTTCCTCGCTTACGCCGTTTGGAACTAACAAATGCTTTATTTGTTTTCCTTCTTCACATCGGGATCTATACAGAGACTGATCATGTCTTCTCTGGTGTCATGACGTGTTCACTTTACATGCGCGCGCCAGTGCTGGCCAAGTTAGTAGCGCATTAGTAAAGTCTCTGGCGTTGAAGAAGACGACGTATACGGCGAAGACGAAGAAGACGACGACGTTGGGTAAGTTGCAGACTCCGACGACGACGAAGAAGACGACTAGGGTTCATAGTTGAAGACGCCATGGATTCGATCAGTGGCAAACTGACGGCCGAAGAGATGAAGGCCTTAGTTTGATATCTTATCAAAGATTATAACCGAGGCAACCCCACGTGTGATCCATACGGATGTGGATCCGTCACCTTACAAAATGGAAAAGCTGGAGAAGCTGGAGACGAAGTTGAAAGGAACGTCCAACTACTTGAAGTGGTCCGGCAGGCGATGCGGACGCTGAAGGGACGTGGCTTGGTTGGCTATGTCACTGGCCAAGCCAAGGCGCCAGCCGATCACTCCGCAAAGGAGTTTGCTGTTTGGGAGATTGTCAACAACGTAGTAGCTGGGTGGTTGACTGCCTCATTAACCGACCAGGTGTCGGGCAATGTCGAGGCAATGGAGGCTGCTGCGGATATATGGCGGACTCTAAAAGATATGTACTCCGGCTCGGACAACCCTATGCGGGTCTTTCAACTACAAGATGAACTCGATAGGGACCCAAGACGAACGTACCATCTCTGAGTACGCAGCCCTGCTGAAGAAGTACTGGTCTGATCTGGATCATTATGATCCTCTTGGGATGGAAGATGCACAAGTCGAACCGGCGTTCGCTAAGTACTTTCAGACGTTCCTGGCTTATATTTCGCGGCAGCGTATGATGAAATTCCTGAAGGGACTACACCCTGTGTTTGAGCAGAGACGGAATATCCTCCTATCCCAACCCACGCTTCCGACCTTGGAAGAAGCTATAGCCGTCATGACACAGGAAGAAGCTCGACTGAAGTTGATGCCAACAAGGGCTCCTACCAGGGGAGCGAGCCGAGGTTGAAAAGTCTGCCCTTGCTGCCTTCAATCAACCTCCATCTGTTGGTGGTGTTTGCCACAATTATGGTGACTCCTACATTACACCGATTTTGTCCAAAACTCTTGCGAATCAGTCTACTGATCGAGGACGGGGTCGTGGAGGCCGACGTGGTAGTAGAGGAGGATATGCTGGTAGACGGAGAGACACAAAGCGAATCTGGTGGAGGAAGGGGAGAGAATCAACTGGCTGAAATAATCCCGCTTGAGCGGAGTTCCTTGAGAAGTTGCGAGGCACAAAGCTGGGTTTCGCCGACAGTCCTGGGGCGTCTTCTACCTCGGGGATCTCAGGAGTTTGCTTTGCCCAAACCAGCACCGGTAATCTGCCCGTGCTCTTGCATCAGTCCATCAGCCAGGATGGATAATGGACTCTGGGACATCTCGCCATGTCACGGGATCCCGTGGTGCGTTTCAGGACTATACTCACCTACCATTGCCGGAGAGTATTCAGACCGCTGATGGTACATCCAGCCCTGTAGTGGGTAAGGCACTGTCGCATGTACCCCTTCCATCACTCTAACTAATGTCTTACATGCTCCATCTTTTCCTGTCAATCTTCTATCCATTAGTGCCATTATACTTGATCTTAACTGTACTGTTTCCTTTGACATTCCTACGGTGACTTTTCAGGAGAAGGGGACAGAACGACGACTTGGGACTGGCACATGGCATAAGGGGCTGTGGTATTTAGACAGGACTAGACTGGACAACGCATTGGCATCCTTGGTCGCAGCCGCACCACCAGAAGCTTCCTGTCGCAGTGTTGAAGCCGACTTGCTACTCCACCACCACGTGTCGGTCATTCCTCTTTTCAAGTTATTAGTCGAATGTATCTGTCCTTATATCAAAGGGCTGATAAAGAGTTATTTTGTGATGCTTGTGAGTTGGGAAATATGCCAGAAGCTCGTATGTGAGCTCGGGGAATAGGAGTTCAGCTGCTTTTGACATGATACATTCGGACGTGGGGCCCTTGTCCTACAACCGGAATTAACGGCTTTCGTGGTTCGTCACCTTTATTGACTGTTATACCCGCGTGACATGGGTCTACCTTATGAAGAATAAAAGTGACGTCCTTAAGGCCTTTCGGACTTTCATCGACGTGGAAACACAATATGGCGCTAAAATTAAGTGTTTCTGGTCTGACAATGGGACGGAGTATACTAATAACGGGTTGCTGAGTATTTTTCCACTCATGGAATACTACATCAAACTTCATGTGCTTATACTCCGGCACAAATGTGTGGCTGAACGAAAACGACACCTGCTAGAAATCGCACGGACGATGATGCTGGCTATGAATGTCCCGAAACACTTATGGGGGGGCTATATTGACGGCCTCTTATCTCATCAACAGAATGTCATCTCAAGTATTGGACTGGAAGACACCGTTGGAGATGCTTACTGGGGCAACTACATACACTGTTCTACCGAAAGTTTTTGGATGTGTGTGCTTTATCCAAGATAATAGGCCAGGCGTTGGCAAACTGGATCCTAGGGCAGTTAAATTGTCTTTGTCGGTTACACGGCGACTCAGAAGGGATATGCCTGTTGGAGTCCAGTCGAGCGGAAGATGTTTTCACATGGACGTTACATTCAAGAATTCGAACCATACTATGGTTCGGATGAAGGTTCAGCATTTGGTGACACAACCAAACACAGATGGTTCGTGTGAGGGGGAGATAATAAGCCCAAAAGTGGTCGTCGGATCGGTTCCGTATCCGGTTGTAGAAAACTGGACGAAAGGGGAGAGCACAGTGACTCAGATACAGAGAATGAAGAAGACGATATGTTACGCAGGGGGAGCAGCAGACAAGGGAAAAGGAGCTCCAAGTCTACAGAAGGAGACAACAGAAGTCCAGTACTGTGCCTATGCCGTGCCCTGTGCCTACTGTACCAAGTCCCTCGTCTACTCCTGCTCTAACTCCTGAAGATGTTGCCCCCACACTGAATCACTCGGATTCTGATGCGGATCTCTCCGACTCGGATGGTATGATCTCTCCACCACCTATTGCTCCCTTAAGGAGATCTTCTCGCATCAATGCGGGTAAGGCTCCTGCTCGTTTTGATGATTACGAACATGACATTGTCAACTTCTTGTATTATTCTAACATTTCTTCGAATTATCGAGCCTTCATTGCATCGTTAGACTCTACTTCATTGCCCAAGTGTTGGCAGGAAGCAAAGAAAGATCCAAGGTGGAAAGCTGCAATGATGGAAGAACTTGGGCACTGGAGAAAAATAAGACATGGGAGCTGGTTCCATTACCCAAAGGGAAGAAAGTGTGGGATGCAAATGGGTGTACACAGTGAAAGAGACGCCAGAAGGAAAAGTAGAGCGATACAAGGCGAGGTTGGTTGCAAAAGGATTCACACAGTCATATGGAATAAACTATGATGAGACGTTTGCCCCAGTAGTAAAAATGAGCACCGTGAGAACTCTGGTCTCCATTGCAGCGAACTATGGGTGGAAGCTGTACCAGCTGGATGTGAAGAATACCTTTCTTCATGGGGACCTGCAAGAAGAAGTATACATGGAGCTCCCGCAGGGTGCTACGCGACGAAATCAAATGGAGGGACGTCGCAAGGAAAGGTTGTAAACTAAAGAAGTCGCTATACGGGCTCAAGCAATCTCCTCGAGCCTGGTTTGACAGATTCAGAAAGGCTGTTACAGGCATGGGATACCGTCAAACAAATGCAGATCATACGGTCTTCTCCAGCATGCAAGAGGCCACATCACTATACTTGCTGTATATGTGGATATAGTGATCACAGGTGATTGAAGTCGAGATCACTAAGCTGAAGTCAAAACTCGCGAAGGAGTTTGAAGTGAAGGATTTAGGAGCGATGAGGTACTTTCTAGGTATCGAGGTGTGTGAAGGCGAACAAGGAATTGTTCTCTCACAGAGAAAATACACACTAGATCTGCTGAAAGAGACAGGATGCTGGGATGCAAAGCAGCAGTCACTCCAATTGACCAGAAGTGTAAGTTGGGAGCAGAAGCAGGAGAGCCAGTTGATCGTGAAAGATATCAACGACTTGTAGGGAGATTGATTTATCTGGGGCATACTCGCCCTGATATCTCATTTGCGGTAAGTATAGTGAGTCGCTACATGCATGATCCAAGAAAGGGTCATATGGAAGCAGTATTTCAGATCTTGAGATATCTGAAAGGAACGCCGGGAAAGGGGCTATGGTTCAAGAAGAATGGACGCATAGAAGTTGAGGGATACTGTGATGCAGACTGGGTGAGCTGCATAGACGACAGAAGGTCTACCACGGGATACTGTGTTTTTGTAGGAGGAAATCTGGTCTCATGGAGAAGCAAGAAACAGTCAGTGGTAGCACGGTCGACAGCTGAAGCAGAATACAGAGCAATGGCTCTGGGAGTGTCAAAGTTGCTGTGGGTGAAAGCATTGCTGACAGAGTTGCAGCTGGATAAGGGAGCACCATTGCGTCTTCTGAGCGATAGTCAAGCTGCAATAAGTATAGCTAACAATCCAGTTCTGCACGACAGAACGAAGCACATCGAGATTGATCGATTCTTTGTCAAGGAGAAGCTGGAACAAGGGATACTGAAGATTGACCATGTCCGCTCAGAAGAACAAGTTGCAGACTGTCTGACTAAGGGTCTTAGTTCATTAAGTCTGTCAAAGCTATGTAACAAGATGGGGATGATCAATATCTATCGCCCATCTTGAGGGGGAGTGTTGAGAATCAATAAATGACTTTTAGTCCCACATCGGAATATGTTATATGTAGAGGAGCTAGACTCCCTATAAGTAGTGAAGTAGTCCATCAATAAAATAATCAATCCATTATTTTCTACATCCTGAAACTTCTTCAACTAACATCTAAGGTTGTGCAAGTAATGAAGATGTTAACGAGCAAAATGTAATGATAACTTGAAATGATCGACTTATATGCCGATATAAGCACCACTAATTGGATTACCAAAGGGCATTTACATATTTGTGACTAGGGTACCTAAAGGGCATTGTCTAGTTTCAGGAGTCCGGTTGAGTTTATCTAATTCACTCTATGCATATAAGTCCCTTAAATCTACTTATTTTTAAAATCCCTTAAATCTACTATGTTTTACGTAAGTCTCCAAAATCTTATTAATTGCTTAAAGGTCCCCTAATCATTAGAAAATGTTGTTATGGGTCACTTTGGTTATCTGAACTCATTCCAAAGGGAAAATTCCGTCAATATTAACATAATTTCCCTTTTTTGACATTGTTTCCTCCATCTTCCTCATCCTACCCTTTTTGATCATTTTAACTTAGTGTTTACGCTCAATGATCAATTAAGCTAAAAAGACTCTTTGGAACCAAAAGAAAACCCAACTCTAGAGTCTCGAATCCCATTCTCTTTGTTGTAAATTAGAATGGTCGGAGAGAAAAATGTGGAACATCAAGTTAGAGGATTTAGATCATAATCATAGTATCTGTAAGCAAATAATCCATATTTTAAATTTAGAAGAACCTATTCTTCAAAATCCCAACGGTAAGCAAAAATATCATTATGGAGAATAAACAAGAAAAAAAATCCACCTCTTAAACCTTGAGGAAATCACAATTCAATATCTCATTTTGTAAACAAAAAATCCATTATGATGCATAAATTTGTAAGCAAAAATAATAATAATAAGGTTAACAAACTCCCACTCCTCAAAATTATTATTTACAAACCTAAACAATTTTCCTCTTTCTATAGAGAATTCCATATCAAGAAACAACATGTATCAAAGAAAAACCAAGACCCACACCAATTTGACGATAAAAAACTCAGTGGCCACTCAAAGAGGTTCCTTGGAGGAGGGGGTGGGCCGAGTGAGGAGGGGATAGTTCCCGCAGAGCCACGAAGGAGGAGGGAGGTGCTGACATGGGAGGTTCGCCTTTTGTCAATGGGGTCGGCAGTTGAGACTTCGGATTGAAGAGAAAAATAGTAGGAAAATGAGAACATCATTGTCTTTTAGACTAGAGGATTTGGTTGGTTAATTTTTGACTGAAAGAGAAATAGGGGCTCCTAGCTCCATTTTGAGCGATTTGGGGACTTCTATGCAATTACAAGATTTAAGGAAGTTCATTTAGAAATATAACAGATTTCAGGGACATACATGGAAAAAAAAGCTGAAACTCTTTTGTACATTATTCAGTTTTCAGGAAAATCAGGTGCTATATTGAATCAAGAAATCCATTGGGGCTGGATGCTCATTGCCTCATCTTCATTCTTTGCAACCTCAGAAGTTCTCTTTCTAACTCAAACCAAGAATACCCACTCTATCCTCAGAAGCAGACACAACCTTTATGCACAAAGGCTATGGTTCTATTGAGAAATATTCTCTGGAAGATATGTATGGAAAGCCACGAGATATTTGTTTCTACCATACTACATGTATAAGTTAGTTTTTCTCATTTCTTGTATGGTCTAGAGGCTCGCTAGTTTGCTCTTAATTTTAGTCCTGCGTCAGGAAAACCTAAGGGAGGAAAACACATCATTACCTATAAATATGTACCCTTGCCTATTCACTCTCCCTCTTCCCAACAATTCTCGCCGACTCCTCGAAATTTTGGGTGTATTTGCTTTGTTCATTATCGTTGTTTGTCGATTGCCGGTTGATAAATTGGCTTCCCATGCTGCTAAGTATATCTTTGTTTTGGTTACTCTCATATTCAGAAATGATATGTTTGTTATTTTCCTTCGGATCGAAAACTGGTTACTTCGGTTAATGTCACGTTTCTTGAGGATCAGACTTTCTTTCCTCCTCCACCTACACCACCTCCTCGGCCAGAGACCCCATGTCCATATGTTCATGTCGATAGCTCATCTCAGCAACCATCACCACAAACTTCCTCCATGCCACCACCGCCAACACCACTATCACCTACCCATGGAAATAAACATGTCTTGTCAGGATACCTCGGGATCGCCCGCCCCTACTAATAATGTTCCCGTTATGGATGATTTTCCCATTGCACTTCATAAGAAAGAACACACATGTAATATGCATCCGATTGCTAGCATTGTTATTTACCATCGTTTGACTCTTCCTCTATACAAGTTTGCTTGCTCTCTTTCTCCTGTTTCCACACCTTCTGTACAGGAGGCATCCGGGGGGGGGGGGGGGGGGGGGGGGGGGGGGGGGGGTGGGGTCATGTATGAAAAATGAAGGCCCTTTGGCCTAATAAATTAATAATACTTGAGGGTTGGTGCCTCTCCCACCTGTCATTCTTATGCTAGTTGTGAGTGGGTATTTACCATTAAGCACAATCCAGATGGTTTAGTTGAGTGCTGGAGAGTGTCTAGTTGCTCAGGAATTTACTCAGTAGTATGGGATTTATTATGAGGAGATATTGTATCTAGTTACTAAGCTTAATATTGTTCACGTGTTAATTTCTCTTATTATATACCGATATCGGTCCTTACATCAATTGGATATCAAGAATATCTTTCTCAATGGTAATTTGACTGGGACCATGTATATGTAGCAGCCTCCTGGTTATGAGACGGGGGTTCCCTTGTGTGTTACGCAAGCTTTATGATCTCATGTAGTCTTCTCGTGATTGGTTGGACAAATTCAGCCAACTAGTTCAGGTCATTGGTTTTAATCAAAGTACCGCTGGCTTCTCTTTATTTACTCATCATTGACAGCAGAAGATAGTGATTTTCTTTGTTTATGTGATGATATTCTCACTAATGCTAATGATACTGTTGGAATTTCTATGATCAAAAAGCAATTGTCTCATTTTCGTACCAAGCATTTGGATCTTCCTCGATATTTATTAGGAATCGAGGTTGCTAGACATGAAGATTCTCGTATCGTATTTCGGCAGAAGTATTACATGGATCTTTTGAATGATGCTCGCTTTTGGGATGTAAGCCATATGATACTCCTATGGATGCGAATCTGAAGCCATCTTCTCTCGGTTTTGTTTCCGATTTGATGTTGCTCGGTCCTTATTACTATCGACGTTTTATTAGGAAATTCGTATATTTGAGTGTCACCCGCCCAACATTTTCTTTGTTGTAGCATTGTTAGCTAGTATATGTATTCTTCTCGGATATCTCATCTTCAGGTTATTGAATATATTCTTCGCTACCTGAAAAAATCTTCTGGTTAGGAGCTCGCCTATCAGCCTTCCTCATCACACTCCCTTATCGCTTACGTTGATATTGATTATGCGGGCTCAGTGGACGATCCTAGCTCTACCTGTGGCTTCTATACTTTATTTTGGCAACAACATTGTAAGTGAAGAAATAAGAAGCTTGACGTTTTCCGTTCTTCTGCCGAAGTTGAGTATCGCTCCATGCAGTTTCCAAGCTAACATGATTGAAGATTTTACTTATAGATCTTGGTGTTGCTCTTTCTCTCCGCGGTACTCTACTGTGATAACCAGACACTATCCACATTTCTGGAAACCCACTATTCCATGAGCGCACCAAACATATTGAGATTTATTGTCACTTCATTTGGGAGAAGGATCAGCTTCGTGAGGTTCAGCTCTAGAATGTTTCTACCAGGTTCAAAGTATCGGTATTGGATTCGGTATCGGACCATTCCTATGAGTATCGGGATCGGCGGTATCGGCAGTATCGGAGGTTTCGGATCGGAGTATCGGATTTTTTGGTATCGAAAAGCAAATAATTATCAATAAATTATTAACATTTTAGAAAATTTATTTTATACATTTAGGTATAATTTTAATATTTTCAGTGTTGTTTTTTTAGTAGTTTTAAAATAAATTGAAATAGTAGTTACCCTTACCGATTGATTTACATACGATAGTTAAGTTTTCTTCATTTACATGCTTTTATAAGCTTTTTATGCTTTTACACCCTTGCTGATTGGTCTTTTTTGTTCATTTTTTTTTGCTGAATTGACCAGAAAAGAGACCCCCAATGTCGGTATCAGTCAGTATCGGGTATCGGTCGGTATCGGATCGGGACATGTCAAACCGTATCGGTATCGGCCGATACTGCGAACTATGGTTTTACTATGTTACAAATAGCCGATATCCTCACCAAGGTCTTGTCTCACTCACTTTATCTTCGCTTCTTGTACAAGCTTGGAGTTCTCAAAATCTACGCTCCAGCTTGCAATAGAGTTTAGTTTTGCTCATTTCGTGTATGGCCTAAGCCTCTCTAGCAACTCTTAGGCCTCGTTTGGTTCTCAGAATAGAAATCAATTCCCTTGTCTTTTCCATGGGAATGGAAAATTAGAATTCATGTCACGTTTCCTTTCGTACGTTTGGTAAAACAAAGAAAGCACTCAAGAAAGATCATTTGATTTCCCTTCCAGTGTTTGTTGATGCAGAAAAGCCAAAAGGAAAGAAAAAAATATATAATCAATAATATCCTTGCATTTTAAAATAAAACTAACATCATGGAAATTCAAAAGTAATAGATAAAATAGACAATGACACATTTGAATTGGGCTATTGTCGTCCTACATTTTCGTTATAAAATGATAGGAAATTTAAAGGAAAAAACCAATCCATGGGTTCTGAGAGAAACCATCTCCCCCACCCCCTATTTCTCTCTCTATCAGGAAAATAGTTCCGAAGTTTATGGCTACCAGAAAAAAGAAAGGAACAACTTTCCTTCCTAATTCCTTAAATCCGTGAACCAAACATAGCATCAGATTTACACTGAAAACACATAAGGGAGAACAACATTGCCTATAAATATGTACTCTCCATCACATTAATGAATTTAAGTCCATTAAGTTGAGCCAACTTCTCAACAATATAATGTCTCAACCTTCCTTCTTCAGCAAGTTATGGTTCTTAATGTATTGATCGTAGAAGAAACTACAGTTAGAGGGTAATATGTGGTTCTACAATAGCTGATTAGGAACCTTTTCTCTATATCCTACTTTCAACAAGCAGTGCCAACTCAGGTGGATTTAAACTGGATGGCCAGAGAACATGCTTGCTGTAACGATTAGCTAAATGCTTAAGACTGCTGTCAAGAAAAGAAATGTCAAGAAACTTCAACCCTTGACCCTTTATTCCATTTGAAATTAAGAACACAGATGCAAATTAACAAAATCCACCATTAAGTACAACTATATGCCTTAGAGCTTTACATAAAAAACTTGTCAGTTAACATACAAAATTCTAAGAGTTCCAACTTAATGCTTTTACACATTATGATGATTATAGGTGCCAGGGGATAAAGAATATCAGGCAAGAGTTAGGCCTCATCATATTACACGGAACAAAGTATACTCTTGAACATTCAAAGCCTTAAGAAGGTATATGTAGTTGGTCTAAGAGAGGTCTTATGATCCTCAAAAAGCAGAGAAAGGGTAGACATAATATGTTACACCTGGCCCGGAGAAAAGGACACCTCAACAAAAAAAATGTTACACCTTGGTCAGAGGTCAATGGTAAAAATATACTGGATGCCAGATAACATAGGAAGCAGGATGCTAAACCTAAGGAGTCGGATTTCCAAAATACAGAGGGACAGACAGATCATGTCAAATCAAGGTGGTTTTGGCTGAACTTGGGTAAGAGAGTTTCTATAGTGAGCTGACTTGGATAAACTCTTCACATAAATAGGAAGATTCTGAAGCTAGATGATACCTCTAGAAAGTATGTAAAGTGATCCATTGGTCTTTAGGAAGTAAGTGTGAGGAACCTTAGAACTCATGAAGCTAATGTTTGGCTTCTAGGATGGTTCTGGAAGTGAGAAGAGTTACAATATTGATCCCACAACGATGATACCATGGGTTGTGAATTAGTACCTCAAGTACTGGTCATGGGTGAGGGATTGACCAGAAGAGCCCTTTTGGTAATAACAGTCTTAGACAAAGTGACACTCTTTATCCCCACCATTTTACTATGATTATGGGATATCCTTACCATGGTAGTGAAGCAATATGTAGCCATGTGGCAAATCAAACTATATTAAGGATGAAAGAATGACCAAAATATTCACATATTGGAATCGAGGCTGAAGATGCTCATCGATTAAAATAGACCTTATTAAGAGAAGGAAGAGTACCTTGCTTTATTTCATTGGGAACTTGGAGAATAAATCTGATCAAGTCTGTTACACTGGCATTATGTGCTACAAGTTTCAGATACTCATAACTATGGACTCGATAGAGGAGATCACTGGAATTCCATCTGAAAGGATACATTGCATGCAATTAGATTGGATAATTTTGCATCGCAATGAAGCTTTCTTGGGATTAGAGGGATCTCAAAGAGAAGTTCAACTGCAAATAATCATTAATCAGTAACTGGCATAAACTATCTTTTGGTTTGATATTTGGTTGCTTGGGGCAGTTTGATAACCAGCGTGTAATAAACTTATGTTGTCTGGGAAGGAGGGACTGAGGGGGCTAACTGGAAGTTGTCCAGGTTTATTCCCTGAATTGAGAATGGGTTAGCCCTCATCATCTGGCCTAGGTGAGATATGCAAAGAGATGTTGTGTATAATAATTCCAGGAGAAGAATGGGAAAAGCTTGAGAGGTCATGTTGATTCTTCTAGCTTATTCACTCCAAAAGATGATGGACTATCAGTTGGAGGCACTCAGGAGCAAATGGGATATCAAGTTCATAGCCTGAACTTTGATTCATGCTTAGAGAAGGCCATTATGGGTAGATTACTGAGAAAGGGATCTCACATGCATCACCTCATAACTCATAAGGCCAAATGTGAGAGTACAAAATAACATATTTTTATCCCCACATTCACAGCCTATATATGAAAGCTTTTCAGACTAACATATGGAATGGGAGTCTATGTTAGGATGTATATTGGATTAAAGTAACGTTTATACATTGAGCTAAAATGAAAGTGTGAGTCTCAATCCGAAATCTAATAGGATAGAAGTAGGAAGTGTTACAGGGATCGAGGTGAATAAAATCTAGATATCCATATGATTCTGAAGATGTCTTCTGTAAAGAAAGCTATAACTGTAGGACAAGATGCACATGCTTATCCACTTGCTAACTGGAAGTCTGGAACTTCAGCATAAATAGGGAAAAAGTTCACAAATAATTTTAAAGTTACTCTTGGTACCCAACACTGTCATTTTCTTGAGGCACTCATGGACCAAGGGATCAAACAAAAAGCCGTCTCCTTAAAATACATGGTCTTCATTTAGGACCCAACTCAAATAGGATCTCCTCACTTTCTCTTGTTGTCTCTCCCTCTAAAATTTGTCCTTGTAGGTGGTTTCCCACCTTTAAGATATGGGTAGGTATTTGAAATTGACGGCGTGATGCCCTGCAGTTCTTAGAAGAGGTGCTTACTTTTAGTTAGTCAACAAATTACAAAACCGAGTCTTTTGACCCTACGCACAAGAATTAAATTAAATATTGAACTAATCAAACAAAATCATCACAACCCCATGTAAGCGGGTAAAAGCCTACCCAGCACAAAACCCAAAACCTGCAGAAGGGGGGAAAATTGATGACAAATAAAGGATTAGTACTTTAGACCTTGAAACCAGATCTCTGTATTGCAATGGAAACTGCTTGGAACTTCGGATAATCCGTCAACTTAGAAATAACATATGACCTCCCAATCTGTATAAAGGACAATATGGAAAGAAAAGTGATTTTATCATGCCTTCAATGGGGGTATTAAAGAAGTACTAAACAAATGTGATGCTATCCACACTCACATATGCTAGCTAACATTTAATGTAGGTAGAGGACAAGATGAAAAATAATAGTGAGTGTCTGTTGACTATAGGAGTGTAGAAATCAGGCTCTTTCTCTTATCTCTATGACCAACAAGGGTAGGTTTAGCAAACATTTCAAGGCCGGCTCCTCGGTTGCAAAACGTCAAGATGTATGAACAGCATGGTAGGTTTCTCTCATGCACCAACTAGTACTCCAAAAATATGGAAAGCTCCTCTGTAGGCGAGGATCCACAAATGAGAAAATTGACATAACTTGTAGAGATTGATTGATATGTTTTATTGATAATCTCATAGGCTTTATATAGTCTTTACATCATGGAATATCCAATGGAATATCTTGTGGCATATTCTGGCATCCGAAATACGTCCTCAGAATATTTCCATACTAAATATACATATTCTCTTACTAAATATATCAATACTCCCCCTCAAGATGGGCGAAAGATATTCACTAAACCCATCTTGTCACATCCTCTCATCATGCTGATAGAGCTAAGCCCCTTGGTCAGTCCGTCTGCTATCTGATCTTTGGTTGGAACGTAGTCCAGCTCTAGTAGTACTTTATCAAGCTTTCTTTGATGAAGAATCTGTCAATCTCGATATGCTTGGTCCTGTCATGTGCACTGGATTGTTGGTAATACTAATAGCTGACTGATGTCACACCATAGCTTCATCTTGGCTCCCTGGTCCAGCTTTAGCTCCGTCAGCATATTTTCAACAACAATAGCTTTGTGATTCCCAAGGCCATAGCTATATACTCTGCTTCAGCTGTTGATCTAGCCACCACTGACTGCTTTTTACTCCTCCAGGAGACCAAGTTGCCTCCTACAAATATGCAGTACCCTGATGTGGATCTCCTGTCGTCAGCACATCTAGCCCAGTCAGAATCACAATAGCCCTCGATGCTCACGTGATTATTTCTTCTGAAAATCAGTCCCTTCCCGGGGGCTCCCTTCAAGTACCTCAGAATCTGGCACATTGCGTCTATATGACCCTTCCGGGGGTCATGCATGTAGCGGCTCACTACGCTGACCGCAAAGCTGATATCAGGTCGAGTGTGACTCAAGTAATCAACTTGCCCACCAATCTCTGATATCTATCCCGGTCAATTGGTTCTCCATCTTCAGCATCCAGTTTGAACTTCTGGTCTATCGGTGTCGTAGCTGGTTTGCATCCCATCATCCCTGTTTTCGTAAGCATGTCCAGTGCATACTTCCTTTAAGAAAGAACAATTCCCTCTGTATCTCGAGCAATCTCAATTCCAAGGAAGTATCGAAGAGGGCCAAGATCCTTCACCTCGAACTCCTTATCAAGCTTTCCTTTGAGTTGGACGATCTCCTGCTCATCATCGCCTGTAATAATCATATCATCTACATATACAGCAAGCATAGTGATGTGGCCTCCACTTCGTCTGAAGAAGACAGTATGATCAGCATTGATCTGCTGATATCCCATCCCTATCATTGCTCTCCTGAACCTGTCAAACCATGCTCGAGGAGACTGCTTCAGTCCATAGAGGGACTTCTTCAGTCTGCAGACCTTGCCTTCAGTCTGTTTGGTGCCGAATCCTGGTGGTATCTCCATGTACACCTCCTCTACTAGATCTCCATGAAGAAATGCATTCTTCACATCCAGTTGTAGCTTCCACCCTCCATTGGCTGCCAGGGAGATCAAGGTCCTGACAGTGCTCATCTTCGCCACTGGTGCAAAGGTCTCGTCATAATTGATGCCGTACGTCTGACTGTATCATTTTGCCACCAGTCGAGCTTTGTAGCGCTCAACCTGTCCATCTGGGTTCTGCTTCACAGTGAAAATTCATTTACATCCGACTGCTCTTTTCTCTTCTGGCAGGCTCACCAGCTCCCAAGTGCGGTTCTTCTCAAGAGCTCCCAACTCCTCGTGCATCGCCGCTTTCCACTTTGGATCGTTCTTGGCAACCTGTCAATTGTTAGGTACAGTAATACTATCCAAAGATGCTATAAATGCTCCATGAGAAGAAGAAATATGATCATAAGAAACAAACTTAGCAAGATCCCAACCATATCTGTCAGGAGGATTTCCTATATTACGAGTAGTCCTTCGTATAGATAGTGGTGTGGAAGAAGTAGGATGAATGATATCACCTGAGGAGGATGGTGGTGTAGATGAAGAGGATGGTGGTGTAGGTGTCTCAGGAGAAGGGACAGACGCATGCAAGGGACTTAGCACTGGCACTGTGGGTACTGGTCCTGCAGTTTGCTTCTCTCTCCCGCTGTAGGTAAGTAACTCCCTCTGAGCCGTAGGCCTAACACTTCTCATCTCCTCCCCTTGTTCCGCTTCACCTTCATGTTCCTCTTCAACTATGTCTCTATGCCAAACTTCTAAATCGGTTACCACCAAGTCCATCTCCCCCTCGCGCCTTATATTGGTAGTATTAGGCGTGTTGTGCGAAGTTCCCTCCTGGCGGTAATATGGATCATGCTCCCGGAAGTGGACATCCATACTAACAAATTTCTTCTTCTCTACTGGACTCCAGCACACATACCCCTTCTGAGTCGCTGAGTAGCCCACGAAGAAGCACTTGACCGCTCTAGGGTCAGTTTTCCAACTGATGGTATGTTGTCCTTCACAAAACACACACACCCGAACACCTTCAGTAGAAGTATCCCACTATTATTGCCTTGTAATACTTCGCATGGAGACTTCCATCCCAGGACTTTTGAAGGCATCATGTTGATAAGTTGAGCTGCTGTCAACACTGCATGCCCCCATAGATTTTGTGGGACGTTCATTGTAGTGCCCCGTCCCGCTCAGTCAATCGGAGGAATCGAAATGCCGACGACGTTCGAACTTAGCCTTGCAACGGCTGCTCGGAGGCCCGCTCGATCGAGGCGACTCCTCGCTCAGGTGGGGTAGTTTCGGTAAACTCGCCTCATCTTAGCCTTCACATAATAAATCGCATGTTTTCAACTTGCACAATAGGCTTGATAATAAAAGACGAATCCACGTAGATAAGGGAATAATTCTGACGGGTCGAATTGAGTTAGAATATGGAAAGGTCCAACGGTCGGATTAGAGTTGGTGCACGGCGTGCTTTAAAAATGTCACTCGTCCCTTCGTCCCGTGGCTTGGGAGAAGGAAGTTGGTTTAAGTTGTCACCAAGTGGGAATTAGCCTAAGGCATAGGCGCCGCACGCATAAATGCTTGATAAAGCTTGCACGGTTCCATGATGCAAGGCTTGGCACAGCCTTTGCTCGTCCTACAGGTCAAGTTGTTGCACGATTAAGTTATGCTAGGCTATCGGAATAGTAGCAAGCACGGTCCCATGAATTCTACGGCTGGGTATAGCCACTTAGTCCCACGATCTCAAGGCCTGTCATATAAAGTATGACTTGGACGATAGTGTTGCACGGAATGTAAGTCGGTTTAAGGCACGAGCCACGGTCGGCACGATGCAAAGTTAGCCACGGTCTATGGCACTTGAGGAACACGTTTTGTTCAAGTTAAGTTGGAAGGCTATGCAGTAGTCGTTCTCTCGATTTCAAAGAAGTAAGTTCACGCGACCGTTTGTCGCCGAGGCAGTCCCACGTTTTGGGAGTCTCTTAGGATGCACGTTTTGCATCATGTGGTTTTGATGCACGATTTGCATCGTCCGGTTCCTATGCATGTTTTCAAAGTATGAGGCGGTCCCTTGGTTGGGAGTCTCACGGTTCCGATGCACGTTATGCAAAGTGTGGTTTAGAGCACGAGTTGCTAAGTATAATTCCAATCGACCGTAAAATTAGGCCATGCATTTACGTGAGTCTAGATGTCTCGTAGGTGCGTGGTCATTGGACAACTTGTCGACAAGGATTTCTTTCTCGACTGGTATTACGCCGGGGCACCGGGGCCAGTCGACCTAGGGAGAAGACGTTATAGCAGCGCTGAATTGTACCACGTGGGTAGTCGGAGCTTTCCATGGGGCCAGCTACCTTGCATTGAAAGACCCGCCACCTACCCGAGCTATGTCCACGATGGTTTGTCGTGCTAGTGGCCTTTCATATAGATAATTGGCGTGCTAAGCGGCGAATCCGCATGCACGGTGTCAGTCGAATCTAAGGAAGCGTATGCACCACACGAGTTGAGTTATGGAATGCGTGCACGGTATGTACATAAGGTATTATGAAGCCTAAGATTTGATTATACGTAAAGACACGTGTTTCACCACGAGATATGGCGTCGTGCTTGAGTTCTCAACACCGGTTCCACAAGTTGGGTTAGACGTTTCGAGTTAAGTCTGGAAGGGCCGTAAGGTGAGTTTGGTTAAGTCAGGTTAAGCTGCGAGGCACGACCTCGATGTTTGAGGCACGAGCAAGTTCATGACACGACCATGTTGTTACGACACAAGTATAGGCAAGTTCATGACACGACCATGTTGTTACGACACAAGTATAGGCAAGTTATTAAGTGGCGAGGCACTGCCTCGAGATATTGAAGCACGAATCGAGTTCATGATACGACCGAGTCGTTACGTCCCAGAGTATGGCACGGAAGACAAATATGAGTCAGTGCGTTGACGTTGTAAGCATGAGAAAGGTCTAGAGGCAAGGATACGAAAGTTATCGGTGCAAGGCACGGAGATGTTCTAGAGACACAAAATAGACCAAGACGTATGTCCTAAAATCGATCCTAAGACAAGAGTAGAAAGACAATCGTAAAAGGTTTATGTTGCACAAAGTAAATGAACGTGTCGGTTTTGTATGGGTAGGCGAGGAGCTCACTCCACCAGTACAGTTGAGTACTGACACCCACACAGTTTTCATGTGCAGGCACAGGTAGAAGCTCGTGGTGCGGAGCTCGCTTGGATGTGTCGAGGCACGGAGTTCCTTGGCGATTCGTAGCGTGCGGCCGCGTGGAGTCAAGACTTATACGGGACAATGTATGGATCGTCTTCCGAAGCATCCGCTGGTTTAAGACTTGTATTGAGAGACGAGAGAGAGCTGAGTGAACTTGTAATGTGAAAAGAGTGAGCTTGAGTGATTGAAATCTTGGCCTTGTCCAATTGTAATCCTTGTTTCAATATCAATAAAATGTATCGTTTGAATAACTTGTGTTTTGTTCTAAATTTCGCTGCTATTTCAATGTCTCTGCTTGGGACTTCTGTGCGACAACCCCGTCGCAGCCGCTGTAATCGGCCGTTATGGAATCCGTCTTATACGAGCGCAATCTAGGCTCGTGCGGCATCACGCCTTAGCGAGGACGATTGCTCCTACGGGAGCGGGACGTGACATTCATGTCGATCATCATACTTCTTGCGGTCTCCAGAAGGTATCGGTTCTTTCTTTCTGCTACTCCATTTTGTGCTGGTGTGTATGTACAAGTGGTCTGATGCTGTATGCCGTGTGCTGACAAGTACTCTGCAAGCGTCCTGTTGGTATACTCCGTGCCATTGTCAGACCTCAGTACCTTCACCACTGCATTGTACCGAGTCTGGACATGCTTATGAAAGTTCCAAAAACAAGCAAATACATCACTCTTGTTTTTCATCAAATACAGCCAGGTGACACGAGATGCACAATCAATAAAGGAAACAAAGTACTTATACCCATTCATAGTGCTAGTAGCACATGGATCCCAAACATCAGAATGTACTACCTCAAAAGCAAAAGAGCTCTTATGACCAGTACCAACATATGAGCTCCTAGTAAGTTTTCCTAACTCGCATGCATCACATACTAATTTCGTTTATTTAATTTTGTATACATCTCTGGATACAACTTACTTAGAGTATCAAAGGAAGAATGACCCATCCTCCTATGATAAAGTATCAAAGTATCTTCATTCCTCTGTTGTAGCTCTCCCATTCCAGCCTTCTCTGCCATAGATACCAATGCTGAGTCCAGTCCTTCTCGATCTAGGTACCACAGTCCCTCATGCCAGGTGTCAGTCCCAAGTCTTCGTCCCGTCCCTTTCTCCTGGAAGATCACCTTAGAAATATCAAAAGAAACAATGCATTTTAGTTGGAGAATTATAAAACTAATAGACAAGAGACTGACTGGAAAGGATGGAGCATGTAACACATTGGATAATCTTACTGAACATGTACAATTAACAGTACCCTTACCGACCACTGGTTGGAAAGTGTCATCTGCAGTCTGAATGGTGTCTGCTGATGCTAGGTAGTGTATGAAGAAAACTCACTAGCGTTCCCGGTCACATGTCGAGATGCTCCTGAGTCGATAATCCAGTCTGACGGCTTAAGGGAAGACATAGATGCAAGAGCAAGTGACTCGTCAGTACCTTCTGATGGATGGGCATACATAGCGCGTTGCCTCCAACGAAGAGTGGGGTGGATGTCTCTCCTTCGGTGGACGCTCTCTGCTTTCTCTCCAGCAGGTCCAGCAGTGCCTGATCCTCCTCAATAAAGGTGCCACCAGCTCCTCCATTCCCTTCTGCTACCAGCAGGTTTGCCCGATAACCTCCTCGACCGTCTCGTCGGCCTCCTCGACCACGACCACGTCCACCATATCCTCGTCCACATCCACCACCTGAGTCTCCCTCCTTAGGTGGTTTGGTACAAGCATACCGATGATGGCCCATCTCCCGCAGTTGTAGCATTGTCGATTGTGTTGCCAGAGCTCTCCTTTGGGCCCTGTGTCGCCCGAGCTAGTAACCGCTAGTGATGACTTTGCTTCGGGGGACCACTTGTCTCCGCCTGTAGTCTGATGTGCGTCTCCTCCTGGATCATGGCTGAGATAGCCTCCTCGAGACTAGGAATCTCTGATTGTGCGAGGAGTAAGTTGTCCTCTGTGCGAATGCAGTATTTAGCCCTTTGAAGAATTTTATCGTCCTCTCCTGCAGACACACATGTCTCTCCTTGCAATTTGGGTCCCCGCAGCTTGCCCGTTTTGAGGAGTGATCATAATCCAGCCAGAGACGCTCTAACTCTGTGGCGTACTCCTGCACCGTCTTCTCTCCCTGTACAGTGTCGTCGATCTCTCCTTTTATCTGGAAGATCCGTAAGTTGTTCCCCACACCATCATAGGTTCTCCTCAGCTTCTCCCACACGTCTTTCACCATCTCAATTCCATCTACTGTGGAGACAATAGGCTGGACTAAGGAATTGAGAAGCCAGATGTAAATTACCATATGAGTGGATTTCTCTTACTAAATATATCAACATAACTTAATTGATAGTTCAATATTTTGTATGCTGGTCTCGATGTACAATTTGTAGCCAAACCCTTTTAATGGGAAAAGGGCTCAAACAACGTTGTCATGTGCATTAAGCATAGCTATTAGTTAAGGGGCCTCTGGACTTGGTAGCATGAATAGTAAACAATTATGTCATGTAATATCGTGTCAGCGTGGATACATATCAGACAAATAAGTGACACTCCAAATACATTAGGAGTCAGGACATGCCAAAATAAGTGTAGTATGTGTCCATGTCTGTATCATGTTGTAATGTACTAATGTTCATGCAACATAGTTCTAGGGCACTTAGATACGGGTCAAAGCAGTTAGGTGTCTCCCAAGTAAATAAATGTGAATTCAGTGAAAGCAATTTATAATCCAAGAGGATCCATTTTCCAACTAAGATAGCATTTTGCCAACTATTGCTAGGATGGAAGTGAGAAGAGTAAATTTATGGGATGCCCCTAGTAGCAAAATAAAGTTTTTAGGATGATATTTCTTGTTGTTTCTTTTCTTTCATTGTGCTTCCTGTTGATTTGTTCATATTTTTTATATAGTGCTGCATCAAGGGTCATCCAGTCCATATCAATCAACTTTATAATTATTCTTCTTTTAGAATCACAAAAGGAAAATTAGTATATTAGTTCTGCAGAGAAAGAACCACAACTAGAAAGGTTTACATCAAACTGAAGAATCAATAGCAAGCATGATGAGTTATGAACTTATGACATATTTTCCAATTGTGATTCTCGATAGCGACCTTTTATATAAACTAGAGGAACATGAGATTCATGTTGCTTGAACTGTAAGTGAAAGTTGAGTGGCCATTCTCCCCAACTTAGATGGAAAACTAGTATGAGAAAAGCTCAGAAAACTAAATAACACCAAAGCTTGCAAATAATGCATTCTCACTAGAAAAATAATCAACCCATCCATTCAAAAGAGCAGAATGCATGTAAAACTAAAGTCAAGATAAAATAAACAATTTCATAAAGAATACTCGTGATCAGAGAAGCTTCTTGGAGGAGACACAAAACATGCTCAATCTCAAATAAAAGGTGCTTCTATATGCAGGCATTGCAAATCAATAAGCAAATATCATAGATATACCGTTCTGCCAAGCATGAATGCAACTGTTGAACCAATAGTGGCTCCAATAGAGTCAGCAACAAAGCCCACAGGCAGCCCAAAGAGATATCCACCCCCAAGCTGAAACATCAATATTATGTTGAGGAAAAGCTAAACAAGTTTGATATGTAGCACCTTGATAATTAAGTTCCAGTTGGAGCTATGTCAATTACCAAAAGAGAACAACTATGCAAAATAAATGAGTTGCAGTAAGAAAATAAAGGTGCGTGCACTATGCTAATGATTAGTACAAAGTTCATGTTGCATCTAAGGTTGAGTCCAATATAGATTTCTTAAATAATTGATGTCCTTGAAGTTTGAACAACTATAACATTAATCAGTCCTCTTGAACATGAAATACTGAACTATTTCAGGATACACCATAAAGGATGAAATAATAAGCTTTTATAGTCACTCTATCATAGAGAAGTATTTTATCTTACTGATTGACAGACTAGCCTCAGTGATTATTGATATCAATGTTTGTTATAGATGAAAGAGAATATCATTACTAAGAGCCCCATAATCAAAATATAATGTTCAATATGTAAAATGAAGAAATAACTAGCATAAATTCATGATAAACATCAATAGATGCTTCTCATCAGGTATTGTGTATCATCTTGGATTTCATGTACATAAATAGTAATTTTACTATGGGAAGGAAACATAGTTTCATCAGTGTTCTGCAGCTATGAGTTAAAAATATTCAGACACTCTTGCAATAATAGCCTAGTGTTTAATTGCAACAACCACAACATAAATCATAATGATACATGTTTTTTTTCAGAAGAATGAGAAAAAGTGACACAACACAAGTTAAATGTTGAAAAGAAAATTGTTTCAATTAGTCTATAACTGGTGATGCTATCCTGCATAACTCAAATGTAACATCTTATGGAACTTCCTTCACTTAGTGGCCGTGAACTAGTGAAACAGGTTTGGAAGTCCATTACAGGTCAAATTATTGATTATTACTTCAAATATCTTGGATATATTCGCCTTATCAGCATTCATGCTCAGGACAAATATAGTGCGCTAATTTGGCCAAATTCTGCTAATTTGACCTTCTTGTTTAAAAACAAGCACTGATCCAATTATATGCTTAACTGCAGAGCATAGCTCAATAGTCCATTTCATTTATCCTGATTTCTTAGCCAACATCTTCTTCGATTCTAACATAGCAAGTACCAGGCAACAGAAAAAACATACTTGCTTGAGAAAATAAGGGCAGTTGCTTGCATACTGGAACTTGAGTACTTGATATGCTAGATCTTGCAGTTGTGGAGCTTATAATCCTCGTAACTTCACTACGATTCCAGGAGTCGCAACTTGCTACAACCAAACAGGCTCTAAGGGCGATCATTTGTCCCAACAAAATTAAGGGGGTTTAGAGAAATTGACCCTTGTTGTTTTGACCATGCTGAATACTAATGAGAATACAATGTTGTCATTTTATTAAATACTGATATGCCATACACTTCTACCACAAGTTTGATGTCAATCTTGGCCAACATCAGACATGACCAGATACGGACACCACCCTAGGTCCAGGGAGAAGGGGGGCTGAGTTTCCGTCCGGTATCCTACTATATAGGTTAATTTGTCCTATTGATACCTTACCTTTCCTTTATTACATTAACTAAATGGTGTTCCAATTGTAAATCGATTGGACTTTGGCTTGGAGGTCCAGAGTTCAATCTTCTCTAGGCACATTCTTAGTTTTTCTTTTTTACTTTTTCTTCATAAATTCTATGTAACGGCCCCTTAGTTCTATATGCACAAACACCCCCTTCAAAAGATTTTTTGGGTCCACCCTTGCACATGAATATTCATGTCAACTCATTTTGGACCCTCAATAGCATGCCCCAACTTCAAATATTTGGAAAAAAAATGCATATCATGACCATAAATATGGTATGACAATTAACAATCACAACACAATAATAGCTGCAATAAAGTCTTCTTCCAAAGTCTTTGAGAGCAAGTATTCCTCTTTTTATTTTCTTGCAAAAGTTGTTGGTATTGGGTGGGGTTCCCAACTTATGTGGTGAACACCCCGGGGTGCGACAAGCGTTATCCGTGTATCGGAGAAGCTCGGGGAGTCGAAGGCGACAAAGGAGGCTCGTTTGAGTGTGTGTCAGACATTTGAAAAAGTTGTATTAATGTCAGCAGTATATCGTCGGTATGCCGCTGCAGGTGTACCGCCTATATACCGATGTCGGTATACCGTTGTCGGTGTACCACTGGTATTATAGCAGCTCGTTCTAGAATTGTTTTGAACAAAGTGGCCAAATTTTGGTATACCGCTATCAATATGTCGTCAGTATACCAGTGTCGGGACGAAAGGCGAATTTGGATATTTTATTAATACCGTTGGATCGTAATCAACAGTCCAGATCTTTTTGGGAGTTGACTACTTTAAATATGTGTTTTCTTACCCTAAACTCAAGAGATTACAACCTAAGGAGAGGGTTTTCTCAATGGTGCAATTTTCTAAGGAGAGAAAGTAGTGATTCAGAGTTTCGGTGGTTGATTTGAAGAGAGATCACTTCGATGAGTTCGTTATTGGTTCTTCCTCGTCTTCTCGTCTTGGTAATCATTTTGTACTCGTAATCTATTTCCATCTATTTGAAGTATTGTGATGATTATGGATCAGTAAGGAGTTTATAAAGGAGTAAATGTATTTTCTTTATTCATTTAGTGGAGGCTTTTTAGGGTTGGACTCCAGTCGTCCCGTAGCTTTTTTGTCAAGATTTTTCATGTAAAAGTCGTCATGTTTGTGTTGTGCTTTTGGGTGTGGATTTGGCATAATTGGTTTGTCCGATTTCTTCAGTCCTCACTATGTTATATCGGTTTGAGGGAACGGTTTTTTCGCGTTCATTCCCAACAGAGTGGTATCAGAACAGTGGTTGCTAGGTATCAAGGGTTGATAGTCAAACCGAGTAGAAGAGATGGATATGAAGCAAGTGAGCATGATAAACATGAACAGTTCCAACTATCACTAATATCGAAGCAAGATGAATGATTTGTTATTCGTCAAGAAGCTGCATCTTTCGGTATTTGCTTCCGAGAAGTCCAGTGAGAAATCCGCTGAGGACTAAAATTTTAAACAATACAGGTGTGTGATATATATATATATATATATATATATATATATATATATATATATATATATGGCAGTTCATGAATGAAATGTGTATAATCACATTGCTAATATTGAGCATGTAAAGACGTTGTGTGAGAAGCTAGAATCCTTGTATGCGAAGAAGACCAAACCAAGGTAAACAAATTGTTCATAATCCGATAGATGATGGGTCTTAGGTGCAAAGATGGTTCGTCCATTACGAATCACCTGAGTGAGTTATAGGACGTGGTTGACCAGTTATCCTCTATGGAAGTAAAGTTCAACGATGAAGTACAGGAACTTTAGTTGTTGTGTACTTTGTCAGACTCGTGGGAGAAGTACGAGTGTCCATGATCACTTCTGCTCCAGAAGGTGTGGTTAGTCTAGAGTTCGTCAAAAGTAGGGTATTGAAAGAAGATATGCGAAGAAAATCTCAAGACACTTCAACTATATCCCATTCGGAGGCACTTGTTTTAAAGAGTCGAGGCAAGAGTAAAAGTAAGGGTCCGGATGGTGACAAGGACAAGAGCAAAAGGACGTCCAAGGGTCACAATATTAATTGCAAGAATTTTGGTTCATGTCCCTTTAGTTTTACATGAATTAGTTTAAATCTTGTCAATTTGCATTAGGTCCATAATTCAACCAAAAACCATTTATTGTATATACAAAATTTAAGATACACTAAAAGACCATTATTCCTTTTTGTTTTTTCAGTTTCTTTCCAGAGTTTCTTATTATACATCCCTTGTGTATATTTTCTAGTGTTGTATAGTTTTTCTGGTCTCGCGTATTTTCTAGTTTTTAAAATATATAATAAAAAAAGATATAAGACTTGAACCTAGGACCTCCACTATCCTCCCTGGAAAGGCCTCAAGCAATTTGCTGGCCAACCTTTAGGTGGTCAAAGAATATAGTAATATATTAAGAATGTCAAAAATAATGAAAAAGATAAAGTATAATAATAATAAACACTATAACAGTTATAAAAGCAAAAGGAATTCTATATTAATAACATGATATTGATTGTAATAACACAATACCGACATTAACAACACATGTATCAATAAATAAAAATAGTTGGTGAGCACAAAATATAAACACTATTATTAAATATGGGCCGTGGGCCAGCCATTTTTGGTCCTGCGAGACCCATAACCAATAATTAATATTAATATTTAAATATTATCTGACCACCTACTATCTTAATATCAATACACTGCTATTAATATCAGTACCGTGTTACCAATATTGATATTGTGTTATACATACCGGTATCATAGTATAGTGGTACTAATATCAATGTCGTCTTATTCATTTGGATATCGAATTTGTGTTGTTTTCATTACTATTATACTATTATTTTAGTAATGTATTGTACTTTTATCCTTCTTATCAAGGTTGTTCTCAATGTTGTGATATTTTTAACAAGATATACTCTCTAACCAACTAACGCTTGGAGAACCATGTGGTTGAGGTCTTTGGTATAGGTTGGGAAGAAAGGGAGATCCTAGGTCTAATCATATTTCTAAAAAGATAACTTTTTGTTGATATATATTAAAGCCTATAAAATACCACGAGCCAAAAACATATAGGAATGCAAAGGGGAGCATAAATTGAGAGAGAGAAGAGAGAGACGAAGAGAGTAAGGAGAAGAGATGGAGCAAAAGCGCTTGGGAGAAAACAAGGAGGATATAGTACTCTTTTAGTTTTTTTATTATCATCATCATTTAAGCCTTCTTGCACCAAAATGAGGTTAAATATGGAACATAAGAAAACTCTATAAAAGATGTGACAGTTTTTATGATCGGTTGTCAAACTGGAGGCAGCTCTCTTTGATGGCACTTAATTCCTGCCAAGGCAAATATGAGCATGAGAGGGAAGTTCCATAAAACCTAAGTGTCTACTTGGTAGGTAGGTATAGTTGGTAGGTAGGTAGGTAGAGTTACCTTTTGGTTAATGCACTTTAAGCTCATCCAACCAAGGAGGCCAATGTTTTTTCCATCTTCGTATACAATAATTGGTTTTTGTTGATCCAGTGACCTAGTGCAATTAGACTTTTCAAATGAGTTTTGAGGAATTTATGAAAGAGGGAGCTCAACCAAAATTTTCCCATTAATCACAAGTATTGGTCATCTTATGGGTTGACACTTCTAAGAGCAAGATATAACTGAAAGCTAGAAAGTATAGCTAACATGATCGATATGGTCCAATATTATTAAAATTGGATTATGCGACCGAGCAATCACCTGAGTAGCCAGGAACAGCATAGGCCCGAGAATAATTTAAGTTCTTAGACCGTTAATCGGTCAGGTAGATTACACAGCCCAATAACAACTAATTTGCCCAGTTTACATTAATTATCTCATTTAATTAGTTATTAGGTCAGATATAAAGTTTGGTTCCTACACAAGTAAAATCCATAAAACTCAAAGCAACCCTCATAGACCTCTTAATCTTCACCGTTTCTTTTCTTTTCCCTGAAAAAAGGGCATCCCAGTGCCACAAGTATGCAGCCTTACCCCCCCCCCCCCCCCCCCCCCCCCATATATATAGAAAAGAGGTTATTTCCATGACTCGAACATGGATCATCCATGATGCAAGTAGCAAGTCTTATACCG